>CM076583.1:880321204-880787947 GCA_034641835.2 Pinus albicaulis | reverse complement strand
GGAATATATTGTTCCTAGCTTGTGCATCATAGCCTTTATGAATATGGCAGAGGCTAATATCATGGAGGAGCGTTTAGCACAACTTGTGGCCTTGGAGGAAGACCGTTTCATTGTTAACTTCTATCAGCAGGTTCATAGGCATGGGATAAGGCATGGCATGATTGAAATATTCGTAAAAAGACCTTTGCGGAGGATGACTTAGTCCTACTATCCAATAGCCAGTTTTTGAAACACCTGGGGAAGTTCCGATAGCACTGGCTTGGGCCCTATACAGTTAAGGAAATCATGGATGGCAGAGCTATTCAGTTAGCTACCCTGTGCGACGATATGCTACCCGACTATATCAATGGAAGTAGGCTCAAACCATATCGGATCAAATGACTATATGGCCGTAGTAGCTGTATGCAATGGGGAAAACACACCAAGGAAGGTAAGCACAATAGGTACCATGGTACGTGCAGGGGGCAGCCGCAGGATTGGCAACCTGGGGGGGTGTGCCGAAGGTGTAGGAATAAACTTAGAATGGAGCAGGTGTGCTGAGAGCATAGGAGATACACTAAAAGAACAGGGCTACGCTGGGAGCGCAGGGGTGCATTGAGCACACCAGGGGTGCGAAAACTAGCCGTTGGAACAATCAGATCAGGTAAAAAGAAAAAGTTACCGTTGGAAGGAGCGGGCGACCGACATTTAATGAAGTGATTTTGGAAGATTTTTTACCGTTTACATGATGGTAAGTTCAGAATAAGGTTTACCGACCGTTGGTTGATCACAAAGGTTATAAAAGTTGAAGGATCGAGTAGAAAAGGGTTTTGTGTTTCCTGAGAAATTTGTACTTTGCGAATTTATCCTTGCCAAGTTTGTGCTTCGAAAGTTTCTATGCCTATTACGCTCTGTTCATGTCTGAGCAACTGGCACCCTCTGACAGTAGCAATCCCGAGTTTGTTTTTCACACAAGGTTGATGAACACTAATCCTGCTGAATCCTCAGCACCAGTAACCTCGACAGAGTAAGAAATTGAGGAAGTGGTAGAGATTGAGTTCAAAGCTGAAGAAGTTATCTCCACACCGAGCCCAGTCACGAAGAAGGGAGAGGAAAAAGCACAAGGTTCAGGAAAACCCCTGAAACCCATGAAATGGACTGGGGTGAAGCCCCGTACTTCCCCACGAAATATAAAATCCCTGCGAGCGACACCCCAGGTGCGTATTGCTGCTGGGGAAGAGGCACAAGCCATCAAACCAATCAATTGGTTACCCCCTTTCGTTCAGCCATGCAGGCCCTCGACACACATGCCGAAGAACCTCGACGGCCTGATCACCTACCTGCAGATGTCGCTGACCTTGGGAGAGGTCCCTGTTATTGGAAATTTTTTTGGAAGGCTCCATGAGATAAAGTTTGACGATCATGACTTGGCTAGTTTGGAGGCTTTCCCTAACTTAGCCCCTGAATTATATCTTGAAAGAATACAGGATGATGATGGGATAAAAAATGTCCCCATGAGCTAGGTACGTGGAGTGGCAGGGTCCTAGCTATTAAAACTACTAAGGATGCCCCATTTCAGCCACTACAATATCATAGACTGTCTGGTATGTCATTTTCTTGCCCTAATCCATGATGGGTGTTTATGGATCCAAGATCGAATCCCTATCGACGTTGTGCTCATCCATCACATCACTGGTATTCCCATGGAAGGGCCGAATCCTCTGTTGCGCATTGGGAAAAAGTACAAAGGGGAAACTGCTGAGTATGTGCGAAAAAAATACCATGTGGAGAGGAAATCTCGAGGCTTTATGATCAAATCCATCAGTGACCCTACTACGCAGTTGGGTACCCTGTTATTGGCATGTAAGATGATGCGAAAATTCCAGGTGGCCTCCATCCCCACGTACGTAATTCAGTTAGCAGGCTGGTGCGAGAAAGGGGTCTGCTTCAATTGGTCCTAATACTTATGTAATGAATTTTTGTCCAATGTCTGTGAATCCCAGGAGCAAGGATGGGAATTTTGCTATTCCTGGTTTCTACTTCTCATCGCATTGATAGCCTGGGAAGCACCCGCGGAATCGGTCCTCCTGGAGCTCACCCCAGACATGTGCGAGGGGGCTTGGTATACAAACTTATGGGAATCTAAGGATGCGCAGTGTATCGAGGACAACCAAGTATTCTGGGTCCTCTTCCAAAGTAGCTTGGAAGTAGCCATCAAATCCCAACTAAGCTTGTCTCCAGCAGTGTATGACAAGTACAAGAGGATCGGGCATTCCAGGTCACCATGCACAACGTCCAAATCAGAGCACACAAGGATAAAGCCTAGGTCTTTCTCCCATATATGGCTGCAGACGAGGATATTGATCGTGTAGTGGCTACATGGCCTCCACAGTGGAAGATTGGGTTCAAATCTGGTGCGATGGGCACCGCAGAAGCCAGTGATACAACAGTCACCCCCACCATGACCAAAGAAATTGGTGGCTCGAGAAAAGACACTAAAAAAGAAGGGAACGTTGGCTCACATAAGGAATCACAACTGAAATCTACCACTACAAAGGATGCGCAGCAGAGACAAACCACTGAGAAGGATGCATAAGCAGAGACGCAGACAGTTTCGTAGCCAGACCTGGGTACAAAAGGATTGGATGTGGGAGGAACAGATTTCCCTTGGGGCACGAAGCGAACTAGTGAGCCTGTTAAAGGGCCACGAAAGAAGCAGTGCTCTCATCGGAAGGAACGTGATGAGATGGTTACACTGACCGAAGGGGACCTCAAGAAAATTGCTAACGCAGTCACTTTGGCCATGGAAGACCAATGGCTAGCCCTAGAAGAACAACAGAAAGTTGCAATCAACACGTTTCAGGCTGAGCTCCATGCTCTGCAGCTGAAGACAAAAACGCTGCAGACCAGTATGATTTAGGTACACCCGTCCTCGGCAACCAGCAGTGCAGTACTAGTTACAACAGAAATCTACCTCTGTGCCTTTCCTGGCGCAACCCTTGTGATAAGTCCACCCAACTTGGGAATGCAGGTCCAGGCCTGTGCAGAGGTGCAACTAGATCTAGCCAGGCTGCCACATGAGGCATTGAAGGTTCTCCACACCTCCTTGTTTCAGGAAATTCACCATCGGGACTATCAAGTGCACCAATAGCTTATTGTAGCTTAGCAGAGAATCGAGGAAAAGAACACTGAAGTTTCCCAGGTACAGGCTTCCTGTACCCTCACCGTCACGTAGCAAACCGAGCTAGAACACTTAATTCATAGAATCTGTGCATATGTTACAGAAGAGATCTCGGCCGCAACCACCCCCAGGCTAAGATTGAGGGGTTGGTCGCAAAATTAAAGGCCTCCAGGACGAAGATTCAGGTGGTTAAAAAAAAAATGGAGCAACAGATCGCAGATTTGTAGGCTAAGTTGCAGCCCAAGACACTGCCCAAGGTACGGGCCCAACAAGCTGCATTGGTTATTGTAGCTACACAGGTTATTATAGGACAGATCGTTCAGGGTGCCCAATTACTGGATACAACCATGCAACTATGGACCAAGGTCCAGCGTGACCCAATCCTGCGATAAATCAACCAGGACCTGCGGCAGAAGGAAGAAGTGTTTGAGAAGCTCGAAGCCACCATGCCTACTTTGTTTCTGGCTCAACGCTTGGCACGACTAATATCCAGGCACACCCTCCAAAATGTTATTGATGAACTCCACCATAAGAAGAAGGTTCTCGGTGACCGCCTGAAGCCTTGGGCTGATGAAGCCCTCAAGCTCTCACAAGATGTTGATGTTGCTATTAAGCAACTAAACTAGACTTTGGAAAGCATCATCGCTGCAACAGAAGGTCCGATTTCGTAGAAGTTGGTATAAATTGCGAAAAATGCTACTGCTCAGAGTGAAGGTGTGCTACACCCACTGGTTGAAGCAATTAGATTGCTGCAGGCACAGGTGGAGACCCCACCATCACAGTGACTCGGGACGAGTCACAAGATTGTGTTGGGGTATTGTTGGACCAGGGTCCCCTAAAAGCTGTGAATTTTGTACATTTTTGTATATTTTTGGTATTATTTAGTCTAACGCAGGGGTTTTGGCCATTGTAATGGGTCAAGGGTAGACCAAGAGTCCGCAAACCACAGTTTATGGACCATTGGATGCGTAGGATAAATCGATATAAATAGATGAATGTTTTTAGTCTTAGGGTAGGCAAGAATTGAGATTGATGCTAAGTACGAATTGTAAGATCTGTTGTCAGGTTGTTTAGATAAGGACTCCTGCTGGCTGTGTGCATGAAGATCCTCAGTCCTGCTGTGTGTGGACCTTGTTGGTTGTGTGCGCAGGCGGTATTTTGGAAGTAATCAGATTTTGATATTAATATATATGTGAAGTACTGTTGGATATCTGATGCTATCTAGATCTGTTTTTTTATGATTAATGCGAACCTAGCTATATGATTGAGTTGTGAAAGTGTCTGTTTAATTGCTGCGAACTATCTATGATTTGGTATATGTAACTATGATCTGTTAATTGCTATGATTATAGTGTTCTTTATTGATAATTGGCATTACGCACGTGGATGCGGAGGTATTGAATAGATCTGTGCATGATAATAGCTCTGTTATAATGTGGAATGTATTGTCAGTAAACCTGTGAGTAGATCTCTTGGTGCGAACTCGATAGGTTGGAAACACAGAACGACTTGACTTACCTACTCTCTCTCAGGGTGCGGAAACCTGGTTTTAACACCCTCTCATACTACTTCAGGTGAGACTTTGCCTACGTAAGCAGGTCACTGCTGAAAGGGCCAGTAGTATAGGGGTTTGTTGGCAAACCTTAACCTCAGAACATGGGTCAGGACCCCCCGAGCCAACAATATTGTTGTTTATTTTCCCATACATATGTCTCTATTTCTTGTCAAATGTATTCTTGAATGATATATATATTTCAGATCTAAAAGATTTTGGTTTGAGTAATATAAGTAGATATCTTGTATATTTCATGTTGTTTGTTATTCTATGTTTGTGTTTGCAGGGATCGATCTAGCAAATTGAGTTGGATTGAAAGCGACGACAACAACGACAGAAGGAGAAGGTGAAGAGAAAGAATCATAAGTAGGATCCTTTCCCATTCTATATATCTACTTTTTTTAGAGAAAGTGATAGTTATTATTTCCTCTTTTGTTCTAAGTGATAAACACTACACTTAGCGAATTTGGTTTATCCGTAGATCACAATTCCGTATAACAATGGGAGTAGCTTCATCTTTTAATCATCTAAGGCATAATCATAGTTCCGACAGAAAAAGAAAAAATCAAACATGAAGGTGTCAAGATCCTCAGAGGTAAGTCCATGGAAATGTGGAAGGGCTGAGGGACTGATGTTCTTCATCCTAGTTTCCCCATCTGTTTCTATAATGGGAAATAATGCTTGGGTCCCAGTTCCAACCATGGCCTGGATTGGTGAAGTGGGTTCCTCAGGTGAAGCAAGTTCTTCTTCTTCCCCAATAGGTTATTCAAAGTGTTCAAGTGACTCACCTATAGTGTGTTCAATGTCATAACCACTGAAGAAGAGTGAAGGTTGACTGTGTGAGGATGTGAGATTTTTTGGTAATTTTTTTCCTTGGTTATCCCTACTCATACTAGGCATGAAAGTCAAACTATTTTTGTATTTTTCAATATTTTTGGAACTGCATGTAAAAGAAAAGGATAAAATAATGCTAAAATAGAATCAAAGAATCTAATTAGACACCTCCCCGGTAATGACACCAAAAGTGGTGAGCCCTGGTATTGCACCAAGAGTGCAACAACTCCCAAATGCTACTCTAATTTACTTTATCAACTCGAGGTTCATACAAAATTGGAGGTGACAGTGCTATATACCCAACAGATGCATTCTACTCATGCCATCCTCTTCTGAGTCCTACGAAAGGGTGTTATTGCTAGGGTTTCTGAGTGAAGTATGTCACACTTATGAATCATACCTAGAACTAAAAATTACTCAAAACCATTACTCTATCAACAATAAAAGGGCTATTATAAAGCAATAAGATACATCTAGCTATTTTGCAAGAAAGGAAATCTACAATTTAGGCTATTGCGAGAAATAGAAGTAAACTAGGATACATTCATGAAGTAAATTGCTGAATTGAAGTTGTAGAAAGGAAGAATAATCTAATCACACATTGTTGGGCCAAATGGCTAAGTAAAATATAACTATTTTATGTTTAACTGATATGATTTAAAAATGCATCTAGTCTTGGGCTAACTATGCTTGTAAGTACTCTATTTTGCAGCAAAATAAGGAGACACTACGGTGGATTTAGAAGGTCCTGGACTCATGGATTCAAAGATGAAGGTGTATTGGAGGTTGTGGCATGGTTAGGTGAGGTGGAAGATGGTTTCTGGGCTGACGGAGAGGCTAACTGGTGCTACTACAGGATCTACTACAGGTTTCCTATAGTGCTACAGGATGTCCTGTAAATGCTACAGGAAACAAGCCAAGGGTGTTTTGAGGCCAAAATTGATTACGAAAGGGTAGGGAAGGTGAAATGAAAGTGTATTTAGGTGGATGGAAGGTGGTCAAACCCTTGGCCAGGCTCAAAAATTCTTTCAAAGCATGCCTTGCACTTCTAGGGTTTCTCTCGATGTGGTGGTGAAAATCTCAAAAAATAGGGCTGAGGGTTATTTCGTTGAAAGGAGGCTGGTGAAGGGTGAGAAATGGAGCTAGGGATGCTGGTGGAGTCCTCCTCTACTACTCTACTCAAAATTGCAAACAAACTACTTGTTCATGCAATAAACATTGACAAATCTATGATGAAGAAGATGGAAAATATGAGTTTAATTTGATAAGAAAACATACTTATGCATTCAAACATAAATCTAACTCAACATTCTCAACATGTTCATGACAACTACAATAACCTATCTATTATTTCCAAGAAATCATAAACTGAAGAGAAATTTTGGGCCTGTGGTGAATATCTTCCCTCCTCAAGCTCCAATGAAATAGTTGAGAGAGGGATGCTTTAACACAAAAATTTTGGAGTTTATATGCTACTGTACTATGATCTACAAGACCCTAACTACAACAAATGTGAAATGGAAGCAAACAAAAAACAATAAAATGGAATGTAAGCAAACTAGCTAAAACTCATGAAGTAAACTAGCTACAATGGCATAAAAATAAACATAAATACACAAGAGAGAGACCGAGGCCATGGATTGGGCCCTAACCCACAAGCTCAACTCTTTGAAACTAAATCAGTGAAGGACAAAGTAAATACTCATTTTATTGCAGAAATAGTTTCATTACATTATCATGAAAGTCTCAAAAGTCAATCACAATAAATAAGAGTCTACTAGCTTCCTCCAAAATTCAAATCCTAATGATCTCTTGCTTTGCCTTATTTAACATTAAGGGTAGCTACCAAAAACTCCCTAAAAAGTAGGTGATGTGTCCCCTTTGATTGCAAGAGAAGTGGAACTTTGGTGCACTTGATATTCCACTTGCTTGGGCTTCTTTGATTTCAAGTTGTTGGAGGGAATCCCGAGGATCCCTTGGCTGCCTTTAGGAGTTAAGGAGGTGGAAAACCCTCCTATAATATCTACTTGTTGTCTACTCTGAGCTTTGATTGCACAATCTTCAACAAAATTGGAATATCTTCGTGATTATCCTGCATTTAACCCATATTAGGCATTCGAAGTATGACAAGTCTTAATCT
The DNA here is from genome assembly GCA_034641835.2 of Pinus albicaulis. NCBI lineage: Eukaryota > Viridiplantae > Streptophyta > Pinopsida > Pinales > Pinaceae > Pinus > Pinus albicaulis. The sequence goes on along the minus strand of CM076583.1, from coordinate 880,780,258 downwards.
CCATCTACATTAAGCAAAATATGACCATAATGTAATTAAATGTTAGAAAGAGAGACTAATAAGGCTAAAAAGGTGACATTTAAACCCTCCAATTATACCTAATGATGGTGCTCATCACCACCGACCTCCCCATTCTACGCATACATGTTCTTAAATAGTTTTTGGTTGGCGTCATTTTAACCGTTAGACATTTTTGGATGGGGATGCCCATGGTGTGGGAAAGCCACATGGTTGGGAAGGTTCGATCCCCGCTAGCCCCCACATCAGTTACCATTTTTGGTGGTGGCGGGTCTGCCATTGACGACCCACCATATAACATTGTATATAAATATATGTTGGTTCTAGTGGTGGTGGGGTTTGACCACCCACCACTATATATTTATATATATATATATATATATATATATATATATATATATATATATATATATATATATATATATATATATATATATATATATATATGGTATGTGGTTTGGGGGTCGGCGGGGGTGGCGACCCGCCAACCCAACACTATATTTTAATTTTAATTTTTTTATTTTAATTTTAATAGTTCAAAATTTTCTGCCAAAAAATAAGGGTCACTAGGAAAATTAAGTAGGCTGAAAATTCACCCATTCCGAAGGCCGGATTTCATGCGACATGTTGCTGGGAAATTGTTGCCTCATTAACCCTGCCACCTGGCCAAGTTTGACCAGAAATTTGACCAACTATAACTTGAGCATACGAACTCGGATTTGATTTCTGTTCACACCATTGGAATCAGGGAGACAAGCACTATTGTGTGGTCCTAGTTTCAGTTCCATCTGATGAATTTTATTTTTGAGCTACTTACAAGGCCACTTTTATTTTTGGATCCTTATAGGAGTTATTCCTCCCCATTGAGGAGATTTTGGACTGCCAAAAGCTTTATTAGTCAATTGTAAAGTGAGGGAATTTCTCCCTCACTTTCTTATTTCCATCCATCAAGCCGTACTTGGATGCATTCCTTTGAAGCCAACACGAAGATACTCCATGTCTCCCCGTCGTGAAGTCCTGATATGCCTGTCGAGAATGATGTCCTCTGGTAGATTTCCCAAGTATTATGGTGAAAAATTGTCCATTGTAGGAACCTATCCAACATATTCAGTGTCCATTATCAAGGAGTCTCATAAAGCTTCAAATTTTCAACATTCACCAATAATTACATATGCATGTATGCTGGCAAATCAAGATGACAAAAATTGTCTCCAATATTCTCTAGTATGGTTAATGGACCATGTCGAATTGGTCAAAATTTATTTCATTCTCCTTTCATCATGTCTTTGTTGATGTGGATCCACACTTTTTCCCCAACCTAGAATTGGTGATCGAATCAGTGCTTGTCATGTCAAGCTTTGTATCGAGCTTGAATTTTCTCCAACATCTCCTGCACTACCTGGTGAAACATCTGAATTTGCTAAATTAACTTCTGTGCTCTGTCCTTGTCATCTCTCCCACTGGAATATTCATCTTTACCAAGGAAAATGTCTAAGGGATCCTTTGGTAAATAACCAAATCATGTCTTGAACGGTGAGATCTGAGTGGATGAATGAACTTCTTGGTTGTATGCATGCTGCACATAAGGAAGCTTCTCATCCCACAATTTGGGATGCTTGCCACAATAGCCTCGGAGTAAGTATATCACTATGCAGTTGACAACCTATGTTTGTTCGTCACTCTGCAAAGGAAATTTCATTCTGCTCTTCATATTGGTATCCATCATGCTCCAAAAAATCATCCAAAACTCTCTAAGAAAGTGAGAGTCGCCATCAGACACAATGGATGTGGGAAACCCAAAATGAACCCCTACAAATTGGAGGAGGAGATGAGAAGTATGCTTTGCGGTTCCCTACTTCTTACAAGGCATTAATACACACATTTTGATAAATCAACCCACAAGGACATACAAATAATCATGACCTCTCCTAGATAAAGGAAAACCTCCTACAAAATCCATTGACACACTTTCCCATGGACGACTCAGAATAGGGAGCAGTTTGTAGAGCCCCAATTTTCTATTAGCAAGCTTGCAAAATGAACACAACACACATCCATTTACATATCGAGTCACAATATTTTTAATGTGAGGCAAAAAAAAAAACCTTTGTAAATGACACAAAGTATTTTCTACACCAAAATGACTTGACACAAGAGAGGTATGTGCCTCTCTGATCACATGTATCCTTTCATTCGTGGGAATACAAAGTTTTCCAAGATGGTACAACAAATTTCCCTTCAAGTGATAACTATCCACCTGTGATCCATGCGTTAGTTTTACATAAATATCCTTAAAATCATCATTATCAACATACTATTCAACATAAATTTAAAAAGATAAATAAGAATTTGCAAAACTATAGATGCAGAAATAAGAGGTCAAGAAAGAATACATGCCACTTTGTTGTTGATGCCCTTCTTGTGATTTATTACAAAGTGAAACTATTGGAGGAATCCCATCCATCTGAAATGACATGCTTGTTGAAGCTTGGTCTGTGACTGGAGGCATTACAAGGGCTGGTGATTTTTGTGAATGATGGTCTCCTTGCCGATCAAATTGTATTTCCACTTCTTCACGCTTTGAACCAAGGCATACAACTCCTTGTCGTATGTGGGATATTTCACAACATTTTAGGAGAATGTCTCTGAATGGTAACATACATATTTCCTTTCCTGCATCAATACTGCTCCCATGGCCTAACCAATGGCTTTTGGCTCGATCTTAAAAGGCCGCTGGAGGTCTAGTAAGGCTAAATCTGGTGGCGTGATTATCTTCTCTTTTAGTGTATCAAAGGCTTTTTGTTGCTTTCCTCCCCACTGAAATGTTTTCTCCATACTCGTTAATGCACGTAAAGGGAATGAAATGATGGATAAGTTGGAAATGGACCTTCTCCAGTATTGTACTTCACCAAAAAATCTATGAACCTCTGTAACATTGGTGGCTTTAGGCCACTTTACAATCACCTCAATTTTAGAAGGATCTATTTCAAATTTTCCACCACCGACAATGTGACCCAAGTAAACCAAAGAGGTCTTACCAAATTCACACTTTGACATTTTGACATACATTTTTTCATTTTTCAAAACATCAAGCACCTTCTTAACATGACACACATGATCATCCCATGTCCTGTTGTAAACAAGAATGTAATAAAGACACACAAGTACAAAATCATCAAGAAAAGGCTTGAAAATATCATTCATCACCCTCATGAATGTGGTCGGAGCATTGCATAGTCCAAATGGAATCACCAGCCATTCAAACAACCCCAGTTTCATCTTGAATGCAGTCTTCCATACATCCTATTATTCAATGCTAACTTGATGATAGCCACTACGCCAGTCCAATTTTGTGAAATACACAACATTTTTCCATTGATATAATAAGTCATCAATGCGAGAGAGAGGGTACCGATTCTTCACCATTATTTTGTTGAGTGCCTTGTAGTCCACGCACATCCTCCATGTGCCATCCTTTTTTTACACCAACATGATAGGTGATCTACATGGAGAAGAAATTGGTCTTATGACCCCTTGGTTAAACAATTCCCGCACCTATTTCTTTATCTCCTCCATCTCACTAGTACATATGGTCAATTTCCGTTTTGACGTATTGTCGGAAAGTTCCCCAATTTTTCTCAATTTTTTTCATCCTGCCATGCAGTGTCTCTATTGTGACGTCGATGGCGATGTTGCCGCTCTTGCGACACTATGAAAAAAGTGTCGCTATTGTGACGCACCCATCTAGGGTGTCACAATAGCGATAGTAATAGAAGACAACGTCGCTATAGCAACGTCCATGTTATGTGCATTGGTATACCGACGGATATGAAAAGATCATTCTTGAACGGTCACTTTCCTTTTGACAAAGTCAAAGTTGACTTGGTTAACTAGCGTCACAATAGCGACAATTTATTTTAAAAATATAGGGCACATTATAAAGATGTTTTCTGAAAACCCTATAGTCCTTAATCCCATAATTCCCAAAACATAACCCATTTAACCCCCTATACCCCTAAAACCCTAACCCATTTAACCCCCTAAACTCTAAACCTCTAAACCCTTAACCCCTAACCCCTTAAACACTAATTCCAAACCCCTAACCCATTTAACACCTAAACCTCTAAACCGATAACCCATTTAACCCCTAAAACCTAAATCTCTAAACCCTTAACCCCTAACCCCTAACCCCTTAACTCCTAACCCATTTAACCCCCTAAACCCCTAAACCCCTAACTCATTTAACCCCCTAAACCCTAAACCTCTAAACCCTTAACCCCTCACCCATTGAACTGCCTAAACCCCTAAAACCCTAACCCATTTAACCCCTTAAACCCTAACCCCATTAACCCCTAACCCCTAAAATACTTAACTGATAAATCCCCTAACCCCCTAAACCTCTAAACCCCTAACCCATTTAACCCGTTTAAACCTAAACTTTTAACCCCTTAAACCCTAATTTCCAACCCCTAACCCATTTAACCACATATATCCCTAAAACCCTAACCCATTTAACCCCCTAAAACCTAAACCTCTAAACCCTTAACCCCTAACCCCTTAAACCCTAATTCCCGTCCCCTAACCCATTTAACCCCCTAAACCCCTAAAACCCTAACCCATTTAACCCCCTAAACCTAAAACCTCTAAACCATTAAACCACTAACACCTAAACCCCTAACCCGTAAACCCCTAAACTGTTAACGCTTAACCCATAACCCACTAACCCCTCACCCCTAACCCCTAAAATCTTTAACTTCTAAATCCCCTAACCCATAAGCCCCTAATCCCTAATCCCTTAACCACTATCTCATTATTCAAATAACCCCTAACTGCGCCTAAATACCCTAGCCCCTAAACCCCCAATCCCTAATCCCTTAACCACTAAATCATTATTCCCCTAACCCCTAAATGCGCCCAAATCCCCTAATCCCTAACCCCTTAACAACTAACTCATTATTCCCCAAACCCAATCCCTAATCCCTTAACCACTAACTAATTATTCCCCTAACCCTTAAATGCGCCTAAATCCCCTAACCCCTAATCCCCCAATCCCTAACCCCTTAACCACTAACTCATTATTCCCTTAACCCTAAACCCTAAATCTCTAACCCCTAAGCCCCTATTCCCCTAACCCCTAAGCCCCTAATCCCTAATCACTTAACCACTAACTCATTATTCTCTTAACTCTTATAACAATCCTTAAAACCCATTGGGATTAGCCATTCCAAACGAGAGCAGGTCTAGTTGGGACCTACGATTGGGTTAATTCCCCCTTGTTGGCAAAGTGGAATTTTTTACCTATAAACAACCCTATAGCCCTTAATCCCTCTAACATATACTTAAACGCTCTTTTTTTGTAAATGTGACCCTTGAATATGCCATGAAAACCCTCCAAAAAATTCTTAAATGATGGGAATTCCTATTCATGCGTGAAGCTAGTGGAATGTGACAAGTCATCCAAGATACATCCAAATATTTGATTTGTGCCTTGGGGAATGTGAAAGAACGGGGCAAGGGGACACAAGGGTAGCATGGATGGGTATAAGTCAGAGGTGAAAGCATGGTTTCCTATGATCTATAATCCTAACATTAGAGAATGATAAGGGGGCTTAGGACCTAATTGCATAGGGGCTAGGGGCCCTAGAGGGAAGGTAGCAAGAGCAATCGATAGGGGAACCTCAAATAGTGGTGATAAGGGGATTAGGAGTCAAATTATAACAAACCATAAGCCCTTAACCCATAACCATTGAATTCCAAATCCCCTTAACCTCCAATCCATAATCCCTTAACCCTTACACTCATAACTCATAACCCATATACCCCTTGATTCATTAAATATTAAGAAACTAACCCCTAACCTATAATCCATGAACCTCGTAAGCCATAACTCCTTATCCTCTTAACATGTGACCCTTAACCCCTAACCCTTCACCCTAGTAAACACCTTAACTTATAACCCCTTAAACACCTAAATCACCTAAATCTTAGGTCCTTAACTGCTATATCCTCTGACCCTAAAGCCCTTGGACCTTAACCCTTGACCCTTGAAGCCCTTAACCACTAAGTATCCAAAGATGAAAATAACACCCAAAACTAACACAGTAACCTCCTAGGAGAATCCTTCACCTCTAATTGAGCATATTGGAAACATTTTATTTTTAGAGAACTAGGTATTGGTTTTGAGGGTATGTGTTTGTGGGTAATTCCATTATTACCATGTATACCAAACATAGAAAAATTGGATAATTTTCCAAGCATCGATTTGAATTGCTCACAATATCCACACTTCATGTTGAGATGGAGCTTGTAGTTCTCTCTCATAGAAGAAGTTGGAAATGAATAGATCACTCACGAAGACAAGGCATCTCTAGCCCTAATGCACAAGGAGTGAACCCTCAATACAAATATTTTGTTTTTTAAACAAACTCAATTGTGTCAATGTACAATACTATACATAAGAGAAAATAAAATGATATTATCCACCCAAGTGCTTGAAATAACCTCAAATTAGCCATGAGTAGTGAGCCAAAGGGTGAATGTGGGACACTAATAAAGTTACATCATGTTTAAATTCCTTTTACATTGTGAGGTTGTTCTCCAATAGGGTTGAAGCATCATCACAAGGGAGCATGGAAGATTTTTTTGGGGGAGTGATTAAATTTGTAGCACAATTCAAGTGATTTACACCTACAATGTAAATGACATCATTGTATGTTTGTGTCAGGTTGTTAGAAAGGTTATTTATAGACAATACATTCAATGTACTTGGACTTTTTATTTTTAGGGCCTCGACTATAATATGGATTTTTACCAGGAACACTTCATGCAAATGAAAGGGGGCATTTTTGTTTAACCACATATGCACAAGAGCATCAGATGATGCCCTTTAGATCCCCCTTGGTGCCTTCAAAGTGGGTTTACATTCGTGTCGAGTTTAAACTAATCGTAATGACCTTCCTCTTCTTAAATAACATCTGCTATCATTTCCATATATACAAGATATAATTAAAGGATCACCTCATTTGTATATTCCCCCATTTATTATGAGATTCAAGGGATGTATATTGGACGGGTCGTTATCTACATTCTTTAAATACATGTCTAGAAATTTTTATGAGGGAGGTACTTGGATTTAGATCTTTATATAAGGCCTTATGTGGCCTTCCCCTTTAGAACTCTTCCAAGGGGGTCACCTCCTTCCATATTGCCTTGCCTACTTAGTGTTGAGAATTTGTAGGGCTTGTGATTAATACAAAAATTCTCTTCTTGATAACTACTTGTGAGCTTGCTTATGTATTCTCTACTTTAACTTGGTTAGTCATTCATCAAGTCAGTTACCAAAGTAATTAGTCACATGTAAAGACAAAATTATTTACACTTGTAACTGAATATTCTGAAATATGGTTAGGAAGGTAAATCTCTGATTTACCTTCCTTACAAGCCTATCTTCTTACAAACACTATCTTTGTCTTTGACAAACTCTTTTATTAGATTCTTCAAACTATAGAATGTACTCTTCCGTAGACTGTACTCTTTGGTTCCTTCAGTAATCTGCTTCCTCTTATATAATCCGAAATCTGTACCTTTCTATTACACTAACAAGTGTCCTTTATATTTGCATTCAAACTTAGAGTAACCTCAGATAGGTCCGCACTTAATACTGTGTTAAATCTTCTCTTTTATATGCTCTCTTATTCATATTCAAATCTGTCTTGGATCTTCTTTCTTCGCTCTCCAATATCAAAATTATTCACAGTCAATTATCTACTGTATAACCTTATACTTAACTGAAATTTTTTCTCCTTTTCTACGTTGTATAACCTCGGTTCTAACCGCAATTCTTGCTCTCTTTTCCATGCTGGTTAACTTCAAACTTGACTATTAGTGTTCCTTAAAATATTCGCACTTCCTCAGAGATAAGTCTGCAAATATGTGTGTCACAACTGAACCGCAGTGTGGACATATATATATAATACTTTGAACAAATTTTAGGCTGACTTCATAACCTTAACTTAGCCTGACTTGTAGATTGTCTCTTTGGCATATTAGTATGCATATATTCCGAGATAGATGAAGGTTATTTCTGCCATAATTGAGCTTGTCTTTCAACACCTTTTTGAAGGGTTGTTTGAGAGTAACTTTACATGGTCTAGATCCTTAATGACACTTAATCCTATATATACTTTAGAAGACAAGAACCTAATAGACATCAAGAAGAAGTCTATCTACATAAAAATATTGCTCATGAAACCCACGAGACAAAAATACGTTTTTATTACCATTGTCTTCTAATTTTCATAATTACATAGTTAGCATGAAGACCAACCTAGTTACATTTTACAACACTCCCTCTTAACTAGGGAGGTATTCATATAATCACTTTCAATCTTAAAGAATCTCATAAGAAAAATCAGATTAGTAATCACATATGTATAGCATCATATCAACCAACATTGTACTAATGTAAGGCCTTGACTAACAACCCCATCTCTTCAACGAGACAATGGGCTTCAATGCTGGCGAGACACATGACTTATAGACACCTTCGTCATTGTATCTCCAAGGTACATACTCCACCCGAGTGTTCCCAAAGTATGACCTTCCTGGAATATTCTTCTCTTGGGTAGCTAGCCCTCAAAGAATATCGTTCCTTGACTACTCTTATCTTGAATGCCCAATCACATTCTCAAAGAGTATTAAATGCCAGATGATTACCCAATCCTCCATTATGTCTTCCCAAGACTAGAATGATGTGTCTATCTCTCCCTCCAGGAAGGACCTATTCCACAAGGGAATGTACTCATTCTTATACAAAGAATGTACCTAAGCTCATTCTTAGGAATTACCAAGTTTTCTTCCAAGGAAACTTACCATCAAGCTCCCTCTTAACCAGGGACCTCCAGCAGCAATGGTGAGACACCCAGCTGCTCATGAAGAATTCTTGTCCTCAATGTCATGGATTTTGATATTGAGGGATCTCCATCCTTTAGTTTCATAGGGCACAGATCATCCATCATCTTTTAGTTAAGTCAGTTATCAGAAAGTGATTCAACAGACTTCCCATTTGGTCCACTTGTTATGCCATGTAGCTTTCCTTAGAATCATTTCAAGGATCATACATCCTTTCTTATTATTAGCAACCCTGCACAAGTTCATCTAGATAAGAATATACATATGAACTTTTAGAATAAAAGCTACCTTAGTGATGATCCTTCACCATGACATCTTCTTATAGGCATCGACATCCTTTATACAGATTGACACATCTCCTGATGATATGTTTTTCCAGGATCTTCTTCTTTACTGGACTTTCGTCAGAGTCTACATATATTTCCAGGAGATCTCCTAGTCACATTTTATGGGCCTCTGAATAGTACCTGCCTCAAGACATGGTTGCATTTCATGATCTCTTCCTTTCTGCACATTTCTCCATTTCTAGAAACTTTCAGCAGCCACCTCATATACTATGAGGACATATTATTTTCATCTGTCTGTGCACTGAAAGATACCCTTTTATGGATCATACTTCTCAATATAGAAGTTCATTACCTGTAACCATATTCACAGCATCAATGTTAGCATATAAGTCTGCATACCTCATACTTATTTTTCCTTGAGTCATCCTGTGGGGGTTTTGTCTTGAATGAGGAGTTTCATTCCTTTGACCTACTTCATCAATATGTCATCACATCTCAAAGCTTTGTACCCATGATGACCCTTGATCTGATGACTGATTTACTTGAGTGGGGAGGTTTTCCAGAAGCTGTGAGACTGAGAGCTTCTCCCATGCTTCTTTCGAGATGCTTCTTAATGTACATTACTATCATACAAACAATCAGAGATCACTTAAAGAGAAAGATGATCTCAGTCATAATAGAGATCTATTGCTTCCTCCTTCTTAGATATTTTAGTGTCAGGTTCTTCTCTTTCATACGTGACATGAGCTTCTTCCTTTTTCCTTTTGACATATCTAGGTTTAGGAAAATATCTTTTATAATGTCCAAGTTCATCACATCTAAAGCATCGCACATTGTCCATATTTCTTCTTTTATTTTGAGGGCCAAATTTTTTGAATCTTCCTTTCTTCCTATATGACGCTGCAAAGGCATGATTTTCTTCATTTGATTCTGTATCAACTTTGGCCTTTAGTCTTGTTTCCTCTATTTTACATAGAGACCACAAACCATGGAATGGTGTGGCTTCTTTATTCCCATATAGACTAGAAGTGAAGCTACCCCATTCCTCTGGTAGAGCATTCAATACCACTGTTGTCATCTCAGTGTCAGACATCACTTCTCCTATTTATTGTAGTTGATATCTTATTTTAGAAATCCTCATAAAGTATGGGACGATTCCTGCTTCCTTTGATAATTTAATTTTGTAGAGTTCTTGCCTTAGATAGATTGCTTCTCCAATAATACTCATAGAGAATAGCTCCACCAGTTTCTCATATATTTGTTTTGCAGTTTTTAGTTTTGATACATAAGGAATGAGAGATTCTTTGATGGATTCTATTGGAATCCTTTGGGCTCTAAATTCTCCCTTCATGTACTATCCAAAAAAATACTATCCAACTGGTTTATATGAAAATATTATCTCATTAAATCCTTGCACTCAAAACATTGTTTGAAGGAGATTCACAAGTTCTGAAGATAGTCATTTTAGTCAAGGGTTCAAGAAAAACAACCTTGAAGAAAAATAAACTCTTGACTTCATAAACATAAAGAGAGTTGCAAGCAAGACCACTCAAGTATTCATGACCCTATCTATCAAGATGCCTTTTTGTAAAGAAAGCAACAAGCTAGTTGGAGCATCAAACTTCAGTGCATGGAAGAAGAGAATAGACTTGAATTTAATTGAAGACGAAGTAATGGACTATATCGAAGGATCTACTATTCAACCTCCAAAAGAATATGCTTCAGCCCATGACAAGTACATGAAGGGATAAATTAGATCCCAAAGGATTGAATAAATTTCTCCCTTCATGTACTATCCAAAGAAAGACTATCCAACATGCTTCAGCCCATGCCAAGTACATGAAGGGAGAAATTTCAATCTAGAATTTTATTCTTGCTTCTTTGAGTGACTTTGTTGACAAGTACCCCTTATATTCAGTACCTTAGCTCTGGTACCATGTTGAGAATTTTTAGGGCTTGTGATTAATAAAAAATTCTCTTCTTGATAACTACTTGTGAGCTTGCTTATGTATTCTCTACTTTAACTTGGTTAATCATTCATTAAGTTAGTTACCAAAGTAATTAGTCACATGTGAAGATAGAATTATCTACACTTGTAACTGAATATTATGAAATATGGTTAGGAAGGTAAATCTCTGATTTACCTTCCTTACAAGCATGTATTCTTACAAACACTATCTTTGTCTTTGACAAACTCTTTTCTTAGATTCTTCAAACTGTAGAATGTAATCTTCCGTAGATTGTACTCCTTGGTTCCTTCAGTAATCTGCTTCCTCTTGTATAATCCGCAATCTGTAACTTTATATTACACTGACAGTTGTCCTTTATATTTGCATTCAAAATCAGAGTAACCTTAGATAGGTCCGCACTTAATATTGTGTCTTAAATCTGCTCTTTTATATGCTATCTTATTCATATTCAAATCTGTCTTCAATCTGCTCCTTTCTTCGCTCTCCAATATCAAACTTATTCGCAGTCAATTATATGTTGTATAACCTTATACTTAACCACAATTATTGCTCCTTTTCTACGCTGTATAACCTCGGTTATGACCGAAATTATTAATCTCTTTTCCACGCTGGTTAACTTCAAACTTGACTGTTAGTTTTCCTTATAATATTCGCACTTCCTCAGAGATAATTCTGCAAATCTGTGTGTCACAAATGAACCGTAGTGTGGACATATATATATAATACTTTGAATAGCTTTTACACCGACTTCATAACCTTAACTTAGGCTGAATTGTAGATTGTCTCTTTGGCAAATTAGTATGCATATATTCCGAGATAGATGAAGGTTGTTTCTGCCATAATTGAGCTTATCTTTCAACACCTTTTTGGAGGGTTGTTTGAGAGTAACTTTACATGGTCTGGATCCTTCATGACACTTAATCCTATTTATACTTTAGAAGACAAGAACCTAACAGACATCAAGAAGAATTCTATCTACATAAAAATATTGCTCATGAAACCCATGAGACAAAAATAAATTTTTATTACCATTGTCCTCTACTTTTCATAATTACATAGTTAGCATGAAGACTGCCCTAGTTACATTTTACAACACTTAGGGACAAATTGAAAAACCAAGATTCAAACTTCTTCAACTACCAAATTAGTGAGGCATCATACCTCTTCTTGACCTCCACCTCAACGATACATCTTTCTTCAGGGATACTTTAAGGATTTCCCACCATATATAGATATATATCACAAGTTGGATGTCATAGGATCTGTTAACCCATTTTATATATGGGCTTTTAGGGGATATTTTAAAATTTTATTTTTATCTCAACCCCTATGATTCCTGTCACATTGATCATTTTCCATCTAAGGTATGTGGATCGATATGTAATTCATGAATGTATCATTGGTTTGATGACACCTTACCTTAGCCATCTAGGACACTAGGTGTAGGAAGAAGTTCGTTTAACTACCACATTTAGTTGGATATGTATGATCCATGTGTATATGACATTATTTCCAATGTGTACTATTTTTATTGTGTTCATTTAAACACTCTCATATAACTGTTGATTGTTTGGCTATAATTTTTAATGAGTTGTTCCATGATGTTTCATAATTTTGCTCAGAGAAGTGTGTCGTCTTGATGGTTTGGATATATTCTTGGTGATTTGAGTAGGCGCTATAAATTGATTTTATTGTACCCCTTATTTCCTTTAGTAAAAATTTATCCCATGTCTCTCTTAACAACACATGTGAAGGCCTTCTAAGCTATGGTTAGCTTCTAATAGGTTAATTTTATGCTCTAAGTGAACTTCCTAAAAAAAAGGGGCTACCTATAGCTACTTAAGTTTATTGATAACATTATTCATAGATTTAAAGATATTTTTCACCTCCTTAAGGGTTGATAGATATTTCCTATATCCCTTTTCCCTCTTTATATGAAAATTCTTACTTATGTTAGGGAGGGGTAATATAATTTTGATTAATACCCTAATTAGACTAATATTATTAATTTTTTTCAGACTTCAACATCATTAGATATAACCTTTATATAAAATGACCTCTCCTTTTACTCACATAAAAATAAAACTTAATTAAAACCTAAGCGACCATATTAATTTATTTGAATACCTATTAAAATCTAATTTGGAGGCTAATCTGAAATCTAAATCGACCTATTCAAATTTATTTTCTCGCCGCTATTCTCCTTGCCAGGTTTGGGACAGAGTTCGGTGCTCCTCATAATTTTTATGATTTCTTCGTAGATTCCATAACCTTCTTTGACATTCAATTATTCTATTGACTCAACTATATTTTTAAAGCGAACTTATTATATCATATAATTCTCCTAGTAATTATCAGTGGTTCTTTTGAAGTCGATGTGTCGAATTGGACTCCTTTTTCTCCAAATGGATTCAAACAAGTTGCTTTATGTTGGATGTGATGCAATCGCTAATTCCGCTGAAGAATGTAGAAACCAAAGAGGGATTTGCCAATAGGCATACTGGTCAGCCTATTTTCTTATGTAGCTTTGTACATTGGTGTTTTCTTAGTGATAATAGCCATGGTGCCATACAAATCATTAGGTGGAGATGCACCTTTGGCTGAAGCATTTTCTTCCAAAGGCCTAAAATTCATTGTCATATATGGGTTCACTCTTTTTTGAGCGCTATATGATGGATCTCCTTCTAACATGAGAGATGAAAAAAATGAGGAGAGTAATTCGAGCCTTGAACATGGACATTTTTCATAATAAGGAAGATTGAGGGGACCAGTTGTTAAATGGATGACATTAAAAAACACTGAATCTGTAAACGCTATCAGAAGTGAGTCAACAAATGATGCTTTACTAATGGAAGAGTTTCCTTTAGGTATAGGAGAAAAATCAGAGATCTCTTATGGAGGACCCCAAGAATACCAAAACGAAGTGGGAAACAGACAAGAAGTGCCTATGGCATTGCTCAAATAGAATGAGAATGAAAAAAGAGAAAAAACAAATGTAGAGTCTTTAGGCTCTGGACAAATCTTATTTGAATATAGCATGGTAGAAAGTGCAACAACATGGGGATTGGTTGTTAAAACAGATGTAGGGATAGGGAAACCTCAGGGTGTGGGTGTAAGGACATCATATGAGGAAGTACGAGGTAAAACTTAAAGGGGATCAAGAAGCTCAAAGAGGAAATTCGATGGATCTGATCGTGGGAGTGAAACATATGTTCAATGGGTTTCAAAGGAATTAAAGGAATAACTATCCAAGTTACAATAGACATTTGTTGTATCAGAAGCAACCAAACCAAATTATCCTATTGTATATGCTAGTGTTGGATTTTTCAAAATAATTGGCTCCTCTCTGAAAGAAGTTATTGGAATAAACTGGTGTGCTTTTCTTCTTGCTCCCTATTTCTATGTATGTGTGTCTTTGTCTTTCATTCTCTTTCTGTGATTATATATTTACGTGAGGATTAACGTAATATATTTGAATGAATTAACATGGGATACTTCTAAAATTTTGAAAAAAGGTTCACAAAATTCATTAAACATTATTATCATCGATGCTTACAAAAGAAAAATAAAATTAGAAGGGATGGCCTTAATGTTCATTTGACTGTTTTAATTTGAATCACTAAGTCCTTAACACAAATAATTGTTTAATACAAATGTCCTGTTATGAATTTCACTACAAATATACTCTGAGATATCCCTAATAAGACAATAAACGACAATGCAAACATGTTCCCCAATTTCTTGTTTTGGTTACCATATCCCATAACCGTTTGCAGAAACTGCAAGGCAATCACAGATTCAATGTAATGTCAATTTTGAATCGATATGTTGTGGATTCATGAAGTGTTATGCATATATTTTGTGATATGTGTTTTGTTTTATTGATAGGATGTTTCTTGAGTACTTATCTTCTCTAAGGATCCATGTTATAATATACAGAATCAAGAATTAGTACTAGTCCCATTCTCATTTATAGGATTCTGTATCAAGTCTCAGCTCTATGTCTCCAATTATTGTATATGTTGCAGATACATCAAGGTCACCAGGAAAACATGTTCCAACAAGGAGTGACCATAATCATTAATTAATTCTTACACTTATTATGCATTGGAAAAAATAGTGCAAAGACAGGCTATTTGTTGTACAGCTAGATTGTACAGAGAATGTAGGCACAAAGTGTGTTTCAACTCTCTGGGTGCACAAATACACAACACTCTACCAACAATACAGAGATTGTGTGCCTCCACTGGTTGAAATACCCTCTCCACACTACACTGATCAGGGATATAGATGCACTCTGGTGGTAGATTGATACTAACCCCAATATATTAAACCCAAATAGACCAAAATAGAGTTTATAGATATGATTAAACTATCATCTATCCCTCTATATATTTATGAAAAATTAACAAGAATCCACCACATGATCAGATAAATATCCAAAGAGTGTGTGGTAGGAGAAATATCCATCTGAAATGCGCTGAGAATCAAACTAGGTTTGGTTTTGATAAACTTCTACCAATATACAATTGACTACATTATCAGTTTAGATGAAATTATTCAGGATTAATCATTAATCAGGAAGAATCTTATTAATAAAAAAAGCTTGAACTTAGAAATGCATTATCAATATTACTATGGTAGTGATATGATTCCATTTACCTTTTTCTCCATCAAAGTAGTGGTAGGTTAACTTAATAGAGGGCTTCCTTCCACTTCTTTGCTCCTTCAATTCCCACAGGACATCATCAAAGCCTCTCAGCCCTCTTGCATAGTGCATTCATTCAGATCACCAAACTACACATATGTTACATGAACTAGTAGTTCTCTAGACATCCAAAAACATACATACATATACAGAAAGAGAGAGATTTTATTCCTGAGTAGTGGTCATTATAGGGGTTTGGTTAGCTAGATAAAACATGCATGTAGAACAGAAAAGGCAGACATTCACCATGGAATGTGTTGTTTCCATCATTCTTAGGCATCTGATATGTTTTCCCATTTAGTTTGAATTCTCTATCATTGATACGGTTGGCTAAACGACCCACCAAGGCACCAAAGTAAGGTCTACTGGAGCTCATGTCCTGCATTAATAAACAATCTCATATCATCACAAAACAACCCACCATATTCCCCATGGTAACACATACATCTGAGATCCATTCCAATATGTGAGTAGAAACTGTAAATTTATATTAAAACCATAACATATGATGGCACTACCAATTTCCAAAGGGAAATTCAAATACATACCATGTATGAGGCAAGATTTTCATAACCAAGAAGTATGTCTGCTAGATGGCATAAATGGATAAATACCAATACTTGATGATCTGGCTCCCTTTGAGTAATTAATGATGGTGAAGAAGTTGAAGGGTAGGGTTTAGGGATGATTACCTTTAGCATCTGGGAGAGCAAGTGAGACGAGGGTAGCTCCCTATTTGGTGAGATTTATATGCAGATTGCCCCTATGAATTTGAAAGAAACTTTGGGCATTAATGCTTTTGTAGGGATGACCATAACAAGCCAACTTTCCTTTCCCATCCAAATTTCTTAGATTCAATTCCCATTTCTACCCTTGACTGCTAGCATGGAATTTGTAGAGGTGAATGAAAACCAGAATGCACCAAAAATGCAAGAGAATGGGTGATACATTCACCATCACTGATTGATTGACTGATCAAGGGATGCATGGATAAGCTAAATAAAAACATTCAATGATATATATAGAGAGACTCACATACTCAATACTAGAATAGGGTGTGTCAGTATGCCTTAAGATAAGGTCACGGTGTAAGACATAACATGGAATGTGTGCAACTACAGGCAATCCGTGCACTGTGGCTACCAAAAAATTTAATCTTTGGAATCTAAACATGTTACATTTTGGAATTTTTGTAAAATTTTAATTAATTGTTGTGAGACAACTAACATCTAGGATATTTGTTTCTATCCCATACTTTTCCATCAACATTTAAGTTACATTTCCTTTGCATGCGTTGAATGGAGTAGCTATTGTGGCATATTTATGATTGTTCGTGTCAAATATACAATTATGACATGTCTTATATTTTGTGTGGAAAGTATTGCTACCTTGTTTTTGCTAAGGATGCATGTTCACGAAGACAAGTCAAATACTTCAAAATGTTGGATGTCTTTTGTATTACTATTCTAGAACATATTCTCTTTGTCTTTGTTTTGTATTATTGTTCCAGGACATATTATCTTTGTCTTTGTTTTGTATTATTGTTCCAGAACATATTCTCTTTGTATTTGTATTTATTTCACACGTTTTTTTAGGATTTTAGTGTTTTAGGTTATTTTAGGTTTTTGTCCCTAAAATTAGTGATTGAAATGCCAAATAATCACTTTATAATTATGGATTTGCTTGTCTATTTGAGTTATTTTATATAAGAAATCTTCATAAGTAGATATTAAGTAGATCTTCTACCCTTAGCTCCATTTCAAAGTGTTGTAAGAATTTTCGAGGACCTCTTCTTCTCCTTGACTCGAGGTGCTGGATTTCCAATCCTACCGAGGCCTTTCTCTTTCTTCCAGTCCTTCATTTTCCATTGAATCCAATTCAAGAGTTTCTCCCACTGGATCTCTCTTGGGGGATTCCTGTGGTGGTAGTCCAAGTATCATTTTTTGAGAGTGTTGCTGAGATATTTTGAGGGCACCATTTCATCGACTCGGACTCTTATCCATTTCATCAGATCTTTAAGTGCAGGAAATAGTGGAAAATCACTAGGTCTTTTATCTTGTCTTAAAAGGCCATTTCCCTCTTATATTGATAAACGAGAGGGTCAGAAGTCATCAATAGTTGTATCATGGCTTGTACATAACTCTCTCTGAATATGGGGAAAATGACCATGCCAAACCATAATCACCAAGCCATCTGAAACCTGACCCTTTTCCTTAGGTCCATGTAACAAAGTCATCAACCATAATCCACTGCCATGGCTAGACTGTGTCAAAAAACATCGGTTAGAAATAATCATCAGGACATACTATCAATGGGTTTAATGGTTTCCTCTGAAGCATAGATTGATGAAATTCCTATGTGGGAGGCCTCCCACAAGGTGTCCACAAGACACTTGCAACAACAACCTTCAACGAAGCTTGCCTCATAACAAAAATAAAATTTTATAGAATTATCATGATGGTCCTTCTTCAACCAGAATGAAGAAATAGCTGCATTATCCTCCTTTTCTAGATGACATTGATCAATGAATTAAATTACCCAATCCATGATATCCAGTCATCAATATTCATAAGATTGTCTTTCATAGGATCTTGGCTTAATGCATCAAGGAGCTCAATGACACAATCAAGATAAGGGTCCTTACAGTTCCTTCTACTTATAGTGCTTGTCAAAGAATAAGATTTAATATGCACTTTCTTCAAGGTACCTTTGATTTTGTGTTGATAAGGGCTGATATACGAAATAAATCCAAAATGTGCCATGAAATTTTTCTCCTAATAGCCAGACCAAGGGAAAGGTGATGCATAAACTTCCATTTCTCCTGTTGCTAGATAAGAAGGTAAATGTTTTCTTCCATACACCATCATTGGTCCTTCAACTATTACTACAATTCACTATATCAAATACTACCATTATTGCTTCAAATGATTATTGTCGTTTCTCCTTCATTCCTCCCGCACTTCCCTGATTGGAAACATTCTGCTGGTAGCTTAACCCATCAATTTCTTGTATTAAAGACAAATATATTGTATAATTGGTTATTCTAGCATCTCTAAAATTAAAGGCTTTTGGTCTAGAATCATATATAGATCAAAAACACCTGAAAAAACTTTCCTACTACACTCTGTTCTGTATGTGTTAATGATAATTACACTTCAAGCATATTTCTATCACAAGGAATAGGTTGGTTGATGATTTTAGGATCCCTTCATGTATTCATTCAACAAAAAACTCTAGAATATCTCTATAATTAGAAAAAATGAGTAATATTCAGTACTTCCTTACTGTAGGTGTTCTTTAGTTAGGCCCAGAGGTGGAATATCATGGAAAACGTTGGGATAACTATCATAAAAAAGGTTATTATTACAATGGTGATGTGTCAAATTTATTGCTGTAGGGCCATGGTGAATTTTCTCTTTCCATACTACTGTGAAAGGATGCTTGACTTGTTGTAGTAACACAACAAATATTTAAGAATCCATGTTAGCTATAATATTGCAACTATCCTTTAAGCCGTATTAGGGATACACATACAGACATTGTGATGAGCCTTCAATTTTGTCTTCTACAAAAAGTGCATTATAGCTTTCTTCAGGAATTGTTTATTCAAATTTCAAGATAATGATTGTTGGGCCAGAATTGTAATCTACGGATAAATTACACTTCCGTAGGCAGGTGTTAGCCTACAACAACAGGTGAAAGACTATACTATTGTTTCTCCTAACTCAGAACAGATACACAGTGAGGATTGGATGCTCACTTGTTTCAGTCGCTTCCAAATGGCTCCTTTCTGTCGCTTCCACTACAACTTCAAATTAAAGCGATTTTAAATGGCTAAATGCTTCCTGCAAGAAAGAACATTGAAACAATAGAAGATGCAATAATTTAGATATCTATTCAAGATATTTAGCTAAATCAGTTAAGCATAAACTACATTCATCAACCAAGATCTTGCAATATGGAAAATCAAAGTAAACATAGATGCATGTAGGGAAAAATAAGAAGTACTCTTTATTGATGATAGAAGGAGATGATACAACCTAGTGACTGATTTGAAGTGACCTTCCAGTAGATTTCCCAAGTCTCATCACAGCATAAGTCTCTCCAGCAGTAGCTCCACAAATAAAACTCTCTATTGAAAATTCTCCAGCATTTCCCTACTCAAATTCTTCCTCCAAAACACTTAGATCTGTGCTCAATTTATAGATGAAATGTATGTTGTTTTGTAATCAATAACATTCCAAACATAGGAAATACATGTTTCCATTCATGTAGATGTAAAACAGACACTTGGATCCGAAGCTTGACACATGTGAACCCTTCTAGAAGACACTGGCCAAGTGGAGATTCCAGAACAATGAGAATTTCGCTCCCAATGTGACCAATGCACCTTTGAATGTCAAGAAGTGATTTGCAGAGCAGCCTTGAATGGGGCTACCTGCATATGCAACACACTTAGGCCCCTTAGAGCCTGTGTTGGTGAGCTCCCACATGTTTAATAATAAGCTTCAAACCATGGAAAATCCTTGCTTGATGAAAGTCTTGTTTGATTCATGTTGTTTCCTGTCTTAGGGAATATAGCAACTGAGATGATAGGGAATGATAGACCCTTGATCATCAGTCCTGGAGATGATGCCCAGTTAACCAGGTCATTGGGAATGGTGCCCAAATTGACCTATAACAATTTCCCCCTAAAGCATGAGATACAAATAATAAGAACATTTGATTGAGATGCTTTACACTGTGATGAGCCTGGAAACAAAGCGGAAAAGTCACCTGCATCAATATTACAATAAATTACATCATGATATATCCTCTATTGATCATAATTTCTAAGGGTAGGAATTCCCATAGTTAGCACATAAAACAATCTAATAACATGTACATAATTCAGAAAGTCGTCTACATTGGAATGTTGCCCAGATGCAGACATGCCTACAGATATAGGCCCATGTTTGGATGACAATATGTATGTAAGGTCACCATACAGATGATGTGTACAACAATCCTAAAATCTCGGATGGCTGAAACTAGATCCGGGGTCTTCTTATCTCATTCACTCGATCATTTGGGTACAATTCTAGCCATGCGAATATATGATTTGTCGTCGAACATGGAGAGACATCGTTTGATTACCAGCCAATGATGTGAGTTGTTAACAAACGCGAGAGAACGACCATTAATGTCAATGGCCCTCAAGGTACTGCAGTACATTTCGTAAGGTGTGAATAGATGATTTGATGTCGAACGCCAAACAAAATCTTTCGGTCAAAGGTCCAGAAGCGAGGATCTTGTCAATGCTGTAACAAGCCTCATGGTACTGGAATCTAATGTTTCTAAGTGAAATTCCTGGATATTGATTTGTAGTCAACAGGAATTCAACTTATTGCAAAATTAGAGTTACTGATTTCGGAGACAAGGGTGTGACTTGATATAGAAATTTTCAGGGATGACAGTCATGAAAATGAAGGTTTATGAGTATTGCATATGGATGAGTTCTTAATCACTGGATGACTTCTCTTGAACATATCGGCGACACTATGATGAGTTGGTAGCATTGAACCAAAACCGAAGTGAAGGTATGATGAACCATAGGTGTGAATGAACCTTCAAGATGATTACCCAACCCAAACAGTCACAGAAATGGAGTGAAAGAAGTGTCATGTTCAAGAGCGACTTGCTACCAAAAAGAAACTTTGCTTGCTTTTTCCCAAATTTTCCCCGGTCATTTGTTGACCAGTACCTCTTTATTTTTTAACAAGCTTGAGGAGGATAACATTTTCTTGATCTATAATTCAACCCTTCGGGTGAACAAAGAATAAAGTATCGCTATTTAATAATTTAACGAGTCTAGCGATGAATGAAACTCGATTCTTGCCATGATCAACAAGCCTGTCGCTATTTTATGTTTTAACGAGCTTAACGACAGTGATAGCCTGGTCCTTTTTCATGTTTAGAGTGTCTGAAAAAAGAGGACGAAAGAGGACTCCAAAAGTACTTTTTTGTAAATTTGTCTCTCAGATCCAAAAAGTGTAAAATAATATCTAAAAGAACCTCTTTGGTCATGTTTAACCAAGGTATTCATTTTTCGTAAATAATCCATCTCAGTCCGGAAAAGGGTTAAACTTATACTGAGTAGATATCAATTCATTTACTTTAACGAGCTCGAAATGACAAATGCTCGGAAATATTTTCACATTATCAGAGTCTGAAAAGAGTTGAAAGAAGACTCCAGGGGTTCCTTTTTCGTTGTTATAGAAGCTCGAAAAAGAGATAAAAGTGTGCTTCAAATCCTTTTTAGTTTTTAACAAAGCTCCAAAAATAAGGAGAAAAAACATGCTTTGTGGTCAAGTCTTTCTTGAAATAAATCTACACGACTAACCTGTTCGTCAGTTGTATTTCCTGTTCAAAACAAAATCAAATGGATTAAAAATACATGTTTCATGATAAAAATATAATAAAACTGTATTCATAGAAATAAATTTAACTTGCAAGTAATTAAATTACTATATAAAGCAGTTTCACTATTCATTTTTACCATTCCATAGTTACCATTTGCATTTTGGAGCTCTGAACCTAATTTTTCCCCCGAACTTCAGTCGTTGATTGTGGTCATTTCAGTGGATGGATTTCATTGCCGTTTGATCTAGGTCAGTAGTAAAAACCTCCTCTTTCTTTTAGTATTCATTTCATTACCATTCCTTGCAAATTTTTAGGGTTTTGAGGCCCCTAGGGTAAATTATGCCAAAATTGAGGGCAACACACCCCTAAATGTTGAAACCTACATTGCATAGCAGGTACAGTGAAGTGTACCTGCATGTGCAATGCACTGTCGCAGCCCAGGGAGTGCGTTGGGCACAGTTGAAGTTTTTTGTTTTCATGCTATGTCCAAAATTTTCCTAGTTTTTTGCAATGAATTGTATCTAATGGATCTTATGGTTGATTTTCAGGTTTCCATCAGATTATAATGACGATTACATGGAGGGAAGGATAACATGAAGAACAAGATATGATTGCCTTGAATGATCTGGGTACTATAAGAGCTTTAAGAGATTTCGGGCTGCTTAAGTACTTCAAACTGTCAAGAATGAGGCAACAAATAGAACTCCTAGAATTCCTTGTTCGAGCATGGGATTTGGCGATAAAGGAATTTCACATAAAAAATCAAGTGTTGTCCATAACAGTTGAGGATGTGTATTTTATCACAGGTTTGTCGAGGAGAGGTTTGCCCATTTCACTCACAGGATCTACCGTTGGAGGAGAAACAGTGAGGGATTATGTTATGTAGTATTGCTATCTGGGGTCAGAACCTAGCAAAGATGGAAAAATGAACATTCGTGATGTCAGGGATTTGCCTTTGAGGACCATCCTATTCACGATCGCTAAACTAGCTGGCACTGTTACACTCCATGTAGCGAACAGATTGTATATGCAGTATGCACTGGAATGTTTAGAGCCAACAGTCTTCAACTGGTCTAAAGCTATTCTATCTTAGATAAAGGAACAAATGAATAAAGCAAAGGGAGGAAGGAAGAAAAATTTCAGTTATGGTTCCATCCTTATCTCTTTTGCTTTGGAACAGATTTCACTGATGCAACCACAACATGTAACATTGGATATATCCAGTCCTAGAGATCCTTGAATGCAGATATGGGTAGAACTCATGGGTCGGCATTCAAGCCAATCGACCGTTGTGTTGTCGATTGCATTCTTTGCCTGGTTCAAGCAACATATCATCACCATTGATGAGTATGCATATGCAGGCGTCGACTTCCGAGGATATCCAGATCTAGTTTTACCAGAAGGTGCTCAGTGGGGTGCAATAGGTAAGATTGATTTGACCATGTTTTTTTATTTTTATAAGGTTTATACAAATGTTTTTGTGTTTTTATTTCTTTCCAAGACTAAACTAAATTTTTTAATGTAATGCAGATATCGGTCGCATTCAACCAGTAGAGGAACCAGAGCGCGAAGCGGATGCGCTAGCAGAGAGGGTTGTCAGGAGAGCAGTCCTTCAGGACCTTGATATGGATGAGACTCTTGCTGAGCTCCAGTAGCACATAGAGGGGTTGAACTTCGGGATTATGGATTTCCAGATCGAAGAGCTTCCCATGCGACTGTAGCGACACACAATTGGGGTTCCTAACCGTTGGATGCGGTTGCTCCGTAGGATTGCTAGATCTATAGCGTGCTATCATGAGCACCAATAGTTTACTTATGACTTTTTGCATAAATTTTGAGGTTAGATGACCAACGTCTCTTGGGCACAAATTTTGTAAAAAACCTATAACTATCTATCTATATGTTTTCAGATTTTTTTCCTATGTTTAATGCGCAATCATATTCAATGATGTGAATGTTTTCATTACCTATGTCGAAAATGTCTGTCTAAAACTTGATTAGCTAATGAATCAATTAAAGTGTTTAGATTTCTAGAAATGTATTGATATTGAATGAAATCAAAATTTCTCTCCAAAAGTCGAACTCTTAGGAACAATCTAAGAAGTGTTGGATTTCTAACAGAATAAATAATATTAAGTTGTAGTACCACAAGTTGTGAGTCTCACCTTATGATTATGCGGTTAATAGCAAATGAAATGGCATCAGAGAGAAGTTCAATCAATGTGCTATACTCAGCGATATTATTCGTCGACCTACCGATACAAATCCCTTGATAACTCACTAACTCGTCGTTCGGAGCAAAAATGGCCCACGCTGCAGAGGATAGATTCTGCATACTACGACTAGCACCATCAGCATATCCAACAAATGGTTTTGAATATTGAGTCATCTGTGATGAAATGTAAAGTGGATTACTAACGTTAAGAAAACTCTAAAAGAAAAATTAAGATAGTGAATTCAAATCAACAGCATATAAACAATATAATACAAAAAATTACTACGCTAATGATTAAGCATAGTAACATTTCAAATACAACACATTTCTAGGCTGTGCCAATGGAATCCAATCGTAATCAACTAACTCGTAGGCACCCTCAGCAAGAACTCTTTTGAAAATATAGGGGCCATGCCATAATGGATCGAATTTCCCTGTACCAATTACATCAGCTTTCTGGTCGTAAAGAAGGACCAAGTCGCCCTCTGAGTAGATGCGAGGCTAGACATTTTTGTTGTATTGCACCTTTATACATCTCTTATGCGCTTCATTGGCTAATTGGGCTTCACGATGCGTTTCATCTAGATGGATGAGGTTAAGGAGACGTGCTTCTTCTTCTGAGGTGTTAGGTAAGAAGTCTATCGCGAGTTTTAACGATGATATTTCGCATTGGATTGGTAAGATAGCTTCTAGACCATACACCAATTGAAAAGGAGTAAATCCGGTCGCGTTTCTCACCGAGGTTCGATACGCCCACAAGGAGGAGTATAGGATCAAGTGCTAGTTCCTTTTACGAACTCCTATCATTCGTTGAAGCATTCGTTTAAGAATTTTGTTAATAGCCTCAACTTGTTTATTTGGTTGTGGATAGTAAGGAGTAGAACTATCATGCGACAATCCTAACTTGGCTATCAATTAAGACATCATATGGTTGTGAAAATGCTTCCGATGATTCGTAACTATAGCCTATGGGACCCAAAACAGTGCAATGACATGATTGAAGAAAAACAATGCAGTTTTTTGTCTTGTGTTATTAAATGTAGGCATCGCTTCGACCCATTTGGTAAAATATTCGACTGCGAAAATAATATAACCTTTCCCCCCAGACGAAGGAGGGCTACAGGTCATGAAATCAAGACCCCATTTCATAAATGGTCCAGCAGAGACAACAGGATGCACTGGCACTGGCGGTTTGCGGATTTTACGATCATAAATCTGGCATGCATGACAACTTATGACTACGAGGATACAATCTCAAAAAATAGTAGGCCAAAAGTAACTGGCGCGGAGTATCTTCTGCGCGGTAGCATAACTAGATAAATGTCCACCACAAGCCCCAACATGGCTATCATTTAACACTTTTTTGGCCTCCTCATGAGTGAGGCACCTCCTTAAAATGGTATCGACACCACGATGATAAAGTGTATTGCCGACGATCAGATAATATTTGGCTTGGTATCGAATACGTCGCTGATCAGAGCGAGAGGTATTAGGTCAAAAATTTTGGGTTTGGAGATAAATGATGAAATCTCTATACCAGGAATTAGATGATCCGATCAGAAACAGAGACTCATCTATAATAGATGGTTTCGACGTAGTTGTAGTACTATCACAGGGAAGGTCACAAGGAAGCTCAGCCAGAACTAAAGACTTCTTTGACTTGGATTTTAAGAATTCCAAATCAAATTCCTGCAAAATGACAATCCATTTTCAATATTTGCCCCCCAGCGATTGACATGCTAAGATGTAAGTCATAGGGTTGCAATCTGAAACTATTGTTGTTTTTCGGAGCATGATATAATGGAGAAATCTTTGGACAAATTGAACAACTGCCAAGGCAAGCTTTTCCACATACGAGTACTTAACTTCCATATCATTGAGATTATGACTCAAATAATAGATCGGATGCTCAATTCCTTCTTCTACTTGGACCAAAACCATAGCGATGGTCATTTCAGCCACAGTGATATATATGAAATAATCATTTTGATAATTTGGAGGATATATTAATGACGCTCGGACAATATGGTCCTTGATAGCATCAAAAGAAGCTTGCGTAACTTGGTCCCAATCGAAGGGAACCCCCTTTTTCAATAATCGAGTAAATCCTTTAGCCATTTTGGCATAGTTTGGAATGAACATTCTCAGGAAGTTAACCTTTCCTTGAATTTTTTGTATCTGAAGTAGGTTTTATGGTGCAAGCAAATCAAGAATGGCTTGTACCTTCAGTGGGTGTATTCGAATTCCTTCTTTTGAGACTACGAATTCAAGCAATCGACTAGAACCAACACAAAACACACATTTGTGTGGATTGAGACGTATCTTGTAGTGTCAGCATAGTAAGAAAATGGCTCTCAAATGCATCGGGTGATCAGTCCATTTTCGTGAATGCACTAGTAAATCATCTAGATATGGTTGAACAATGTGCTTGATGTTGTAGAAATCATAATCCACTGCTCTCTGAAAAGTTTCCCCAACGTTCTTTAAACAAAACAAGAGTTTCTGATATGCGAATGTGCCCTAGGGACAGATGAATGTTGTATTTTTTTGTTCATCTGGGTGGATATTGATTTGATTGTAGCCGGAAAATCCATCCATGAAAGAAAATATTTCACATCTAGCACAATCGTCTATAATCTGGTCGATAAAGGGAGTAGGATAGTTGTCTTTTGGACAAGCATGATTAGCATCCCGATAATCGACGCACACTCTAATGTTTCCTAGTTTTTTCATAACAGGAACAGTATTGGAAACCCAGTCAGTTAGCGGAACAGGGTAAATGAAACCAGCACGCAAAAGTTTTTCAACTTCTACTTTGATGACAGTGGCTTTCTTCAGATGAATGGGACGAAGCTATTGACGCAATGATTTGACATCAGGATACATATTAATAGTGTGTTCAACTATACTAGTATCTATGCTTGGCATTTCCTAGTAAGACCAAGAGAATACATCACAAAATTCACGAAAAAGAGAGCGATATGAATCAAGTTCTGATGGAGAAAAAGATACACCGAAATGAATATTTTCTACAATTCTAGGTTTAGTTGAAATATTGATAGAAATTGTTTCTTCAATATTTGATAAATTTCGCTCAGATTCCATTGCATTAATCGAAAAATAATTCAAAAATAAATTTTTAATGGATGGGTGATATAGTTCACTGATATTATTTTCTTCATAATCAGGAAGATGGGAATGATGATGATAATCTTCCCATGGTTCTCCTTCTGCCATCGTAGTTTCCAAAATATTTTCATCTCTCAAAATTTTTGAGGAAAATGGATCATATGGAGTACCAAAATCTAATGAATGATCAACCCAAACACTCAGCAATGCTGATTTCAGATTTGCTGCCCAATCCAAATAGATTGATTGCTATTGTAGTTCAATAGGGATGAGCGGTAAAACATCATCCAACGTAGAAATATCAAAATCACCTGTACTCTTCCTTAAGCCAGATAGAGTTGAAGAGATCATGTGGCAGGTCTCTATCCTTGCAATTTTTGCCAACATCGTAGGCGGCGGTAATGCAAAGGTTCCCATAAGAGTGGAATCCTTTAAGAGTCCTACACCAATGTTCTATATTTCTAGTTGCGGTAAGTGAATATATGGAATGCTTCCAATTACCTTCAAAGAGGAGGCAAAAAATGATAATGGATTAATGACTGTAATAGTAACTTTATGAGGAAAGGCAACCATTCTAAAATATGTACAAACAATTGCAATCATTGCATATACCCATCGTCTTCCGAGTAAAATATTATAGTGAAGGGGTTCGTCAACAACCTCAACATCAATACTTAATGTTTTTCCCCCTAATTCAACTTGCACGTTATTAATAATACCACAAGGTTTATATGTTCTTCCATCAAAAGCCTTCAACGTCGTTGATGATTGTGATAATCGTGGCGAGCCAAGTGATTTCGAACAGTTTAGAGACATAATGCATGTAGATGCTTCCTTATCAATAATAGTGCGATGAACAAGGTGATTGAGAACATTTAATCGGATGGAGAATGCCAATTATGCTATTAGCTGCGGCACATAGCCCATATGATTAAAGACGACAAGATTAGAATCAGTTGGATGAATTCCACCAAAGGCCGACAACAAAGCCTACTTCTGGGAGGGACAATTTTGTAATACTTCAAGAGCAGACATAGCTAAAGGGGATTGAGCCAAATCTTCAGCTATATTATAATTTTGTGCAGCTCTTGCTCGAGGATTATATGTCGATTTATGAATTACTCCCTTCGGTGACTTAATCGTCAATTCAGGAATAATAGGAGGTGGTACTGATTCATTAGATGGATTCATTGTCGAGGTAGTAGGTTGATCAGTGGCCAAACTACCATAGTATTTGTTCCGCATCGACACCAAAATATCTTGTGAAGGTTTTGTACTGGATAACATTAACACTTGGAAACTAGGAGCTGGATCCGTAGCAACCAAATTTGTGTTTGGATTTGGAAATGGGTCTGTCAACATAGTTGATTCATGAGAAGTCTTGATGATTTCTGAGACTTCATCATGGTGAGGAAAATCCCTAACAAAATTTTCCTCATTATAGATTATGCATGGATAACAAGGTTTCCGTGGTCCTGATGGTTGATGAGATGATCGTTCCTGTGGGTTAGAATTTTTTTTCCTTTGATTTCCCCTTTTTCTTACTTCCTGGTTTCTTATCACTTTTTCCTCTATTATATGAGACGACATTGATTTCATAAGTAGGTGCAGGATCAGATGCAGTAGTGTTGTGTGTATTTATAGTGCCTATCAAGCTGTCTCTGGCATGAGAGTCCTTTATTTGAGGAGGAACATTTAAATTAGATCGCGACCCATTTGGGATTTTCTCATAGAGCATGCAAAACTGACTATAAATGAAGTCTAAATATTGGGCATGAGTGATAACTTGCTCTTCTGTGACAATGCCACCTTTAGCTACATCCTCTGTTATATATGGTAACATGGATTTGATGAACAATTTAGCAAGGAGATGATCACGAACAAATGTCTTAACCATTCGTCGACGGAGACGCCACTCATGAATATGATCTGAAATGGGAGTAGCATTACTCTGTTTGAATTTGGTCAAGAGTTTCATTCCAGTTTTGTATCTGATCGGTAACCGAAGATGGGTCAAAAAGACAATAGCAAAAGCAGTGAAATTGTCGAAAGAAGCTCTAGGTATTTCTATGTACAATTTAGTTACTGTGAGCGTTCGCTGAAAAATACGTAATCGAACAAAATCATAATTTAGGGAATTTGATGAAAACCATAAATGATAAGTCATAACATGAGTTGATGGGTCTTCTCCAGGGTTTCCATTGAATTTAGGAATGCCAGAGGGTAATTTATGTGGTATCACTGGCCACCAAGGAGCATAATTGATAGGATCACTGGTTAACCAGTTTAAATATGGTAATTCGAAGGTTGCAAAAAAATGCAACTCTCTATTAAGGTCAGGTTAAGCGTAGCCAGGATAAGATGGAATTGCTTGGGCAACAGGTCTTTGAGCACTGACATATGGGATTTGTTGTTGGTAACCTAGATAGGGATTTTTTTGCATAGCAAACGCTGGAGAGTTCTGTTGACCAAAACCTGGATATGGTACTTGTTGATATGAAGTTTGAGGAATTTGCACCTGTGGCTAATGAGGGGTCTGTCCACCAAAGTTATAACCCAAATTAGTATAAGTTGGATTTGGTTGATATGTATAACCAGATTGCGTTTGTGACATCCCATAAATTGGTGGACCAACTTCTGAATAAATAATCCCTGATACAAGTTGTTGTAGATTAACCAAAGGATTTTGATATTGAGTTGAAGAACTTTCCTGATAAGGTTGATGTACAAGATTTTGATTCTATAACATGGGTATAGATGTATTAACAAGTGGTATTGAAGTGGTTGTAATAGTATGAATTGGTTGATACAGTTGGACAACCGTTTGTGGTTGGATAGGCAGAGTGGGCTACCATTGACAAACATTGATGTCAACATTAGTTTGACCAAAATTTGATTGAGTACTATCGTATTGGGTGACCATAGGTTTCCCCCCAGCATAAGGAGGATAATAAGATGTAAAATATTATTCTCCAAATTTTGTTAGTCCAATTGATATGGTACTTAAAGGAATTGACCCATAAGGACCGACTTGATACTACACTGATGATGGATGTAATGATTCAAGTCATTCAGTACTAACTATAGGACTATCAGTTAAAACACTAGATGATGACATTGGTAATGACCATGGTCTTGAAGATTGACGAGAGAAAGTGCTAGACAATGATTTGTAGCCTGTTGGGACTGAAGGGCCACCATGAAAATATGACTCTGGTGAGGTTTTGAACATCGATGGAGTAGCAAGGGTAGGAGCTAACATAATTGGAACAACAGACCCAATCGAAGATGTTCGTTCAAGCATGGTTTTATGACCAAATGTATACTCTTTGAAATCAACTGGAGATTGAATGGAAATGGGATCAAAAAAGCATATGGAAACGATTGAGGAAATGCTTGGTATAGGTAAAGGTCTCCTTCAAAGTGGGTTTGACTTAAAGGTGTATTAGGTTGTGGGATTTCTTCAATTGCGATTAAGCCAGGAGGAAGAACTTCACTGTCAGGCCCAAAATATATTTCAGACAGTTGAATGTGATATAGGAGTTCTAGTGGCTATAGATATTTGTGGAGTGACCAAAGTAGGAACAACTTCTGGTTGTTCACGACTCATATTTTTTGGCAAAGAAGAGACGGGATCTAGATCAATTTGTGATTGAACAATGTCGGGTCCAAAAGGTATGGTCTCAACGATTGAATGGATCGTGACCACGGGTAGCTATGAAGACTCTGTTTTAACAACAATACATGAACCAGGATATGTGGAAACAATTTGAGCTAACTCGGGTTTAAATGATGATCTTTCACCAGAGGTACAAATTGTACTTGATTCAGAAAATCCGGATCGCCTTCGCCTACCAGAAATAACTTCCGGTGTTAAAGGTGGTTTCAAAGCTAATCTACGTGAATGAAAAAGGATAAGATTGTGTTCTTCCATGATTACTAATTTATTTTATCCAAAAAAAAATAAACAAAAAGAGGGTAATGCTAAGCAAAAGGGTTTACCAAGAAACCGTGAACTGCAAAATACCTCCTGGCGAACCAAGAAGTATGGGTAGGTAATCTCCCCAAATGCTGTGTTCGATGCATCACAATTTCAGGGCGGCCGATTTGGTTCACTATGAATGCATAGCACCTAAAATTTTTCCTCCCAAATATACTCAAAGTTACGTGGAGGCCCAAGTCCGTATTAACGTTGTCTAATGTGAAACCGCATAGTGAGAGCACCTCTTTATACTTATTGTATTGTAACACCGCCCAATATACCTAAAAGTACATGGACAAGATACAATATACTTACATATGTGGAGTGAGGTATCACACTCAGAATGTATCACAGACAAGTTAATGACAGCTGCTATGTTTTATGATGCTGGAACACGTCTAGCCTAGACCTTCTAAATGCTATCGTTAATGTTCCAATGCATTGTTAAGTAAATTGAGATTTATTTTATGTTGATATTGCTTAACAGTTTTCCTTTTAGTTTCACCATGATGATGTATATAAAATTCCTAAAATGCAGCTAAGAATGATAAACAAACTTTCACTTTCAGCTTTTTCAATGAAGAACCTAGCTACTAAGGTAAGAGAACGCTAGTTTTTTGGAAAGAGAGAAAATATTTTGTGAGCAAACAAATCAATGAACAAAACAAAATCAATGAATCACAAACTAAATGTAGATTTCCTAATGTTCCTTTTGGAAGAAAACACTCAATCCTACATGAAAATGCAAGTTTTTCTTTTTAGTTTCCTTAATGTTATGAATGCAGAAAAGAAACTAGGTGCACTAGATCAATAATCGAAATGATTTTTAATTTCGAGAAATGAATAATAAAAACAACAATTTCTCTTTTGAAGGAAAAATGAGGATTTCAACAACAATTTCTCCTATCAAGGAAATGAAGATTTTATGACAATTTCCTATTTCGAAAGAAAATAATTCTTAATGCAACCATAAAAAAGTACTTTGAAATCAACTTGTAAATGACAATGAATTTTTTTTTTAAAACAACATTGAACAAATTTTCAGTCAAAGGAGAAGAAATGTATAGAGTTACTGGTCAATAGAGCATCAAAATTTTTAGAACAAATCAGCAAACAAAACTAAAGCAAGATACAAAGTGAGATTCAAGGGTATTTTGTCCCTTTCAGGAGCCAACACAGTCTCCAAGGGGAGACAGTGCTCTGCAATGCAGACTGAGAAGGGAGATAGTGCTCTTCAAAGGACTGTTCTCTGACCAAGGGTGAGTTGGGTGCAATAAACAAAGAAAAAGCTAATGTTTGGCTCACTAACTTTGCAAAATAAGATCTGAAAAAGTCTAATCTTTATGTGAAGTAGCTACTCGGTGGATCTAGAAAGCAGATCAAAGAATAAAACACCTAGAAACAAGAGAAGTTCTCCCCAGTATGGTCGCCAGTTTGTTGGGCAATAATTGTAATCTATGGATAAATTATGCTTCCCTAGGCAGGTGCTAGCCTAGAACAATAGGTGAAACACTATACTACCATTTCTCCTAACTGAGAACAGATACATAGAGAGGATTGGATGCTTACTTGTATC
Organism: Pinus albicaulis; assembly: GCA_034641835.2. Classification (NCBI taxonomy): domain Eukaryota; kingdom Viridiplantae; phylum Streptophyta; class Pinopsida; order Pinales; family Pinaceae; genus Pinus; species Pinus albicaulis. The sequence continues at coordinate 880,747,061 of CM076583.1, read as the reverse complement.
AGTCACTTCCAAATGGCTCCTTTCTTTCGCTTCCACTACAGCTTCACATTCATGCGGTTTTAAACGGCTGAATGCTTCCAAGAAGAAAGAACACTGAAACAATAGAAGATGCAATAATATAGATATCTATTCAAGCTAGTTAGCTAAATTAGTTAAGCAGAAACTACATTCATCAACCAAGTTCTTGCAATATGGAAAATCAAAGTAAACATAGATGCATGTAGGGAAAAACAAGAAGTGCTCTTTATTGATGATAGAAGGAGAGGTTACAACCTAGTGACTAATTTGAAGTGACCTTGCAGCAGATTTCCCAAGTCTAATGACAGCATAAATCTCTCTGGAAGTAGCTTTATAAATCAAAATCTCTATTGAAAATTCTCTAGCATTTCCCTACACAAATTCTTCCTCCTAAACACTTAGATCTGTGTTCAATTTATAGATGAACTGTAGGTTGTCTTGTAATCAATAAAATTCCCAAAATAGGCAAGACATGTTTCCATTCATGTAGATGTCAAATGGACAGTTGGATCCAACGCATTGACACATGTGAAACCTTTTAGAAGACATTGGCCAAGTGGAGATTCCGGAACAATGAGAATTTTGCTTCCAATGTGACCAACACACCTTTGAATTTCGGGAAGTGCTTTGCAGAGCAACCTTGAATGGGGATACCTTCATATGCAACGCACTTAGGCCCCTTAGAGCCTGCGTTGGTGAGCTTCCACATGTTTAATAATAAGCTTCAAACCATGGAAATCCTTGCTTCATGAAAGTCTTGTTTGATTCATGTTGTTTCCTATCTTAGGGCATATAGCAACTAAGATGATAGGTAATGATAGACCCTTGATCGTCGGTCCTAGAGATGATGCCCACTTAACCAAGTCATTGGGAACAGTGCCCAAATTGACCCATAACACAATACCGAATATCAAAGTGGAAACTCATCATTGTAAGAAAACACTCAATCACTAAACCAAACAGAGTCAACCAATAACTCAACCAAATGAGATGAAAATCGACCAACTTATTATCAAAATATCAAAGCTCTTAGAATAGTGTAGCCATAATCTCAAGACTAAACCCACAACACTTCATCAATTGAATGAATCAACTTCATACCCTGATCAACCATATGAAAAAATATATACTCTACTATACTTAATCATATCCATGTTTATATGCGCTTTCCATTAAGTAAACTTGCATATGCATATCAAAAAACAAAACCCTGAAAATGAACCACTGTCATTCTAAAATAAGCATTGAATTTCATAGAGACATTGAATTTTTTATGCAACCAACACATGAAACTAAAGAAAATATAGATCAACGACTTAAAAATTATCCACTTTGAGGGGGAAACCTCCTTTTCATTACATAAATTAAAAATTCTTGGAGGATACAAATGACAAAACCTACCTTTTATATATAAGATTCTAAGGGGTCACAATATAGCAATATGTAGACCACATGGTCAAAACAATAACAAGAATGGGACTACACCTATGAGGCACAACAATAACAATATGTGGAATAAATAGCCACAATAATAACCATAATGGGCCTTCACTAACAATAACAATAAGCGGCTACGTGAGTATTATAAGGACCTAACATGCCCCTCTCCTTCAAAAAAAAATTTCGTCAACGCTTGAGTAGTTCTTGATGCTTTTGTATAAAATTCTCATTTTCCCATGTGTAATGTTCAATAGGTAAGTTATTCCACTTGATGATATACTCTGAAATTGATCGATTTTGTAACTTTCGAGTTCTTATTTCTATGACTGCTTCAGGTTCCAATACTATTTTCCTTCCTGGTCAATTTCTGGTAATATTGTTTGAACTGGTAGTTTGTCACCTATAACGTTATTTAACCATGCAAGACAAAAAACTGGGTGCACTTCAGAATATGCAGGAAGATCCAATTAGTATTCCGTAGTACCAATATTTGCAACAAATTGTAAGGACCGTAGTACTTTGGCGGTAATTCATTATCCTTCTTAGCTTGCTTGAGGGAAATTTGTTTATATGGCTGTAGCTGTAAAAATAAATAGTTTCCTACATCGAAACTTCTTTAACTGCGAAGTTGATCCCCCTATTGTTTAATTTGATTTTGCACTAAATTTATTTTATCCTTTAAGATTTTTATAATTTTTTTTTTATGCTCAGTGTGATCTTCCACTGATTGAACCTTAGAATTTTCTCTTAAAGATGATTTCGATGTTTGAAGCTCTAGTGAGGAGAATTGTGCAATTATGCCTCATTTTTATTTGTTTAGAAGCTTTTTCGTGCCATTATATTTGATTATGTTTCTTGGTTTCCCTATGATACCCCTTAATTCAACTTCCTTTACTTACAAAAAAAATAATTCAAGAAACATTCTTCTAATTTAAAAACTATCGTACCCAAAGATTGTAACCATTTAATTCCAAATACAACAGTAAAACCACCCATTGGAATGGAAAGCATTGGGATATTCAATACGTATTCCCCGATGATTTTGACAACAATAAATGAACAAAGATATGTGGAAACAATTTGAGTTAACTCAGGTTTAGATGATGATGTTTTGCCAGAGGTACAAATTGTACTTGATTCAGAAAATTCGGATTGCCTTCGCCTACCAGAAATAACTTCCAGTGTTAAATGTGGTTTCAAAGCTAATCTACATGAACGAAAAAGGGTAATATTGTGTTCTTCCATGTTTACTAATTTATTTTATCCAAAAACAAATAAACAAAAAGAGGGTAATGCTAAGAAAAAGGGTTTACCAAGAAACTGTGAACTGCAAAATACCTCCTGGCGAACCAAGAAGTACGGGTATGTAAGCTCCCCAAATGCTGTGTTTGATGCATCACAATTTCAGGGCGGCCGACTCGGTTCACTATGAATGGATAGCACCTAAAATTTTTCCTCCCAAATATACCCGAATTTACGTGGAGGCCCAAGTCCGTATTAACGTTGTCTGATGTGAAACCGCATAGTGAGAGCACCTCTTTATACTTATTGTATTGTAACACCGCCCGATATACCCGAAAGTACGTGGATGAGCTACAATATACTTACATATGTGGAGTGAGGTATCACACTCGGAATGTATCGCAGACAAGTTAATGACAGCTGCTATGTTTTATGATGTCGGAACACGTCTCTAGCCTAGACCTTCTAAATGCTATCGTTAATGTTCCAATGCATTGTTAAGTAAATTGAGATTTATTTTATGTTGATATTGCTTAACAGTTTGCCTTTCAGTTTCACCATGATGATGTATATAAAATTCCTAAAATGCAGCTAAGAATGATAAACAAACTTTCACTTTCAGCTTTTTCAATGAAGAACCTAGCTACTAAGGTAAGAGAATGCTAGTTTTTTGGAAAGAGAGAAAATAATTTGTGAGCAAAAAAATCAATGAAAAAAACAAAATCAATGAATCACAAACTAAAAGTAGATTTCCTAATGTTCCTTTCGCAAGAAAACACATAATCCTACATGAAAATGCAAGTTTTTCTTTTTAGTTTCCTTAATGTTATGAATGCAGAAAAGAAACTAGGTGCACTAGATCAATAATCGAAATGATTATAAATTTCGAGAAACTAATAATAAAAAAAACAATTTCTCTTTTGAAGGAAAAATGAGGATTTCAACAACAAGTTCTCCTATCAAGGAAATGAAGATTTTATGACAATTTCCTATTTCGAAAGAAAATGATTCTTAATGCGACCATACAAAGTACTTTGAAATCAACTTGTAAATGACAATGAATTTTTTTTTTTAAACAACATTGAACAAATTTTCAGTCAAAGGAGAAGAAATGTATAGAGTTACTAGTCAATAGAGCATCAAAAATTTTAGAACAAATCAGCAAACAAAACTAAAGCAAGATACAAAGTGAGATTCAAGGGTATTTGGTCCCTTTCAAGAGCCAATGTAGTTTCCAAGGGGAGACAGTGCTCTGCAAAGCACCGTGATCTGACCAAGGGTGCGTTGGGCACAATAAACAAATAAAAAGCTACTGTTTGGCTCACTAACTTTGCAAATTAAGCTCTGAAAAATTATAATCTTTATGTGAAGTAGCTACTGGGTGGATTTAGAAAGAAGATCAGAGAATAAAACACCTAGAAACAAGAGAAGTTCTCCCCAGTATGGTCACCAGTTTGTTGGTCCAGAATTGTAATCTATGGATAAATTATGCTTCCCTAGGTAGGTGTTAGCCTAGAACAACAGGTGAAAGACTATACTACCCTTTCTCCTAACTCAGAATAGATACATAGAGAGGATTGGATGCTTACTTGTATCAGTCACTTCCAAATGGCTCCTTTCTTTTGCTTCCACTACAGCTTCACATTCAAGCGGTTTTAAACAGCTGAATGCTTCCTAGAAGAAAGAAAACTGAAAGAGCAGAAGATGCAATAATATAGATATCTATTCAAGCTAGTTAGCTAAATTAGTTAAGAAGAAACTACATTCATCTACCAAGTTCTTGCAATATGGAAAATCAAAGTAAACATAGATGCATGTAGGGAAAAACAAGAAGTGCTCTTTATTGATGATAGAAGGAGAGGTTACAACCTAGTGACTGATTTGAAGTGACCTTCCAGCAAAGTTCCCAAGTCTCATCACAGTATAAATCTCTCTGGAAGCAGCTCTAGAAATCAAAATCTCTATTGAAAATTCTCTATCATTGCCCTACTAAAATTCTTCCTCCTAAACACTTAGATCTGTGTTCAATTTATAGATGAACTGTAGGTTGTCTTGTAATCAATAAAATTCCAAAAATAGGCAAGACATGTTTCCATTCATGTAGATGTCAAATGGACACTTGGATCCAAAGCATTGACACATGTGAACCCTTTTAGAAGACATTGGCCAAGTGGAGATTCCGGAACAATGAGAATTTTTCTCCCAATGTGACCAACACACCTTTGAATGTCGGGAAGTGATTTGCAGAGCAGCCTTGAATGGGGCTACCTACATATGCAACGCACTTAGGCCCCTTAGAGCCTGCGTTGGTGAGCTCCCACGTGTTTAATAATAAGCTTCGAACCATGGAAATCCTTGCTTCATGAAAGTCTTGTTTGATTCATGTTGTTTCCTATCTTAGGGCATATAGCAACTAAGATGATAGGGAATGATAAACCCTTGATCATTGGTCCTAGAGATGATGCCCACTTAACCAGGTCATTGGGAACGGTGCCCAAATTGACCTATAACACAATACCAAATATCAAAATGGAAGCTCATCATTGTAAGAAAACACTCAATCACTAAACCAAACAGAGTAAACAAATAACTCAACCAAATGAGATGAAAATTGACCAACTTATTATCAAAATATCAAAGCTCTTAGAATAGTGTAAACATAACCTCGAGACTAAACCCACAACACTTCATCAATTGAATGAATTAACTTCATACCCTGATCAACCATATGAAAAAATATATACTCTACTATACTTAATCATATCCATGTTTATATGCACTTTCCATTAAGTAAACTTGCATATGCATATCAAAAAACAAAACCCTGAAAATGAACCACTGTCATTCTGAAATAAGCATTGAATTTCATAGAGACATTGAATTTTTTATGCAACCAACACATAAAACTAAAGAAAATATAGATCAACGACTTAAAAATTATCCACTTTGAGGGGGAAACCTCCTTTTCATTACATAAATTAACAATTCTTGGAGGATACAAATGACAAAACCTACCTTTTATATATAAGATTCTAAGGGATCACAATATAGCAATATGTAGACCACATGGTCAAAACAATAACAAGAATGGGACTACACCTATGAGGCACAACAATAACAATATGTGGACTACATGGCCACAATAATAACCATAATGGGGCTCCACTAACAATAACAATAAGCAGCTACGTGAGTATTATAAGGACCTAACATGCCCCTCTCCTTCAAAAAAAAATTTCCTCAACGCTTGAGTAGTTCTTGATGCTTTTGTATAAAATTCTCATTTCCCATGTGTAATGTTCAATGGGTAAGTTATTCCACTTGATGATATACTCTGAAATTGATTGATTTTGTAACTTTCAAGTTCTTATTTCTATGACTGCTTCAGGTTCCAATATTATTTTCCTTCCTGGTCAATTTCTGGTAATATTGTTTGAACTAGTAGTTTGTCACCTATAACGTTATTTAACCATGAAAGATGAAAAACTGGGTGCACTTCAGAATATACAGGAAGATCCAATTAGTATTCCGTAGTACCAATATTTTGCAACAAATTGTAAGGACCTTTGTACTTTGGTGGTAATTTATTATCCTTCTTAGCTTGCTTGAGGGAAATTTGTTTATATGGCTGTAGCTGTAAAAATACCTAGTTTCCTACATCGAAACTTCTTTAACTGCGAAGTTGATCCCCCTGTTGTTTAATTTGATTCTGCACCAAATTTAGTTTATCCTTTAAGATTTTTATCAATTTTTTTTATGCTCATTGTGATCTTCCACTGATTGAACCTTTGAATTTTCTCTTAAAGATGATTTCAATGTTTGAAGCTCTAGTGAGGAGAATTGTGCAATTATGCCTCATTTTTATTTGTTTAGAAGCTTTTTCGTGCCATTATATTTGATTATATTTCTTGGTTTCCCTATGATACCCCTTAATTCAACTTCCTTTCCTTAAAAAAATAATAATTCAAGAAACATTCTTGAAATTTAAAAACTATCATACCCAAAGATTGTAACCATTTAATTCCAAATACAACAGCAAAACCACCCATTGGAATGGAAAGCATTGGGATATTCCATACATATTCCCTAATGGTTATCCTGATATTATGGTACTTTCTAGAGAAATTTATAGTTCCTCCATTTCCAACCATCACTTGACACTCTGATGCTTGATATATGAAGAAATTTAATTCCTTATCTATGTTACAATGATTACAATTATGGGTACTACCTGAATCAATCAACATTGTTACCTTTTTCTTCTTTATATTTCATATTATATTGATAGTTTGAGGAGTGGTAATTCGTGCCAATTCATTACAAGATATGGTCAGATTCATTTCTTCTTACTCTAAGGTCAGTTCTTGGTGTATATGCTCTTATTTTGAAGTTTCTTGTTCCTTTTCTTACTCCTATTCACAATACATGTAAACTAATTTATTCTTAGTACACTTATGGCATTTAATGTATTTTACATCACGATATTTACAAAGCTTTTTCCTCTTTTTTCTTCCAATTGTTGTGGTGTCAACCTTGTAGGTTGTGGAAGGCTAGGAGAAACAACACTTCCACCTTTATAGTTGTGAGGGGTAGGATTCCTTATTTCCATAATTTATATTTCAAGTTTCCTTGAGAACCTGAATGTCTTCTCTAATGAATCAAGCTCCCAAAGGTGGTCCTAATTTTGGACTTTATTCTTTAAAGTTCTTATTCAGAAATCAATCCTATGCTCCTATGGAATTTCGTTTACCGTTAAAGTTAGTTTTTGGAATTCCTCAATGTGCTCCATAATTGAACCTTTTTGTTTGTGTTATGAAAACAACTACCAAAATGGAAGAAAAGATATATCAATGTCTTATAGATCAACCAGTTCGAGCAGGAAACCTCCTTTACATTATGTAAATGAAATATTCTTGCATGATACAAATGAAAAAAACCTCGTTTCTATATATAGGAGTCCAATGGGTCATAATATAGTCCTAGCTGACATACAATAACAATGTAAAGGCACAATAATAACAATAGTGGGCTTATATGGGGCACAATAATAGAAATATGGGAACTACATGGGCACAAAATTAACAATAAGGGGGCTATACTAATAATAAAAATAAGGGGATACATTATTAATATAGGGACATAACATGCCCCTCTCCTTCAAACAAGTCTTTCCCTCAACGCTCGATTATTTTTGGAGGCTTTTGTATAAAATTATCATGCTCCCATGTGGAATCTTCAGCAAGAAATTTCTTCCACTTGATGAGATACTCTGAAATTGATCGATTTCGTAGTTTTCGGGTTCTTGTTTCTGTCACTGCTTGAGGTTCCAATATTATTTTTCCTTCCTTGTGAAATTTTGGAAATATTGTTTGAAATGGGGCTTGCTCCACCTTTTCTTCCACGCCATCCATATTAGCTTCCATGCCATGCATCTTAGCTTTCACACCATCCATTTTAGCTTCCATGCCATTCTCTAAACCATGCATCTTCGCTTCCACACATTTCTTCAAACCATCCATATTAGCTTTCACACCTTTATTCAAACCATCCATTTCATTTTTTGTTACATTTTGCGGGAGTGAACTATGTTGCACTTGGTCTTGTAATTTTGATATATCATATTTCAATTATTCCTCTTCATGAGTAATAGTAGAGCCTTCTCAGGGCTTAATGGGTGTTGAATTATTTTTAGGAGGAATTTTAGAACCCAATACTAATATATATGCTTCAATATTCCCTTGGAATCACTTCAAACTGATTTTTCAAACAAGACATGCAATTTTGAAAAACAATACGCACCTTTTTATTTCTTTTTTGGAGCTTGATATTGAAACTGATATATCTCTATAATTTCGGATCCCCAAGATTTTATATTTTGTCCTTTGCTAGCCCTTTAAATATTATTTCCAATGCCACAAGTTAGACCTGATTTGGATTCTTCAAGACAAAGTTATGCCCAATCTCCCACAATGACCTAATTATGGACTGGTTCAGTAGAGAAAACTTGTATGTCATGCCACGTGTGATTGTTTCCTCCTTCGGCTGTGAAATTGATACACCGGAAACTAAAATCCATTTAATTTCGGTCACCTTTTATAGAATTCAAGTCCGATGTTGAGGGACAGAGTTATGACGATTTTCCCAAGGTCACATCTTTGAGATGAAATTCAAGAGCCTGCAAAAACCCTAGCTTCCAAAGATCATATCTCCCACAATATTGCGAGCCAGCATCTAAAATTTTTGCACTAAGTTTCTGAAGCTTTCTTCATAAATCATTTTTTTAGCTTCTGAACCATCGCAGCAAAAACACTATAGCGAAAAGGCCACGATGAGCTGTTTGAAGCAGAAAAACCCTAGAATCCAAAGCTCTGATACCAAATCTTATGAAACCAACCCCCAAAATAGAAGAAGATCAACGCCTTGGAAATCAAACACTTCAAGGGGGAAACCTCCTTTACATTACATAAATGAACAATTCTTGGATGATACAAATGACAAAACATTATTTCTATATGGGGACCACATAGATACTAGAGATGGGGACCACATGCGCACAACAATAACAATAATGGGGCTACACCTATTTTGCACAATAATAACAATATGGGGACTACATGGGCACACCAATAACAATAATGGCTACACTAACAATAAAAATAAGGGGTTGCACTAGTATTATAGGGACCAAACAGAATCATTCTGACAGAACCATCATAGATCGTTGAACTAGATACAGTTAGCATCATGACCATTCATCATATCACTCTACAATAAATTCAACATTAATCATTATTTTTAAATAAGATATTCAAGTAATATTTCATTGAAATATAATAACAACCTCAATATAACATATTTGACTCATCATAAATCATATTATGGGAAAAACCTAGAATATATATGTGCTTCCCATGAAGCATATCAACATGTATACGCGACTTCCTTGAAGCATACCTAAATATCATTATCAAAACACCAAACCCTAAAATAGAATCATTCTCATTCTCAAACAAACTCCGAGTAACAAAAAAAATGACTGAATCATTCTGAACTAATCATATAACCATCACTAAACACGTAAAGCTAGTAGCATCATCACTCTTCAACATATCATTCCTTAATCTATTTAATGTGGCACATCACTACTAGCCCAAGATCAACATGAAGAATTCATTGCGAGACGACAAAAATACAGCAAAACTGATTATATTATTGAGAAATTTTATACAGTAAAACCCTAGCTTATATACACAAGTATCATAAAGAATTTCCATGCAGATACACACTTGTCAGCAATGAAACCTGTGTACAGATATTATTATAGTGAAGAATTAATGCACTACTATTTAGAAGACGATATTTGTTTGTATTTGCCTTACTTGAGAGAAAAGTGCGTACATATATGTAATTATTGACTCACATCTTCATTTCACATCATGAATTCAAACATAACCATACCACGGAATATACAATAAAACATACCTCAAAAAATAATCACAGTAAAAAATCATCTCATAAGAAATACTGAGTCAATTCATTTCTATTAGATTTGATCCATCATAATATTATCGTGTTCACACTTAGTTTCAAATCAATAATAAAAAACATACTTCAAAGTGAAGTATTCATCAATCACACATTATGTGCACACCAAATCACTTTGATCATCACCTCCTTATATAGTTTAGGCCTTAGGCAATACCATAGGTCAAACCACACTAATTCCGATGGTATTCTTTGACGAGATCAAATATCCGTTGTTGCCCTCATTACTATGGGAATATACCATAGTAAATACCCCTTGTATTTAAAATACCATGGTGCAGAAACTGTATCCGACTTTTCTTCATAAAATGTGTGAATATATGTAGATTTTCTTCACAGAACATGCATATACAGGACTTCTCTTCATCATACCTACGTATGTACAGTTATTTTCTTCCAATAACTTGCATATTATTCCTCAAAATTTACCTTCATCATTCCTCTATCGGTTACTTCTGTTTCTTTCTCTGTAACATCTAAATTGTCATGTATACTCATCCTACTACCATCATGTTGAAATCCTTACCAAGTAGGCTGAAATCAAGTACAACACATACTCATCATGCTAGAAGTAGGTTTCCATCAAGGATAACACATTAGTCATAATGCCAAAAATTTCGATTTCGTTTCTTGATCTGATCATGTTAGAATCAGATAACACATCTTTTTCTCAGCTAAATATTGAAAAAAGTGAGGCTTATTCTTATCTGAGAATTATTTTTTTTGGATGTAATATTTTTGTACACATTTTATAAACTCTTTCAAGCAATGTAATCATTACTACATAATAAAATTCAAGTTTCTGTTGTTGAGAGTTAATTTATTGTTCTGATTTCTTCTTTAAGACGGTTTGGTTCAATGGTTTGGCCCCCTCCTAGAAGAGGTGTTTGGTGAGCCCTCGTATTGCACCAAGAACGCTGCAACTCCCAGACAGTACTCTACTTTACTTTATCAACCTTGGGTTCATAAAAAAATGGAGGTGATAGTGCTATATACACACCAGATGCATTCTACTCATGTCATCCTCTACTGAGTCCTACAAAAGGGTGTTATTTCCAAGGTTTATGAATGAAGTCCATCACACTTCTAAATTTAAATGTAGGGAAACAAGTGATTCAAAGCCATTAATATATTAGTAGCCAAATAACTATTCTATATCAATAGAGTACAACTAGCTACTCTGCAATGCAAGAAATATACAAATTAAGGTATGACAAGAAATGGAAACAAACTAGGCATCCTTCATAAAGTAAATTGTTGAATCGAAATTGTAGAAAGAAGACTCGCGTAATCACACATTGCTAGGCCAAACTGCAAAACACACTTTTTCTACTTCCGGTTTTAACTATAATGCATTTAGGTATGCATATAATCATGACCTAATTATGCTTTTAATTGCTTTTTTTGCAGTAAAGAGGAGAAAGTGCCAAGGTGGTTTAGGAAGGGCTTGAACTCATGGGTGCAGGGTTGAAGGTGTGTGGGTTTTTTTTTTTTAGGTCTGGATGAGGTAGGTGATGGTTTCTAGGCTTAAGGAGAGGCCCAATAATGCTATTGTAGATGCTGCTACAGGTTTCCTGCAGTCCTACGGGAAAGTCCTAAATTTCTACAAGAAACATTCAAAGGGCAATCCGAAGCTAGAAATGGTGAAGAAAATAATAGGGAAGGTGGAAGGAAGGTGTTTTTTGATGAATGGAAGGTGTTTAACCCCTTCGGAAAGATTATAACCTCTTGAGAAGCACATCTTGCACTGCCAGGGTTTGCTCATGGTGTGAAGGTGAAAATCTTAAAAACACAGCTGATGGAGATTTTGATGGAAATAAGGCTGATCATGGGTGAGAAATGAAGCTAAGAGTGCTGGTGAAATCCTCCTTTGTTGTGCAACTTGAACCTGAAAGAAAACTTTTTGCTCATGCAACAAATATTGGAAAATTCATGATGAAGGAAATGGAAAAGATGAGTTGAAATTGGAAATAAAACATACTTCAACATTCAAACAAAAATATGAATAAATATTCTAGACATGTTCATGGTACTACAACAACCTCACTATTATTTTCAAGAAATCATAAAATAAACAGAAAATTTTCCCTATGGGGAAGGTCTTCTCTCCTCAAGATCCCATGGAAGAGATGAGAGAGGGAGGCTTCAAACACTTTTTTGTAAGTTTATAAACTATTCTATCAACACTCATGCAAGCTTAATGATAGAAAACTACAAATGGAAGAAAACTAAAAGCAATGTTTTGAAATGTAAGAAAACTAGCTAAAAATGCATAAAGTAAAATAGCTATAATGACCTAAAAGTAAGCATGAATACATAAGAGAGACTAAGGCCAGTGGATTTGGCCCTAACTCAAAATCCTAGCTCTTTGAAACTAAATCAGCAAAAGAGAATCTGAATACTCATCTTATTGCAGAAAATAGTCTTATTACATAATCATAAAAGCATAAAAAACTTATTACAAGATCTAAGAGTCTATTAGCTTCCTTGAAAGTTTGAATCCTAATGAGATCTTGCTCATCCCTATTTAACCTAGAGGGTAGCTACCAACAAATCCCTAAAAATTAGGTGATGTGTCCACTTTTATTGAAAGGGAAGTGTAGCTTTGGTGCAATTGATCTCCCACTTTCTTGGTGGCCTTTGATTTTGAGTTGTTGGAGAGAATCTCGAGGATCCTTTGGCTGCCTTTGGGAGTTAAGGAGGTGGGAAATCACCCTATAATCTCTCTTTTTTGTCTACTTCAAGATTTAATTGCAAAATATTCAACTAAAGTACAATATATTCATGATTATCATACATTTAACTCATGTTAGGCATTCAAAGTATGACAAGCCTTAATCACCATCTACAGTATCAACATAAGACCATAATATAATTTAAATGTGAGAAAGAGAGACTTAATAAGGCTAAAAGGATGACATTTAACCCCTCCAATTATACCTAATGATGGAGCTCATCATTAGCCCATACCAAATGGTTGCTCATCCTCTCAACAACTTAGTCCTCCTTCTGCATTTCTTTCAAACCTTTAATGGACCCTCTGACTTCCTAGGGAAGAAGTGTGGGACTCCCTTTAGGAGGGTAAAATCCATCATTCTTTTCTTCTTAATCTCATTCTATGTTTTTATCATATTGGTTTTTTCCATCACTTAGTCCAAGCAGCAAGGGTGGACTGAGTTTCAAACCAAGACACTGAATATTCCTAGCCTGCATGTCCCTCTTGTATAGTGGTGCTCTTTCTAGGCCACCTCTCAATCTCTCTGGTTTTTGGTATTCCATGTTTCTCTATTTCATTTCCTTTGAATATCCATTATGCATTCATCTCCCAACGACCTAGAAACATCATCAAAATGATTGATGGCTTGAGCTTGTGTGTTGAGGTACTTTTATGCAAGTGCAACATCCTTTTCTATCTTGAGATGGTTTTCGATGACTCCCCTATGGCTGAATAGTTGTGCCCTAATGTGTAGAGGCTCCCTGTTCTCTTTCCTCATAACCCACCTTACTTCTTGTGCTCTGGTTTCCTCATTAACCATCCAAGAGGCTAATTCCATTGACTGCATGTCTTCCATTTTATGATTACGATCCGAAATGCTGAAGTTTGTCAACACAAGATTGAGCATGTAGAATTATGCCATTTTTTCCTTGTCTATAAGAGCTGATTGGTAGAAAAATTCAATGAATTGTCTGCAATTCTGAAAGGGTAAGGATCCATGAGAGGTTACTGTCTTGATCTGAAATATGATCCATTTCTCCTTGAGGTATAATTCATAGGAATCTGATGGGTATCTATGTTGCATGGCCTCCATGCACAAATATGCCATGGTGGCCATTTGTTTGTCCTTTTGTTGAAGCTAATCATGCAATATTGCATTCTATGTTTAGGCCTTCAGAAGTTTCTCTTTGAACATGGATTCTCTAAACTTAGCATCAAAAAAATACCTTCCCAACTCAGTCCCTTTTTCTTCCATGACCCTTATGTCATGCACATCTTTGGTTGTAGCAATATTCATCCAATGATGAGTCTGTGCCCGCTCATCTTGCAACTGATAAAATATAGATATTGTGAACTTCTGAGGAATCAATCCACACCCTTTAATAAATATATAGTAGGAGTTGATATTTGGTTGAGGGCTAGGGTCTGACACTAGTGCTACATCTTTGAGGTTAGGTTCTGGCGAGGCGGGCTTCTCCTTATCATCTTTTACGTCCCCCCCTTTTTTCATCTTTCCCTTCATCTTGTGCCTTTTCCTCAACTTCTTGGGCCTCTTTCCCATCCATGTTTTCCTTTTCACCCTCAACGAAGCCTTGCTTATCAGATTCTGGGTTTTATGGAGTTTCCTATAGAAGAGATAGAGTTTCCCTTAGAAAACTCTATTTTTCCTGTTGAACACCCTTTCTTTCTTTTTTCCCCTTTTTTTCTGTCTTTTGAGGGTCTCTGGGAGTTGTTAGATGTGTATGGGATGCCAACCATGCTGAATGTATTCTTATGTAAGTGATAGTGATCCTCACACGTGAGGTGAACTCTTTAACCTTTCCTTCTTCTAATCTTATTTCATCATCCTTCTTGGGTGACTCCTCATTGGAAATGGTGATTTTATTTGCAGTCCTTTGTTTCAATTTCCTCACCCTTTGGCTCTTCCTAGTCCTGAAATGCATGGGTATTTGCCTCTTCCTTTTTTTTTCCACTGGTGTTCTCAAAGTGGCTAGGGTAGCAACCACTTCCTAATGTTTTATGTCTGGTGGAATGATGGTGTCATGAGGGGAGGTATCAATGCTTAGCATAGGGTCCAAAATTTCCTTCCCCTCTGTATTTTCTTCCCTCTTCCCCTCAACCTATTCCTTCTATGTTTCTAATATCTTTGTTTTTCTCTTTTTCAACCTCCATCTCTTCTTCTTCTTCTTCATCTTCAGCCTCTTCTTCTTATTCTTCTAACTCCCTCTCTCCAAGACTAGAGGAAGAGATTTGTCCTATTTGGGTGGCTATAAAGGCTTCCCTATACATGTCTATGAATGAGGACCAACAGACATGGAGGTTTAATCTTGTCATAGCATTACTCACTATCAGTTTTATAAGGCCATGATGGAAAAAATGCTATTATTTCCTTTCCCTCCCTTTTTCTCCCATGTATGTTATTGAGTTTATGAGGAAATGAAGGATGCTTAGTATTTGTTCTAGAGGGAGTTCTATTTGAAACCCAAGCTCATTCAACAACATAAAATTGTATTGATAGACTACATTAAGTCTGCAGTGATAGAAAATTAATTTCATGATATGGAAGGCTACTTCACACCATGGGTATGGAAGGATTTCTCTCCTCACTCCATTATTTTCCTCAATGTATTCTTCTCTTGGCAGAAATAAGATTTTCTTTGATGCAGTGCTCGACATCCTCTCTTCAATCCACTTAACTCGTAAGAGAAAAGTGGTGTTTATACTGATTATTTCAATGGAATGTGTGACGTCTAAGCCCATAACCATAGTGGTGTCTCTCTCTTTTGAGTTTTATTGTAGAGAGGCTGTAAACTATCAATTTATCTCCTCATCAAAACCCTTCAGAAGCTCAAATAAACTTAGCCACTCGTGATTTCTGAAAATTTCCATTACTTGAGGATGTTGTCTTATTATTTTAATATCAGTGGGATCCCTTCTATTAAATCCCCATCCTATTTTATGTTTGGGATAGGAAGGTGGTCAAGTGGTTTTTTGTTTGAGAGTTACTTTTGAAGAGGTCTTGGAGAGTAGGGTCTAAAAAAAATTCAAATTTTCACCATCTATTTCTCAAATAATAACTGGCTATGTGTAAATTTCATGGATAAATTGCAATTTTGGAGGGTGAAAACCACTTACCTCTTTCCTTTGGTTTTCTTTCTTGGTATATGGTGGCCTTAGGAAGTAATTTCACCCAAAGGTGACTCTGTTTTTCCCTTTGTATCCTTGTTGTTCTTCCTATGTAATTTATTGTAGCACTACATTGTTTCCTGTAGCACGATGGTGCATGCAAGCTCAGACTTCAATACTCCTTTCTATGATGGCAACTCTAGCTTACTTTTCTCCCAGTGCTCTTGAAATTCTCAATGAGGTAAATATAATCAGGCAGAACTCAACTTTATGCTATTTTTAACCAAATTTGGAGCGATGTGTTGACTCGTAATTTAGGACGAGTTTTCCTCTTTGACACTGTTCATCCCACTCCAGTTAATGATTGCACAAATTGGTAATCACCTCCTCTTACCTATTCACTCCCCCTTGAATGATCTAAATTTCCCAGGTGGCATGTACTCTTCACTTTTCATTTAGTTTAACTTTTCGAAGTTGGCCAAGTTAGCCAACCACTTTTTTTTCCTTTTAAGTCTCTAAACCTCGACATTAAACTAATTTTGTCATTACGAATGCATAGAGAGAGGTGAAGGGACATACCTGAGCCTAGCTAGTGTTGTTGTCCTGAAAACTGATCTAGTGCAAGGAGCTAGAGTTTGTGGTTGCAGACATGATCTTCCTCTTACTGTATTTTTATTTCTTTGTTTATTTTATAAGTGAGCAACTTATTTTCTTAGTGAGATACTTGTTTTTTGTGTGAGCTGCTTCACCTTTTATTTGTTTTTTTCTTATTCTAGGTATTGCATGAAGGTCCTCCAATGCTTTTCTACTATTTTCACTCTCCTAGAGTTTGGTGTTGGTATTTTGAAACCATCTTATTCAACTAATTTCATCTTTGGCCTTTGTTGTGCCATACACATAATTTATACCGGAAATATTCCAATTTCCTGTAACAATCTTCTTTATGATTATTGGGGCTTCATCTTGCTTATAAATGAAGGGAAATGGTTTATGGAGATCATGAATGGATTCATGGAATGAGTGGAGTGGTTGATAGGTAAGGGGAGAGATCTCATGCAGGGTTACAAATGATCTAGTTGTTAATGGTGCAACATAGGGTTTAGAGAGTGTATCCTTTTGCATGGAGTGAAATGAGGGGTTAGGAGAGGTAGGTATAGGAAAAAAATGAATTATCATCTCTTTTCGACATGTAGAAACATTTCAGAGAGATTCTTCCATACTGAATAAATTTCCTGTAGCATTTACAGGTTTTACTGTAGTGCTAGTGGAAGCTTGTAAACTTTCCTGTAGAAATTACAGTCAGAGAAAAAAAAATATAAATTTATGCCTACCTATGGGGTGAAATGAATGAATGGGTGCATGCTTGAGTGGTTAATGGAGTGTCTAAGTAGAGGAGAGGGAGATGTGAGGAAAAATTACTCCTCTAGTTGCAAAAATCATATTTGATAAATAACTTACAACACATGAAGAAATGAGTGCACATGAATTATTTTTCTATTTTTCCTTTTGTTTCTTTCCTCCTTTTTATCTCTCTTTTTTTTTATTGAAGGCAAGTGGGCTGCCTCCACAGATTTCTTCAACCCAAAAACCTCCCTTGGCTGCCTCTAGGAGGTTTTCACCCAAGGATGTTTTATTTTTTCTCTATTTTTTTTACTCCAAGATTGCCTCATGGAGATTTTCAACCCTAGAGTTGGCCTTGGGCACCTCAGAGAGGTCTTCACCCATGCCTCTTTATTTATTTATTTATTTATTTATTCTAGGAGGGGGGGCTCTGGAAACTATGGATTCTCCCATGGCATACACCTCTATGTTTATGGAATTTATAGATTTGGCCCTAGACAAGGGATTTTTGTAACCTTTAAGCCTATAACCATTGAAAATTAGGGTAATCTCCTCCTCATCTATGGTTTTGATATTAACTACAACATTATCATAACATTTTTCAACTTTGTAGGGTTCCATCCATCGTGTGATTAGTTTTCCTTTTGAATCCTTAAACCTTGAGTCATACAGTAGTGCCCAATCTCCTTCTTGAAAGGTCTTCTCCTTATTTTTCTTGTTGTGCTATACCTTCCTTTGCAGCTGAATCAATTTGGTGTGAGGGAGCAGTTGCATCCTGAAATCATCCATTCTATTTGATTCCAACAACCTCTCTAATTTTAGCTTTCATATATCTAGGCCTAACTCAATTTCCATCCTTGAGATGTTGAACTCAAATTCAATTGAAAACATAGCTTTATTCCAATAGAATAAGTCATAAGGAGTGAACCATGTTGCTTTTTTCCAGGTAGTGTTTTAGGCCTAAGTAGCTTCCACAAATATTACACCCCAAAATTTTCTACTGCTTCTCACAACCCTGGTGAGGAAAATCTCCTAGGCTCTGTTGGTCACTTCCACTTGGCCATTTTCTCAAGGGTGGTAGGCAATGGAAGTCTTATGATTTATCTTATGCCTCATGTTAGTATTAACTCTTAATGCAAGTATACAAAAATAGATCACTTTAGCTGCACATGACAAAAAGCCCTAACAACAAATATGGTTTTATAACTTCTTAGATCTGCAATAGACGATCAAAACAAATGCAAAAAAGCACAGGTCTATGAAAAAAAAGTAGCTAAACAACAAAATTAAATAAGAGTTTCTCCAAGATATCCAATGGACAAGAAAAGAATTATAAATAATTTTTTGTATTATGTAACACCTCGGAAGAGAACTAATACAATCACCCTTAATGGGATTAGTTCTTGGCTATCCTCAAATTCTTCAGCTTTCGAGTTTCTCTATCAATGGTGTAGAATACCCAAGACATGTAGAACTCAAAGGGAGCTCAATAAGAAAAAATAAAAGAAAAGTGAATCAAATATAGGCAATGATAAGAGGATCAAAGTCTGACCAAGATAAAAGGATCAAAGGTAAGGAATGAATGGAAAACCCTTCTATTTATAACAAAAAAATAATTTATCCTTGATAATGATGCATAATAAAATATTATTAACAAAAATCTAGATATAACCACTTGGAATATTTTATTATATTTTGTTCGAGGGAAAATGAATTTAAATTGGTTAAATCCCTTTATTTAGAAACAATAAACAAATAAAATATTTATTTATTATTTCAAGGATGGGATCAAGGAATAATTAAACAAATAATTATTTATTTTAATATTCCTAAATGATTTAGTCAAATTTAATAAGGAATATTAATTAAATAATGATTTAATTAATTATTCCTAGAGAATAATAAGATAAATAATTATTTATCTAATTATTTATCATTAATTGGGTTAAATATGACTAGGAATATTATTAAACATAAGTTTAATAAATTATTCCTAGAGGAAAATGAAATAAATAAGGATTTGTTTAATTATTCCTCGTGGGGTTTTCTATTTGGCCTAGAGATGACTTAATAAACTATGGTTTGTTAAATTATTTCTTAGTGAAAGCAATTTTCCTATGGTAAAATTGGTCTTACATGGTGTATTTCGATCCATCTAGTTATACATGGTTAGATGACCAAAAATAGGTGTAACGTATTTCCCCCCAATGTGCGAGCATTAGGAGCTAATCATACAACAGAAGCATGTTATAAGAACACAATAAGTAAAAACTGAAGGGGAGTCATAGTGAGAAAGATACGTAGGTGAAGCGAAGAGACAAAGGATAATAACCTAGAGGGGGTGAGATCGACAACCATAAGTCTCATTTAATGGTTGATTACCTGTATACAATGAGGCGGAGGAGGCATACCTATGCCCGCCGAGATAACAAAGTACAAATAATAATGGTTCACACAGTAAAATGAAACTGAGCTATAAATTACATGATATGCTAGTGTAAACATGGGCTAGACACAAATATAAGGAATCCCACATACATACTGCCCTTCGGACAATAGCCAGGATTGAATACAAGAATATCTGAGTAAATGAGATGTAATAATAAGCAGAGAAGCCCTGATAAATAGGAAAGGGCTCTAAAAATGTAAATGGATCATCTAAGTGATACATGCATGTTAGAGGTGTTGTAAGCGGATGGAGCCAAGCCCATCAAATATGTGGAGATGCATCTGAGACTGTAGAAGAGAATGAGTTCATCAGGGCATGTGGGGGGCTATGTGAACGGCCACCCCCTCATGAAGTCTCAAACATCTCACACATACCCAGGAATCACTGGATGGATCAGCTTGATCATTGAATTATCCAGTATATGAATCTCGATCATGCTGAAGTGGAGTAGATGAGAAACAATGAAGTCAAAGGGAAATAATGAGTCCATTTTCATGATCTGAGGCATCGAACAATGATGGAATTTGGAACCAAGATACACTGACCCCTAGACCTGTCTTCTGGAATGAATGTGAGAATCTTGATGGAAAGAGGTCTGCCATAGGTGAGGCAATGAGTGTCCTCAGATAAGGCATAAGGGAATATAGTAGAGCGAATGATGACTGACATAAGGTATGATGATGGAATCGAGGATACTGAGTAGTAAACGGATGACTTCCCTTGTTAGAGCATAAAAATTATGGATGACCTGGCAGTGACTGACTTGACTCTAGACGCGATGGGGGATAGTGGAACTAGAGGCTAAAAGGGGCTACATGAGAGAGGGATAAGGCATGAATGGATCGAATACTATAACACGAGGCAAAAGGGACTCAAGACAAACTCCATGAATGTGATGATAACTCAACTCGAATGCTCTGAACAAGGGTGACTCGATGATGCTTCCACATAGAATAGGCCCAGCAAGGACCATAAAAACATGAGAAAAAAATGGTTACTCATGATGAAAATCGACATGAGCATCGAAAAATATTAAGGCTAAGTGTTACCCAAATTACAAGTCGCACAAGTATAGAAATTCAATTTTGAGAGGCGATGAAGTGACCCTTCTTGAAAAAATTCTTGCGAATCAAGTATCCAATCACTAAAAGCAAACAAATACCCATTTTAGAGCTCACTAAGAGACTTCGAACGGTGATGACAATTTGTCAAATGGAAATACGATTTGGTCACAACTGGTCAAATAATAATTATGGTTTCTCTTTTAATAGGGAAAATTCACTCCAATTTAATTCATTTACAAGTGTAGCTATGGTGAATGTGGAGAGGAGGAAAAAGGCCCTAAATTTTGTAGTGTTCGTAGTGGACAAACCAACCGTCAGATTGAGATCCATCAGTTGCAGGTAGGTGGCCTATCCATACTCTTAAATTTATATAGTTTAAAATTTTTGATTAGGTGCCCAAAGCCTAGGAACAACACTTTGCCCCTCCTCAAGGCTGAATCACACCTTTTGGGGCCTGTTTTACGACCTGGGTAGTAGGCTTCAGGGAAAAATCTATGACCTCACAGGTACAAGAATGAAAATGTTCTGAGTTGACAAAAGTTGGGTTTTTTTGCTGTTTTTTGCTGGGAACTGGGTCTTAAAGTTTTAGAGGTAGTTTTTCCTTCCTTTCACTGACAACTTGATGATTTTGTGCAGGTATGGTAGAGCTTAGGATCAACTAGCGAGAGAGAGAGATCTTGAGGTGCTTTTTTCTAATATATAGAGGGATCAAGCTATTTGAGGTGGACTCACAAGATATGGGATGCTCAAGTTGGTCAAGAACCCTTTGATAAGGATAGGAAAGCCCTTGTTAGTGAGGATAATCATCTATTGGGAAATATAGCTAGAGGTTTTTATAGTGTAGGTGCACCAAATCGAGCTGACTGTGCATGGCATTTATTTCCTAACCGGTCTCCCACCATTGGTGATGGTAGGAAATATCCAACCAGTATTACCGTGAGGGAAGAATATTTCTAAGATTTTGGGCCACATTATCAACCGGATGTTCATGTCAAGGCCTTTTTTATACTGATCAGAGACCTAGAGATACTAGAGACATAGGTTGTTTCCACAACAGTGTTGTGGATCTTGGACAATCATGCCTTCCACCACATCACTGAAAGGTAGATGATGGTTGTAGAGAGTGTGCTTAGTAGGACCTAGTATGGTTGCACCCAGATGATGTTGTTGTCATTGAAACAAAAGCTTTCACTATGCAAGCAACGACTAAAACATGAGTGTGCTTTTAGGATAGTGATATTCTCATTCTTCTTCAAGAAAATCCTGATGCTTCTTCATCATCTACAGATCCCGGATGGGGGCACACAAGAGTTGAGGATGCACCATTGGGGATGACTACTGAGGAGAGTAGGAGGAAAGGGAGTTGGGCGGGTGTTCCAATGGGATTTATTTCTAAATTTCGACCAAATAAATATGTATATAGATGAATATCGATATAGTTGTATGAACTATCAAGGGGACCTGGACTTTCCACTTCCACCCAGTCGAGCATGGGTACCAGATGGTAAGTAAAAAGTTGTTATATTTCATGATGCATTTAAAGTTTTAGAATGATGTATATGGCATTGATTTGTTACTTTTTGTATGTAGATATACCACTAGTGAGATCAGTAAGGTGTATGGAACGACTCGTAGCACTAGGGGTTGTGGGGTCTAATACAAGTAGAGGAGATGACCAATCAGAAGAAGATGCACTATTGGAGGATTTCTGCCACAGATGCGAGCCATTGATTATTGAGGTATCAGAGTGTGGCTGAAAATATGTAGATGACCACTACATTGAGGCATGTGTTGGTCTAACCTCAGAGTGGCGGGGGGTCATGTAGTGCATGGTGATGGTCGGTCAGGGTATGCAAGATCTATGAGCTATAGGAGTTGAGCCATTGGCTCAAGACCCTCTAGATAGTGACTAGATGTAGGGGCATGAGGTGCCCCCATTTTGGTTGTGTACAATTCTATGGGCATGTCAGATGTATTAGAGTAGAGGAATCCAAAATATTTATGATTTTGTGGACACATACTATGGAAATGAATTTTTTATATATGACGAGCATGTTTCTCACCTTTTTTTTAATGTTATTATCTTGTGTTAAGTGCCAATCTAGAATATTGTTTGCAATGTTATATACATAATGATTTTGGACTCTAGGTACATGAGTGAATGTAATGATTTTAAATTCATGCATTAAGAGATTAAATTGTAAATATATTCTAAAAAGGATAGGGTTATGAACACGATAAATGCCATTCAATTTCTTGACAAGAAGCGGGGAATCTAAGAAAAAATGAAGATGAAAGATGTTATGGTTAAGGGCATCAACCAACAAACCTACAACTGCATCATATTCGGATTGATTCTTGGTGGTAGATCCAATACATACGCCATTGGAAAGGACTAATAAATGTATGGGGGTAAAAATGGCCCAGGATACCGAGGCTAAATTCCACGAGTAACAACTTGCACCACTGCCATAGCCAATGTACAGTGTGAATGAAGGATCCATATGAAAGGCATCACAAGACAACATAGTAGAGGATGATGGAAAATGAAAGGAACCTGAATGCATGGCAGAAATAAAACATGCATGGGGATGCTATGAGTAAAATTTATATGCCCCTTACACTTGGTAAAGATATGTTTGATACATGGTGTAGGGAAGTTGTCATGGGGACAAGGTTTATTCAGGTCACTAAAGTCCATATAGACACGAATGGTGCATTTTTCTTCAAATTGGGATAGGAAAAACCATCATGTTTGAGCTTATTGATTATGGTTGTGAGAGCCTCTTGTGGATAAATGTGTCTCAACTTTCGACAGAGAGGGTAGAAATTAGGCTGTGTGTCGATAAGGTGGTTCACAGTGGTAGGATCATGTTGAAGCCTCTCTGAATTGGAGCTGGCATAACCATTTCGGAATTCTTTGAGTAGCTTGGAGTAAGCCTTAATTTCTTCTAGGGTGTTAGGTGCCCCCAAGGAAATTTTTTCTTTGTTGAAAGCATCGGGTGCAGGAATGGGATTTCTAAATCGATTGAACTCATCTGAGATGAATTCTTTAGAATATACAACATACTGGTTAAGGGACTGTTGTGGAAGGAAGTACACACGGTGGTACATATCATCCCAAGGAAAATTATGGGTGGTCATTGCTTCCACAATGTATTGATCAGAGTGAAATATGGGGGAACTAGCAGATGAAAGAGACCATGATGCGGAGGGGATACCTGACGCATCATCATGAGAGATATGGTTCACATACGTATCTCTATGGAGGGTAGATAAAAAAATAGTAGATGAAACATCTGCTGATGTTGAGCCCAAGGTAATCATCCATCCAGGTTCAGTCAAAACAAAAGGGAATGCGCCGAAGACATTTTTTGCGAAGGATAGCATGGATGATGATAGATAGAGGATGGTGGCCGAAGGTTCCATCATCTTGATATCCGGGGGAGGTATGACAATGTCCACTGGTTCTACCAAAGAATAAAACACAAGTAGTGGGGTACGAGATCCACTATGAGTGGCCTCTATTTCGCGAACATCTTCAAGGGTGTCACGAAAGTCATCGAGATGGGGACAGAGGTGGAATAGTGGCCATAATGATCACACAAATCACAAGGGTGATTTTGCACAATGATTTAAGTTTCTTAGTTAAATTTTGTAAGGTAACATGGACCTATGGGATATTGGATTCAGGAAATGGCTCATTGACCAAAGGTTTGAGACGAGGATGTTCAGGACAGTTATGGGTGGCATGCCCAACAACATCGCACAAGGCGCACAAAGGTGACTAATTTGGAGGCTCAGTAGGAGCAGGAGTTTGTTATGAATACTTATCCTTTGGTTCCTTCTTTTTGGAATTTCCCGCCTAACAAGACGCTTTTCCAACAAGAGTATATTCCAGTTATGGTGGCCGAGGAATTGAAGAAAAGGTAGGGGTCGTGGTGACCAATTGTACCATGGTCAATGGGTTATAAGGTTTGAGCTTACCATGCAGGTTTTTTGTTGGGGGATAGATGTATGAGACTCAGATCCTCATGGTCAAATTGGGAAGGCTCAATGTAGCCATAACAGGTACTGAAAATACTCCAAAGGGTGGAGTGAGAAATGATATCTGACGAGAAGGGTAATGGCTTGGGGGAATGACTCCCAACTTGTTAAAGCTAGATGGAACCATTTATGGTTGAAAATGAGTGGAAGAGACACCTCCATAAGAGTAAGGTCCTTAGAAGGAAGGCCCTACAGGCTCCGTCAAGTGACCACAAGCAGGTTCTGGAGGCTTAGGCTACTGGGTTGTTTAACGATATAGCTTATTTCTAGTCCGAGATGATTTCATCATGCAAACATTCGACGATCTGGGATCTGAGATAGGAGGGGGGTGGCCATGGAATGCACCGAGTAAGGTGGAATATTTATACACTCCAAGTGAAACACTGGTAAATGGTGTGACTGATTTCTTGTTGACCATCGAAGAGATGATAGAATCGGGAGAGATACGAGACTTTGGTTCGTAATATGTCAACTGATGTATGGTAATGATATTTCCATTGTGAGGAAATCACATCTTACGTTGAACTGGAGATGCAAAAAAAAAATCACATAGGTATAGCTATGACCCAATAGGATGTTGTAATAGAAGGGGACATCAATGACTTCAATGTTGATACAAACAGTCTTTCCTGCAAGAGTAACAAGACAGTTTTGGAACATGCCAATGGGCTGAGAAGAGTGATCCTCCCAAGCACGTAAGGTGACAGTGGATGGGACTAACTCATGTGATACGATCTTCTTCCAAACAGAGGTAGACATCATGCAGGTGGATGTGCCCTCGTAAATGATATTGCACGAAACATGGGCATTCTGAATCTTGACAAGTATTTGTAAGGCGACATATGACAGCAAGCAGGGATGCTTTGACTTGTCAACATTAGAGATGATCAAATGATCATCTGAAGGATCCACAACACCCAGAGAAGATAATAGAGCTTTATGTTGTGAAGGGAATGACTCGAAAACTTCTAGCATTGATATAGTAGTAGGAGATTGTGCTAAGTCATCTATTATGCTATAATTATGGGTGGCTTTGGA
This sequence comes from Pinus albicaulis, assembly GCA_034641835.2. Lineage (NCBI taxonomy): Eukaryota > Viridiplantae > Streptophyta > Pinopsida > Pinales > Pinaceae > Pinus > Pinus albicaulis. Next base: position 880,721,035 of record CM076583.1, on the reverse strand, counting down.
AGAAGCATAATTTCAACGTAATGGCCCTTTGGGGATCTTGTGAGGGTCCTCTTCTCATGAATGAGGGATCTATAAAGGGGCATGAGGTGTCAAACTAGACTCTGTGGAAACTTTGGTTTGAGAATTGGCTATAGAGGAAGTAGGTGGCTTGCCATATTGGCGTGACCTAGTTTGAAGGTTGACATCAGTGGCATTAACCACTTCAGAGTTCATCATGAGATTTATGTAATTAGAGGTACCAGATTCAGAGGTTTGAGGGGTGGTTTGACCTTGAGGGGGTTGGGTAGCTACATATCCTTGCGAAGGGAAGGGATTGGTAAAAACAGTCAGTTGAACAAGCATAGTTTATGGAGGAGCTGAAACCAAGGCTTGTTGTCCTCTATATGGTATTTTTTCTTCCCACAACTAATGAGTTTGCGGTAAGAGGGGACATTCATAAGTATAATGGCCATACACACCATAACAAGAACAAGGATTGTGCATACGAAGAGGCTTGTCCTGCTTGGGCTGATTTCCATGTTGTTGGTTCTTAATGTTTCACTAGTTAGGTTGGCACCCTTGATTTCCTCACGCTAATTGATTTTGGTTTCCTTTCCTATTTTTCTTATATTTTTGAGGATCATTCATGCTCTACTGTGGATACACCTGACTAGGAGGGGGAGGTGGCTATTGCGTTGGAGGTTGAGAAGGCATAGGAGCTCAGGTTGCTAATGCTGGAGGGGGTGGAGCACTAGGCTATTGATAAGGATAGAAAGGAGGTTGAGCAACATTGGGGTAAACAAGTTGAGTGATTGCAGGCCCTACCATCGGGTTGGTTCAGTGGTGAAAATGTGTTATCTCCTGGATATATGTTTCCAGGAGGGGGATAAGTGCTAGAGGAGTTGGGACCTTGTTGAGGAACACCATAACCTGTGGGAGGATGAGCATACAGATGTGAAATATCTCCAATGATACTGGTGACGACCTGAAATGTCCCTGGTGCATTGGAATCACAAGGCCTACAAAGACCAGTAAGACAATATAAACATAACCAGACTTGGAGTAGATGAGGTCGTATTTCCATGTCCTTTGGATCGCTTCTTCCTCTTTTTGAGGAAAGTGAGATGTGACATCTTTACCAATAGAAGGAAAAAGTATCTTGAGAAACCAATCCATATAGACATGGTCATCGAATGTGGGAGCTCAACATAACCTCCTCTTTTGACGCCATTCCTGTACATGGTCAGAAAGGAGGGTGGTAGATGTTTGACAGAAGGCGGTCAACAACTAGGTACCAGTATCATATCAAAGAGGTAATTGGAAGTAGGATAGGAACACTTTAATAATATTTGCAAAAGTGGAATGAGAGGCATAGGTCTGGTTAACATACAACTTTTCAACATCTCCAATGAGCATATGCTGGAATAAATAGAGAAGGATAGAGTCATTAGTTATATAATTGGACAAACACCACATGTGGAAGGAGCGGACGTGATTATTAGGGTCCTTTCCAGAATTTCCTTTGAACTTATGGATGTCAAAAGGAATCTTAGTTGGCATAATAGGCCAACTTGGATCATGGTATATAGGGTTGTTTATTAACTTGCTAAAATCAGGGAGCCTCAGACTTGCCATAAAAGGTAGCAAGGGAGTAGACAAGATGGTTATGGTATTGTTTCCACTACTAGAAAATCTAGATTTAGGTCTGAGGCTACCATCAACATTAGGAACAGTACCTGCATTGGCACTTGACATGGTGGGAGAATGAGGTAGAGGGTAACTGGGTTCGGAATCGAAGTGAGGGCCTGATGGACTAGAATCAGAGTTGGTATAGGGACTTGGCAGAGGACTGACTCACCGACGACAAGGTGGAGTTACTCTTCTTAATCAAAAATAAGGATGAAGGCCTAGGCATCTCTAGGATAAATTACTTGGGGGCACAATGATCGCAAGACACAGATACCCAAATAATGAAGAGAGATAAACAAAGGTGTAGAGGGGAAAATAAATTAATTACGATATTTATGTCTTGTCTTGGTGACATAAACCAAGTTCTCTTCATTTTAAGTGTGTCTGTATGTGATCTATGTGTTAATTTCAATTAATCCTAGTGTTGGAAATATGATGCAGAGTGTTGTCCTTGATGGCAACCTACTTGATAAAGTTCATGGCAACCTACTTGATGAAGTTGTCCTTGATGGAAACCTACTTGATAAGTTTCCTATGATAAGAAACCTATGTGTTAAAGATGTAAGAATGATGTATCTCCATCAATGTCAAAATAGGAGCACTTGAAACAGCAACAAAGAAAAGAGAAAATGAAATATGAAGCTGAGACAGTTTTAGAAGGATTGGAAAGGCAACAGAGACATCAGAGAAAACAGTGGTAGAGGAATTGGCATTTGAAACAGTAACTAGGAACAGAGAAAAGAAATGTAGCAGAGAAGAACAGAGAAAGAGTGCATCTACAGTTTGAGCTACAGAGAGCAGTATCAGTCAAGGAGCAGGGACAAGCAGTGAATTAAAAGTTGTCCAGAGATAGTATAGGAAGAAAAATACCATCAAACAGAAAAAGGTTTTGCGTTTTCTGTGAATTATATGTATATTCTTGATAGAATTCAGAATGAAGGATAGTTGAGTCCCTGTGGACAACTATGAATCATTGTCCATAAACATCATAAAACCTGTGGCAAGGATTCGAAATTACATATTTAGTGTATAAATTGAAGGAATTAATGGTTGCAGAGGTATGATGAATGTAGCGAAGATTATAATTGCGATGGACCATAGTACAGTGATTAGCTTATGGAATCAAGAACTTGAATGTGCAGTTAGAAGCGGAACTATGACAGGATAGAACTCCGAACATGAAATGGAAGGTTGATATATTATATATATCATAGTAGAATTGAAGACAGAGTGACATTGTGTTGTGTCGAGGTCGGAAGGCAGCAATCGGTGTAAAGAATGTATGTTAAAATACTCAAATGAAATTATGAACAAAGCGTTAAACTTAGCAATGGAACTATAATAGAAGGCAAAACATTAAAGCGCAACTTAATTATAATAATACATTGAAAAGGCGACGGAACCCTGCGTGGAAGAGCGGAACTGTAACTGAGTGAGAAGTGAAGGCGGTTTATGGTTTTCATCGCACTACCTATGTGGAGCAAGCGGTATTTCCTGGTTGAGGAGCGATTCTATAGAGTGCTCGACACGCGTCCCTGTACGACTTCACAAAACCGCTTGTCACTGTGTGCCATCACGCATTGTAGTTCAATCTAGGATGCCCAGCGATATTATTGTGCGCCGTTGATCTGGAGGGAAGCCATCGGACGGTGGTCGTGTGAGGAAGATGCACGAATATTAACCAAAGTATGGCGCGCCATCGCATGTTAACGTTCGGCATCGGAGGTCGAGCGATATGCATAGATGCCATTGATCGGACGTTGGACTTGCACGAAGTTTACTCATGGTACCATGCGTGTATTTGATTGGCTATTGACTATATATGTGGGCCCGGGGTCAAAGGTTTATCATAAGGTTAATTAGCATTGGATATTTCTCTAAAGTGCAAAGGGTTGAAACTTTAATCCTAAATTTCAGTTCAAAGTTGTAAATATATATGTTTATCAATTTCTTCAAATTGATAAATAAATTAAAAATAAATCAAAGAGGCACATAGGGTAAACTAAAGGAAATGTTGTCAAAGGAATACCATTAGCAGTTGAATGGTTTTTACTCATGGTATTGATAACGGTTATACTATATAAGGCAAAGAGGATGATAGTATGAAGTGTGCATGCGTAAGGGTGGTAGATGAATAAATTTCTCTAAGGAATATCTGCATGTATGAGCTCTATTCTTAATTGACAAATCTGAATCTATGATGCACCCATGGATATAATGATCTAACGATGATGAATCTCTGGTTTGATCGATTGACGAAATCATGAAGAACTGGTGCGAGTGAACTGAAGAAAATAAATAAATTTGGTGGCCTGCAAGGTATGTTGTGTAGAAAATGGTGGATCCAATATGAAATTGATGGAACGTGGTCCACAGTAGATCTCAGGGTTGAAGCCTTCAGTGAGGGGGGTTGTAGCTCCCTTCCAGTGGTAGCTGGTAAACGAGAGCAGGGGGTAGTAGCTCCCTTCTAGGAGAGGCTGGTAAACGAGAGCAGGGGGTTGTAGATCCCTTCCAGGAGAGGCTGGTAAACGAGAGAAGGTTGTAGCCTTCTACAGGTGGGTGCCTACGTGCTGGTATGAGTCTACACCAGCATAAATTGTAATAATTTTTCTTTATAATAAATATTGAAGACAGAGATAACAGCAGCGGTGGTTTTCTCCCGAATTGGGTTTTCACCTTAAATACTGGTGTTCATATGTGTTTCTTATGTTTGATGGTTTGTTCTGTTCATTCTTACTGCTTATCTGATGAATGAATGATGCAATGATCTAATTAAAGACATAATAAGTTCTCTGGACATACAAGTTGGATGCAGTAATGTAGAATATGGTTTAAGAGAAAGGAGAACTAAAAAGTTGTCGGTCAGCTCTAAATACTGATTCACCCCACCCTCTCAGTATTTTTCCCAACAATTGGTATCAGAGCAGGTCCTTCTACAGAAGCTTGATCGCTTGAAGGAGATCTGTCACAATGGGAAGGAAGCAAAAGAAGAAGGCTACTCAAAGAAAGGAGATACCTCAGTAAACATGTGCAGTAGAAAACGAAGGAGATGAAAGAGGTATTGATTGTTGTTCTTGTACTTCACTTCCTTGTGCATGCAATGGTGAAGATAGAGAAAAAGAAAGTGAAAGTAATGATTGGGATCAATTTAAAAGGAAGGAATCTATCTACAAATATGTGATCTCTGGAATGAGTGGACGGATAAAAATGTATCAAAGACTGCAGGATAAAGTAACCAATCGAAGTGAAAGACTTGAAGCATAAATCATCTCTTTGAAAGAAGATCTGGAAAAATCAAATAAGAAGAATGAAGAACTGTTACAAACTTTTGAAGAACAAGAAAATGGGTTGAAAGAAGAGATTTTAAAATTGAATGATCAAGTAGAAGAAGGAAGAAGGGTCAAAGAAAGTATGAAGAAGCAATGCCAAATATTGGAGGTTGAGGTAAATATTTTGAAAGGTAAATTAGAAGAAAAATACAAACTCTTGAGGTTTCAAGATAGTACTAAGATTCTGGACAATATTACTAGTAGTCAAAGGTCTCCTTCTATTAAATTTGGCCTTGGTTTTCATGAAACTATTAAAGGAGAATCTAGTTCACAAGGAAGTGCTAAAGATTCAAAGGATATCAATGCAAAATCTGAAGTGTTGAAAGAAACAAAAGGTCAACCAACAATCATGAACTCTCAAAATAAATCATTCCCTCCTTTGATCAATAATGTTGAATGCTTTAAATGCCATAACTATGGGCATGTTTCAGCCAATTGCAGAAGCAGATTGTTTCAGTCACAAACAAACAGATTCTACACAGAAAGGTACTCAGGATTCTTCAAGGGATATTGTTTTTCATGCAGCAAGTTTGGTCATAAAGTAGCTGATTGTAATAGAAGAAAGAATAGAAAAACACATTATGATCTCTATGCTTACTTCTCTGGTCACACAAAATGTTATGCTTGTAACAAGTATGGACATGTAGAAAAATAATGCAGGATGAATAGATATGAGAAATTGGATAAATTTCGGCACACAAGAAGAAACTTCAAGCAAAGATAGAAAAAGAAGGAGGACCAGTCAGAAACGTAGGGAATATTTACCCTACTATATTCATCTATTTCTAAAAATTTAACTTATCATAATGACTGCAGGAGTGATGTGAGATACACTATAGGAATCAGTAATGTATCATCACACGGGGAGCAATGTATGATGATTTCCATGGTTGGTTTGATAATTCTAGTCGTGTTTATTTCTAACAGTGCATCTGATGTGAAGAAGACAGGTACAGATGTCATAAGTTCAGGGGGAGCATTAGCCTTGCTGAGAATAATGCATTGTTGGCATTATGATGGTTCTGAAATATGACCTCTCTCTTGAGGTATTTTTGGTATGGTAATCCTCCCAATGTGAAGCATTTTAGAGTTTTTGGAGAAAATGCTTTATCAAAAATAATAATGAAAAACTGAGCAAGTTTGGACCTATAGCAAATGAAGGAATACTTCTTAGTCACTCCTCTAGGAGTAAAGCATATAAATAAAAGACTTCGGAAGATTGTTGAATGTATTGATGTGGTTATTGATGAGTCTCCTGCAGCTCCAAAAGAAGAAAAACAAACAACATATGGCATATTTCTATCACAAGAAAAATATCTTAAGAAAATACTGAAAACGTATGGCATGGAGGAGTGAAATGATATATGGTTTCCCATAATGAGATTATGGATAAGCCATGATTGTATCTTTTGTTTTTACACATGGATGAGATGGAAGTCTTATGATTCGAAGATAAGGACAGATCATGCAGAATTTGATGCTGATGATTTTTGTCATGGTTGAGACCTTTTATACGTAATTCCTACACATGATACATCATGATTATGAAATAAATATAAATCATGAAGATCTTGGTGATAACAGATCACATGGATGATTACTTGACACATATTGTCTATTGAAGAAGTTGTTCTGATAATTCCTCTTGGGAAGAATATGTTGATGCAGCAAAGAGCCTGAAGGCTTGGTTACTGATGTACTTATGCTACAATTATTGGATGACATTTGAAAACACAGCTGTGGTGCTGATTGGTATCTCTCGTGATGTTTCATCTCTCATATTTCTATATGTTTTTGATGAAGATGGCTTGATGATTTGATGGTGAAAGTGTTCAGGATGAACAAGCTAAGGGGGAGCTTTGGTCTTATGAAAAGGATGCATTATTTGTTGTGGTATGATCTCATGCTTGAAATTATTTGGTATTGATTTTATATGTTATAATGTGATGAAAAGGTCATGTTGAGACCTATTATGTAAAACTGTAATATTCAGTCACGTAAGGACTTGATCAAATTTGTAAACCCACTTGGTTGGGTACTTGTGTCACATATGTAAATCCACTTGATTGGATAATTGATGTAAGTTTGAGTCCTTGGTGATAGGAAAGGTCATAGAGTCATGTACTTCATTGAATATTATGATTGAAGATTCAGCATGAACTCAGGGGGAGAATGGTAACTTTTGTACACATCAGATCTACAAAGCCCTTCTTTCTACAAGAGAAGAAAAACCTTGTTTTGGTTTTGATCCGCCCTTTTCCCTTGATGTCAAAGGGGGGGAGTATCATGGTGTTTGAATAATGATTCTAATCAATGTATCTATCTGTTGTGGTGATCAAACACCATCATGGTTTCCATCAAGTCCAAAGGGGGAGATTATTGGCAATATGATGTAGAGTTTTGTCCTTGATGGCAACCTACTTGATAAAGTTGATGGCAACCTACTTGATGAAGTTTTCCTTTATGGAAACCTACTTGATAAGTTGCCTATGATAAGCAACCTATGTGTTAAATATGTAAGAATGATGTATCTCCATAAATGTCAAAAGAGGAGCACTTGAAACAACAACAAAGAAAATAGCAAATGAAATATGAAGCTGAGGCAGTTTTAGAAGGATTGGAAAGGTAGCAGAGACATTAGAGAAAATAGTGGTAGAGGAATTGGCATCTGAAACAGTAACTAGGAACAGAGAAAAGAAATGTAGCAGAGAAGAATAGAGAAAGAGTGCATCTACAGTTTGAGCTACAGAGAGCAGTATCAGTCAAGGAACAGGGACAAGCAGTGAATTGAAAGTTCTCCAGAGATAGTATAGGAAGAAAAAGGGCATCAAACAGAAAAAGGTTCTACATTTTCTGTGAATTATATGTATATTCTTGATAGAATTTAGAAGGAAGGATAGTTGAGTCCCTGTGGACAACTATGAATCATTGTCCGTAAACATCATAAACCTTGTGGCAAGGATTCGAAATTAAATATCTAGTGTATAAATTGAAAGAATTCATGGTTGCAGAGATATGATGAATGTAGCGAAGATTATAATTGCGATGGACCATAGTACAGTGATCAGCTTATGGAATCAAGAACTTGAATGTGCAGTTAGAAGCGGAACTGTGATAGGATAGAACTCTGAACATGCAATGGAAGGTTGATATATTATATATATCATAGCAAAATTGAAGACAGAGTGACATTGTGTTTTGTCGAGGTCGGAAGGTAGCAACTGGTGTAAAGAATGTATGTTAAAATACTCAAACGAAATTATGAACAAAGCGTTAAAATTAGCAATGGAACTGTAATAAAAGGAAAAACATTAAAGTGCAACTTAATTATAATAATACATTGAAAAGGTGACGGAACCCTACGTGGAAGAGTGGAACTGTGACTGAGTGAACAGTGAAGGCGGTTTATGGTTTTCATCGCACTACCTATGCAGAGCAAGCGGTATTTCCTGGTTGAGGAGCGATTCTATAGAGTGCTCGACATGCGTCCCTGTACGACTTCACAAAACCGCTTGTCACTGCATGCCATCACGCGTTGTAGTTCGATCCAGGATGCCCAGCGATATTATTTTGCATCGTTGATCTGGAGGGAAGCCATCAGACGGTGGTCGTGTGAGGAAGATGCACGAAGATTAACCAAAGTACGGCGCGCCATCGTACGTTAACGTTCGGCATCGGAGGTCGAGCGATATGCATATATGCCGCTGATCTGGAAGCTTGCTATCTAACGGTGATCAAACGCTAGACTTGCGCGAAGTTTACTCATGGTACCATGCATGTATTTTATTGGCTATTGACTATATCTGTGGGCCCAGGGTCAAAGGTTTATCATAAGGTTAATTAGCATTGGATATTTCTCTAAAGTGCGAAGGGTTGTAACTTTAATCCTAAAGTTCAGTTCAAAGTTGTAAATATATTTATTTATCAATTTCTTCAAATTGATGAATAAATTAAAAAGAAATGAAAGAGGCATGTAGGGTAAAATAAAAGAAATACTGTCAAAGGAATACCATTAGTGGTTGAATGGTTTTTACTCATGGTATTGATAAAGGTTAAACTATATAAGGCAAAGAGGATAATAGTATGATGTTTGCATGCGTAAGGGTGGCGGATGAATAAATTTCTCTAAGGAATATCTGCATGGAAAAACTCTGTTCTTAATTGACAAATCTTAATCTATGATGCACCCATGGATATTACACTCAATACACAGTCTTTAAAGTTTGATCAGACCGACTAAATCATGAAGAACTGGAAAGCAGTGAACCGAAGAAAAGCAACAACTGTACCAACTGTGTTCTGTTGCATATGTGAAAACTGTGATTCCAATATGAAATTGATGGAACATGGTCCGTATTAATATTACAGGGTCAAGCTTCCTCAAAACCGGCTAGCTCCTTCCGTTGGTAATGGTAAACTATATGGTGGGGAGCCCCTTCAACATAGTGCTGGTAAACTAGAGCAGGGGGTTGCAGTTTCTTCAGAGAGGTCATAAACGCAGAGAAGGTTAAAATCACAGGTGCCCATGCTTCCGGGTATGAGTTCCAAGAGACCAGCATAAATTGTAAGAAGTTTTCTTTATAATAAATATTGAAGACTGAGATAACAGCAGCGGTGGTTTTCTCCCAAATTGGGTTTCCACCTTAAATACTGGTGTTCATATGTGTTGCTTATGTTTGATGGTTTGTTCTGTTCATGCTTACTGCTTATCGTATGAATGAATTATGCAATGATCTAAGTAAAGACATAATAAGTTCTCTGGACATACAAGTTGGATGCAGTAATGTAAAATATGGTTTAAGAGAAAGGAAAACTAAAAATTTGTCAGTCAGCTCTAAATAATGATTCACCCCCCCCCCCCTCTCATTATTTTTCCCAACACCTAGATGGTTGCTTCTAAAGAAAAATAAAAATTGTTGTATAATTGTAAATAAAATTGAAGCGATAGTAACATAAACAACTAAAGACGCATAAATTCTAACCCAGAAAGAAGGGCTCCCAAGCAGCTGTTATAAGAGGCTGGATAAATTGAATCAAAACACACAAAAAGGAAAAAGTATCTAGGGTCTAAGGGAGAGGAATCTAATGACTCAGATTTGCTGAAAAGAGGTGCAAAAAATAGCTGGAAACCAATGCAAAAACTACTGCAAAAATGGGAGGCGACAGGTTAAAACCTCAATGGAAACCATAGGGACCCTAAGGGAGAGGTCAAAAAAGAATCAAGAGTTAGTTTTGGATGATATAATAACCAATCTGAATGGATATGAAAGAAATAGGGATCATACCTGGAAAAATGGTTGAAAGTGCTGCAAACTCTCATACTACCTACTCATCTAAACCATTCCTAAAATGGTGGAAGTGTACTTAAGCCCAAAGTGGCTTGTTCCCACTTCAAAAGGAAAAAATGAGCATATCCAACCCTATGATAGGTGGATTTAGAGATGAGACAACCATGAACATTACTTGGAGCAAACCCTGAAAATTACAGAAAAAACCCACCAAAAAACTATAGCTCATAGGTACTGGCCTCATGACTCATGAACTCGTAGTTTTTAGCCCAAAAACTACTATATGAGCTCTAAAATCATAAGTTTGGGGCTGAAAAGTGTGAGGTTCACTTCTGGGAGTCTTGACGGCAGGTTGCGAAAAAACATTTCCGGTTGTGCCATAGTTGATACCTGTTGGTTGTGGAAAACATCCAGAAACATGTGAAAGATATAATTTTTACTGTTTTAGGGAATAAATGGTAAACATTAGTTGGATAAAAAGCCCTAGGTACTGAAGTAGATTTCCACATAGGAAAATATGAATAAAACCCAGTGGAGTCGCCAATTGTGAGTATGAAATATTAATGCAAGTGTACAAAAATAGATCACTTTAGCTGCACGTGACAAACAAACCTAACAACAAAGATTTTTTTCTAAATTATTAGATCTGCAATAGACAGTCAAAACAAATTCAAAATAAACCAATATATATCCAAATAAATTAGCTAAAAAAAAATTAAATAAGAGTTTCTCCAAAATATCCAATGGACAAGATAAGAATTATAAATATTTTTTTGGTATTATGTAACACCTGGGAAGAGAACTAATACAATCCCCCTCAATGTGATGTGTTATTGGCTTTCCTCAAACATTTTAGCTTCAAATTTTCTCTCTCAATGGTGCAGAATACCCAAGACGGGTACAACTAAAAGGGAGCTCAATAAGAAAAAATAAAACAAAATTGAATCAAAGATAGACAATGATAAGAGGATCAAAGTCTCACCAAGGTAAAAAAATGAAAGGTAAGGAATTAATGGAAAAGCCTACTATTTATAACAAAATATTGAGTTATCCTTGTGAATGGTGCATAATAAAATATTATTAACCAAAATCTAGATCTAACCGCTTGGAATATTTTAAGGAGCTGGTGCCATTTTGATGACGGTGATTTTGTTCAAGTCCACTTGTATTCCTACTTGGGAGATTGAGTGTCCTAATACTACTCCTGCTCTTTTCAAGAACTCACACTTTTCTAGGCTCAGGTAGAAATGCATCTCAATGCATCCTCTCAGCACTTTTCCCAAATTGGAGAGAGCTTCCTAAAAGTCATCCCCATAGGGTGTGATTTCATCCATGTATATTTCAACCGAGTCATGGACTAACTAAGAGAAAATTCTCAAGAGAACTCTTTGGAAGGTAGCTGAGGAATTGCACAACCTAAAGGTTAGGACTCTATAAGAGAAGGTACCCCATGGACATGTGAAAGTAGTATTTTCTTAGTCTATGAAGATAAGTTGGATCTAGTTATACCCATTGATCCCATCTAAGAAAGAAACTAAATTCTTCCCTACAAGGCATCAAGGAATTGATCTATAAAGGGAAAAGGGAAATGGTCCTTCTTTGTGGCTTTGCTAAGTTCCTCATAATCAACACAAATTCACCATTTTCCCTTTTTATTTGGGACTATGACAGGAGGAGATGTCCATGCACTGTCTGATATAGGATAAATGAAACCTGCATCCAAAAATTTCTCGAGTTCTTCCTTGACTCTATCTCTTAGAGTTAGGTCCATATTCCTTTTGGGTTAGTGCACAGGCTTGCATCCTTATTTAATGTAAATATGATGTACGCATACTAAGGTATGCACCTGTTTCATGTCCTTCTAGTCCCAAGAAAATGCATCTAGGTTTTCTTTTAAAAAGTGGCATAGCTGCTCTTCTTCTCGATTTGAATGCTTTGAGTTAATTTTCAGAGATTTGGATCGGCCGAATTCAATAGCCTTGGTGGTTTCAGAAGTTGAATCGACTGAGTGTAGTTCCATCCAAGAGTGGCTTTCAGGTGGACTGTCAGTGGGGGTTTGGTTTTGAATGACGTTGTTAATGATTTCATCTTCATCAAGCTATCCCCCCGTAAGAAGAACATATATTGAACAAACGGGGTAGGGTTTAGTGTGGTATACTTCATCTTCTTCTTCATCCTCCAACCATATAGGTAGGTCATGGTCAATGGAAGGCTAAGCTAGAGGATATAACACCAGTTGTTTAGACAAAGGCCCATTCTTAATAGTCATGTTTCCAACCCGACAACTGATATAAGCATCGAAAGTGGCTAACCAAGGTCTCCCTAGAAGGAGAGGATATCCATTAAAATTGGTTTTTGGCTAGAGAAATAGGAAATATGTAGGATATTCACAAGAGTTAATTGAAACCATAACATCCTCAACAATTCCTTCTAGAGTTACTTTGGACCAATATGCAAGTTACATAACCATTGTGGTTTTCCTCAAAGTCCCTTGGAGGTTGATTTTATGCATAGTATCCTTGGTCATTAGATTGATGGTAGCTCTGAGATCAATCAGAGTGTTGGGGACTATGACACCATCTATGTGTACATATACAACTGGACTACCAGGGTCCAGGTACTTTGGGAAGATCACCCTTCCTAACATTAAGTTGGACAACTGTCCTACTACATTGATGGTAGGGGTATCTTCTTATTTCTCCCAGGTTTCTTGAAGAAATTTTCTTTGGTCAACCTAATGTAAATAGGGACATCCTTAATGGATTGGAGAAGGGTTATTTCTACACATAAATTTTTCATCTCCCCCAAAATTTGGGTCTCCTCTTCGGTGTGCTAACTAGAGTGGATCAAGTTCTTAGGAAAAGGAGGGTGTTACTTTCTTCCTTTTCCTTCTCAACCTCTACAAATGGAGGTGGAGGATGGATGTCTATATCTCCAAAACATCAGTTGGATAGGATGTCTCTCCACCATAAACTTGTTCCGCCTGTCTATTTTTCTGGTTCGGATTGGGATGTGCATGCATCTGGGTATCTTGGGTGGAGTAGCATGAGTAAGTTGAGATTGAGGTTGGGGTGGAGGCATTAGAGAAGGCGGTTTATTATGTTAAGTCCTCCACCCTTGTGATGGGTTGTTCCAATGAGGTTTTTGATGGACATACTAGTGAAATAGTTGGATTAGAGGCTGAGGATGATATGGAGGGTTGTAAGGCCAAGTAGGAGGTGTAAGCTAGGATGGATGAGTGGGGGTGTATGAAGATTGCATAGGTGCATTTTTATTGTTGTGATAGTAGGAATAAGGTGCACCTTGAATACCCTAATGATATTACTAAGGGCCTTGAGGCCTTCTCTGGTTCATCAAATAGAGTTTCACTTGTCCTACTTTCCCACCTTGATATAAAACTTTGAGTCCAAGTGAGGAGGGACACTTGTCTATAGCACAATTCTCCTCATAGACTAAGAAAACATTTATGAAATTTAATGGACATTCATTTCAAGGTTTTTTCATGGTCCATCTATGAAAAAATATATCCAAGGCTCTTTCTGCTTCCTCTTACTTCATATTCATCTGCATTGTGTCCATTTGCAATGCAAAGGTCTGCAGCATGTCACTCTTGATGTCCTCCAACATATTTTCAATCTCACGCTTGATGGAGGTGGAAGAGGAAGGGGTATTGGTCACACTTTGGCTAGCTCTACCTTTCTTCCTACCTACCCTAGAATGGTTCCTAAAGATAATTTTGATTTTCGCATAAGGAAACTGGTAGATATTTCCTCCTAATAATATATTAATGGTTTCTATCACCTCCTCGTTGTTTCCTAGAAAAAGTACTATTTTAAGTGATCTAGGATCAAGGGTAAAGTTGGCTCTCTTATAATTTATGTTGACGAAAATTATAAAATTATAATTTTATGAACATAAATTATCAACCAGGGTAGGCAAGATCATGAGATGTTGTGCAAGCTATATGCAGGCTAATACGTTAATTGCATTTCTAGTTTAAAAAAAAACACACACACAACTCTAACGTCTCTTTTCCCTATGAAAAATTGGTAGAAAAGGTTATGGAGTGGATTTTATCATCCTTCTATAGCTCCTAAGATTGCTAATGTTGATCAGAAAAGATAAAGGACCACGCAAACATCCATAAAAATCAATTTAACATTTCATCACATCAAACGAAAATTGATCAAATTATTTCAAACACATTTATGAAAGAAACTTCACCATTTAGCCATTACACATATTATGCTATAATTCAGAAAAGAGAAACAATAGTTGTGAAAATAACTATGTTAATGCATAAAAATAATCGAAGAAACACAAGATGTAGCTAGTGGCGTTGTGAGCAAAGGGGGCCCTCCCTTACTCACAACCCATTTACTATTAAAAGGGTTTACTCAATAGGATAAACATAACATTAACTTTATATTAATCTAAAAATTATTATAGTGATGTAAAAGTCTGATATGTCCAAGCCACTAACCCCTTTACAAATGAAACATAATAACATTTATACAAGTTCAGAGGCATATGCTTGCCCGAATTAGGAAAACTACTATGCTGCAACTAATTGATATCAATAAATTAAAAAAAACATGTCTACTAACTTTGATCCATGTCTGAAAGCATGGATCAAACTGATTTCATTACATTGTTGGAGCTTTTCCCAATACGTCCACCGAGAATAGAACTGAAGATCTTGGCAATTTTGATGATGAATTCAAGGAATCCAATAGGAAAATGTCCATGTAGGTGGATTTCCTCATAAAACCCATGTTCCAATTTTACTTGAAACTAACTAGAACATACTCAACCACCGATTCTATTGCAGGAAATCTGGATAGTTACAGGAAATCCACACCTACAGGAAATCGCAGAGTGTCTGCAGGAAATCAACGACCATGAGCTATCGATAGGAAATCATGGAGCTACTTCATACATTGAATAATCTTCCTAAGACTCGATCATTCAAACTTGACATTTGTAGATAATTCGATAAGGAAACACTTAACCTCTATAAATACTGAAGTAAAAGATAAAATGACACTTTTGAACATAATTTTCATACCTTCAATACAAAACACCCTTTTGGTCAAAACATATGTCATATTGTGAAATAGGAGTGATTAGGAGTCAAAAAGAGTTCGAAAGGGGGGAAAAAAGGTCTTAAAATGCTATCAAAATTCAACAAAATTTGGTCTCAACATCTCCTCCACACCTAGCTTCTTGCAGGTCCTTTATGCAAGAAAAAATGTGCAACTTCAGAAAGAAAAATTCAATCCTTGCCCTGTGTTGCAGCTACTACAGCCAAGTGATCTAATTTGGCCCTCCTAGATTCTTCTTGAACCTAACCTTGATATTATTTATTATTTTTCCGCAGGTGGTCAATTTGCGTATGTTGCTTCTTCATTATATTGCATGCCTTCTTATGCCACTCATAAAACTTATTTTGCATGCATATTATAGTTTCCTTCAAGGTCTCATTTTCCTTTCGAAGAGCCTGCTCAAACACAATAAGCTCAGTGATAATCTCTTCCATTTCCTTCTAAGACCGATTTTAATGGGAATTTCCCTTGCCCCCTCATGTTTTCCTTGCGAGGACTAGGGCAAAATTCGTTCCTCCTGCCCTTCGCAGCGTTCAACTATCTTATTCCAACATTCCTATGGGGGTGGGCCTTGGAAGGATGCGACCTCCCATTCTCATTTGCTAATAAAATTGCCTACCTATACCTTCCGTTTCCCTTTTGACAGGTCTCGCGGCTTCTTGCTCTTTTTATCAGTTTTAATTGGTAATACCCATTCCTCTAAATTTTCTTCTATTTCGAGCTTCATAGCCTAGCTTCTTGTAAAGTGTTTGGTAGGGGTAGAAGTACCTTTAGGCTTGGGATTTTTTCCTAAAAATTCCCTAGTCACCACTACTTCCTCGTATTTCTTGACCTCCTTTGTCAATGGACCACAGGTTTTTGGTTTCTTTTTCAGCTTTTATGCTGGCTCTACCTCCTTGGATTATGAGGAACCAGGGTCCTTCTCATCCTCCATGAAGTAATTCTCTAAAAAGAATTATTCCCATGTTTTATTCTACTTATGTAGAACCTCTGTCATGATGTTTTTTATCAGACCGTGATGATAGAGGTTCTTCTCTATCTATGTTTCCTTTTCCTTGGCAGAAGTTGAAATTTTTAATAGGTAAATTCTCATATAATATGGAAAATTAAATGGCCAGTCTCGGAAGTAGCTGAGGAGACGAATATGAAACAAAAATTCTAGCCCAAAACGGCCTTCACAAGTTCTCTATTTATACACGAAAAGAAAAATATGTCAGTACTTACTTCGAAGGTAATACTATGGGGTTCCCTTACTCTAATCAAGGTTTTCATGTTCCTTTCAAAGGAAGGGAACACAAATATCTTTGTTGAATCGCTAGTTCTTGAACCAACACTCCCCTTCCTGTGGGATATCACAATCTCAAGCAACTAGCTCCTCTGTCAAACTAAACTGAACATTCCCCACCTGCGCTCTATCACCATTTAGATTGAGGGAGAAAGACTTGATTACCTCTAAATTATGCCCACTAAATTTTACAAACAGAAGCAACCATATTTTCTTCGAGGTTCAGCGTCCCGTAGTGCAGGACCCTAAGGTTGAAATCTGAGAGCATATCGCATTCTCTACGTAGATAGGAGTGGGGGAGAGTAGATCTAATTTAGTTAACAAGATGCTTCTAAGACTAGACAGAAAAAAGTGACAATGATAGTTATTAAATTTTGAAATATTCGGTGTTAAGAAGGGAAATCTCAAAAAACACAGGACATGATCATGATTTCCATCACGATCTATCTCATGGGACAATTTTTGGAAATATAAACAAGTGTAAGAGTAAGGATTATTATGAATGGAACTAATTTTGTAACACAATGACTCATAGTCGCTTTCTTCCACAAGGGTAACCATGACTCATATTCATGAAAATTTAAATATTTTCATATCATTACCTTTTTACCTTAAGGACGTTGATGCCAGTTGTACCTCCTTGATCTTACCTTATAATGGTCCAGTACCTGGGTGATGACCACACTTTCCTTGAAATGATAACCCACCTTGAAACTACATCATATGGACAATTTTATAGTTCATGGTCTGAAATAATAATGAAAATGGTCATTAATTTATAAAATTATTATAGGATAATGTTCTGTCTGGAATTCGTTCTTCGGGAAATAAGTGGTGATGCTGCAGGAAATGAAATTGCTGAAATTTTCTGCAAGAAGGCATTCTATAGGAAACCGTCTCCTCCCTATTTGTGTGCATTCCACTGCACATGAATATAGATGTTGATGTTGAATGTGAAGTGATCTCATTGGATTACCATCCATTAAGGTTAGTTGTTAAGCAATGTGAGGCCCATCACCATTAACAAGAGTGAGGAACAAGGAACATCTGATGCACCCTATCAGTTGTGAATATATGAGCTATTGTCGAACCCCCTGTAGGATCCAACAATCAACGAGCCATGATGAATCCTCATTTCTTCTGATGAGATAGCATGTCATTAAGGCATACAAGCTTCAAGGCATCACAAGGCTCTGATATTGGACCTAGATAATTTGCTAATGTTGATGGGATACAATTGTTGGAAGGAGGGCCTTAAGAAATCCCACATCTGTCTAACATGAGCAATCCAAAAATTAACTAAAAAATAGAATTTATTGAGAGGATCCCAAAGGATATACTAACATGTGTTTTTAATGAGCCCATGGCAGTCTATGCTCACGAGATTTTAGTTTTAGAGAGTCTAAAATACTGAAAAAAAAAGACTCCAAGGGGGCTCCTTTTCCATAACTAGTCCATTACGCCCAGAATAGGATATAGACCTGTACCCAATAAACATTCATCTCATGGTTTAGTAAGCATGAGAAGGAAAAAAATGAGCTCAATGTATTAGTAGGAAATAGAGAAGAGGTAGTGAAAGGAATGAATCCATCTCCCACCATATCCAACTCCTTGTTCTTTACCATTTCTTTCAAAAATTCCTCCTTAGACTGCGGTTTCTGAGATAGCTTGAGTTTGCACTCATTCACCAGGAAGGTAACATTCCCATCATCAATCATTTTAACTTGAGAAAATACATTATCAAAAAAATTTCTGAATTTCATAGGATCCCAGACAATGTGTGTTAAATTTCCCTTTAAATTTATTAAATTTCGAATCAAACAAAAATGCCTAGTCTCCCTCTTTGAACTTCATTTTCTTAATGTATCTTTCATTCCATTTAGCCTATTCTTATTGTATCAGATCAGTATGCTAAAAGGCATCCTGCCTAATCTCGTCCAACACATTGAGCTGTAGGATTCTCTGTTGATGTGCCTCATTAAGGTCTATACCCAAATCTGCTACCATCTTGAAAGTTCTGATCCAAAATTCAATTATTAATAAAATGTGTTTTCCATACACCAATTCATATGGAGAAAAGTCATTGGTGTTCCTACACTTGATCCTATAGGCCCACAATGCCTTATGAAATCAACCATACCAATCCTTTTTATGTAATTGTACTGTCTCTATTAAGATTTTTCCCAACCCCTTATTCGTTGATTCCACCTACACATTGGCGTCTGGATGGTAAGGGGTGGACTTCCGATGAGTAATATGATATTTATGTACAATTACCTACACAATATTTGACACAAACTGACTACCCTATTCATTAACTATTTCCCTTTGTACCTAAAATCTTACAAAATATCAAAAAAAATTAAATTATACAACTGCTTTCTCCATTTCTCTATGTAGTTCTCTTACTTCCACCCACTTAATAACATAATCAGTACAAACCAAAACAAACATCTTACCATTGGACATAGGATTAATGGGACCCACAAAATCAAGTGCCCACCTCTTAAATAGTTTATGAGAACCTATGGTTGCAAATGTATTTCATCTGGTTGAGCATGTGGCCCTATCCTCTCGTAGCTATCACATTTTTGAACATACTCCTTTGCATCTTTGAAAAGACTTCACCAATAGTAACCTGAGAGGAGGATATTGTAGGTTTTCTGCATATCTGCAAAGTGTCCTCCACATGGTTCATCATGAAAATTTCTCAATATATCATATATCTCATCCTCTCTGACACACCTGTGAATAATAAAATCAGGCCTCGTGAAATAGAGATCTCCCTTAATACAAGAGTAATAAACACTTTTCCTAATAATTCTCTTTTTCTGATTAGATGAAAAGTAGGGCAGAAACTTTCCTGTAGCAAGGTAATTGGCCATGTCTGCAAACCAAGATGTTTTGACAGAAATAGAAAACAATTTATCATCAACAAAACTATCATTAATAGGAACATCCTCACCTGCATGGTTGACCCAGATAGGAAATCAACTACCTGATTTTCTTTTCCCAGCCTGTCCAATATTGTGATGTCAAATTCCTGCAGCAGAAAAATCCACCCAGTGATCCTGGCATTAGTGATTTGTTTTTTCAGGAGATATGGGATGAAAAAATGATCGGTGTGTAAAAAAACTTCGTAACCACTGATGTAATGCCTAAAATTGTTAATAGCATAAATTACAACAAGGAATTCTTTCTCAGTTACTGTGTAATTCAGTTCTGTAGGTGTTAAATTTTTACTAAAATAATAAATAACATGGGTTACAAGATCTTCCTTTTGAGCCAATACTGCTCCAATGGTTGAATCAGAGGCATCAATGGAAATGTGAAATGACAATTTCTAATATGGACCTCTCAAGAAAGGTGTTGAAGAAATTTTCTCCTTGAGTGTACCAAATGCAACTTGACACTCATAATTCCAATGAAATTAAAATTCTTTAGTAAATAATTTAAACAATGGAGAGGCTACCTTTTTAAAATTCTCAACAAACCTTTTGTAGTAGCTTGCATGTCCAAGGAAAATTTGAAATCTATTTTAACTGGTTGGTGGGGGCATCTTTACAATAACTTCGATCTTAGCAGGATCACCTTTAATTCCTACAACAGAAACATGATGAACCAAAAAAATACCCTCAGTAATAATCATAAAACATTTTTCATTACTCAAAGAAATATTAGTTTCTCTATATATATGAAAAACTTTCTTAAGATTATGTAAATCGTCTTCAAAAGTATCACTCATTGCTGTAAATTCATCCATATAGACCTCTACATAATCATGTAAAATTTCAGAGAAAATAACTAGGACCTCCCATTGAAATTTGGCTGGTTCATTACATATTTTAGAGCAAGGAGTCACTCCTTGACTGCAAAAAGGATTAAGCTTTACACATCATAGTTCATTTCAAATTTAAAGTTTTTGAGTGGTGGGATGGCTTCTCAATGAGTTTGAAATGATTTTTTATTATTTAATAATTTTATGCATTTGGCAAGCTGTGGAAAGTATAAATTGTACGGGAAAATTGGTAGTATAGGGAGCATAGTGAAACAAATGAGAGGAGATGGATAGTTGGTACTTAATATAAGAAATATTCATATCCTAAATCAATATCACAACTATAATGATGGCTCTTTACACAAAGTCTATTTTATGTAAAGTAAACAGCATTTAGAAAGTAGAGTACATGCATAAAGTATTTCACAACTCCTTTATGAAATCTTCACTAACATGATCTACAACATATATACTATTTGCAGGAAGCTGGAAATCAGATATTTTTCTATCATATCCTCTAACAATTTATTACTCACACCTTACTAGGTGCTGCAACTCATAAATTAAAAAAAAATTAACAAAGAGAGAAACACGCCATACATTATATAGTTCTTGAATCACAAAATCCTCCAGCATGAAGTGCAAAGAAGAGTTTTCTTTATTATATTAAGTCTTCAAGTAGACCAACATCCAACCTTGAAATGGTATTCACAAATGGTATATATAGAAAGAGAGGCACCAAATCCATCTCTACTAAAAAGAAGGAAACACTACTCCTAACATTACATACATTTCATAGGACATTAAAGCTAGATACCATAAAAATCTAACTAAAATAAAAGATGTGTATGAAAGAAGAGAAGAGAATTTGGGATAAACTGCTAAGTATGTTGACATACTGCCCCTTTTTCTGTTGTTTTGTCTCCTCGTTCCTTTGATTCTTAAATAATCATCTGGCTTCATTAAATATGACCTTCAACAACCTCATAACCACTTATCACCATCACTTGTTATATTCATTTCGTTATGAGTCCTTATATTTCCTGAACTGGCTCGAAAATTTTGCTGACATATTTAAAAAATCATTTAAAACAAGCACTACCAGAAATTCCCGTAAAAACTGTAACTGCGCAAAAACTGTAACACTACCAGAATTTTTGGTATCACTCTATTTCTTTTTCAAAAATGCATAGAGAACACTTGAAAAACTTGTGCAGATTTATACACTCTTAAATTTGAGTTGTTGTTCAAAATTGCACTTAGTACCCAAAAATGTGTTTTTTTGCTAAATTTTTTTTACCTTTCTTTCATATGGGCTAGAGCTTTAGCAAGCTTGTCCAAGTCTGATTTGTTGTCAACAACAGATCCTGATCTTATGCTTCTTCTGGTTTTTTCTTTGATAGTGCTCTTTTCCTTCTTTGAACCCTTTTGGATCTTTCTTCTTTTGAGGGTTTTTTTTGTTGATCTCTAGGGGTTTTATTTTTATCTTTCTTCTTGGACTCATTAGTCTTTAACCCTTCAGTTTTTTATTCTACATCAATGACCTTTGTCAACAAGCCTAAATTATGCAGAGCCTTCAACTTCAACGTGAGCTTGTTGTTGTCTTTGGCATGTCTTTTTTCAGTACCAAAAATAGGTTTGGTCTCCTCTTTGTTTCTCTTTCTACATATTTCATACCCCTCATCTTTGAGGAGCTTTTCATCAGACTTAGAGGGTTGATAATCTTTCTCCATTTTCTATTGAATGTCTAATTCTGGAATTTCCAGTAGTACCTGTACTTTATATTTTTCTATAGTTTCAGAGCTACCTCTTCAAGATTTGGTATAGAAATTGGGAAAATGAGAAATGGGGGGCACCATTTTCATGGATGTAGGTTTATTTATTGATGAGCTCTCTCCTTTCTCCAACTTCCTCTCAACCTTGACTGAAGGAGTAATTTCTTTTCTACTCTTGGCCTAATGGATATTCTCCTTCTTAGATTTTCTATTTTTTCGTTTTGGAGGCTGAGGGTGTTTTTTTGAAGCTAGAGACGATTGAGTTGAAGGTGTAGGTGTAGGTTGGTCAACCCTGTAAAACAAAAAAAGGTCCATGATTGATTGATTTTCCTTATTTCTTCCTCAACTAACATGTTAATGTTAAGTTAATGATACAAGTTGTATTCTGAAGCAGTGTGTCTTTGAATCCTGGCTGACATCTTTTTCAGGCTCTTTAGAAAAAAGTATGGCAATTTGAGGGCCTTGATACCTGCACCATGAAATAGAAATCTCATATGATAAAGAAACACTACAATATACCTCCTTTCACAGGTGGGGTAAATTTTGATGAGCTTAATAGCTTCAACCCATTCATTTTCGAGGTAGATGTTGGGAATTTCTTTAGCCGATTTGGGATATTTATGTCCATATTTAAGGAAAATTTTGAGGTATCCTCCAGTGATGACTTGGTCCTTAAAACACCTTTTCTCCTTCCTGTGAAAGGTTGAATGTGTTAGCAATTGAATCTGTTGATATCCGCAATTTAAGGACATACATGGTTGCTTCATGTCCATTCAAATAATTTGCAAGCAACTGAGCTACTCCTAATTCATAGCTTCCCAGTCTTGAGCACATAGGATACCACCCTACTTCAAAAAAAATCCTTATCAAATTCAAATTTTCATCCACTAGGTCAGCTAGTTGTCGTTCAATTCGTTTTATATTTTCTCCTCTTTTAGTCACCTTCAGTAATTAATAAGTTTGTCTACTAAAATATGATAGGTGGAAAGGCTAGAGCTCAGCTAACAGGTGTTGTTGTGTCTTCTATGAGATCTTGTTAGAAATATAAGACTCCATTCGCAATTTCCTCACTAGAAATTTGTTTTCTCCAACAGAGAAGCTCAAAATTTATAGTCTTCCTTCCTTCTCGATAGTTTAAAAAAACTACATAGGTTCACCCTCCCATGGAAGAGATTTTCATTATGGTAATTATCCCAAACCATAGCATGCACCATATGATGGAAATTATGATCTTCAGTTAGCTATGTAGCTTCATATGGCAAGCTACAAGTGGTTGGAGATAAGTGGATCTGTGACTGGTAGTCACCTCAACTATATTTTGATTATTGGCCTAAATTTCTGACAACGTCTAAGCATGACCAACCAAATGCTAATAGCATAAATACTGTAGATCCACGATCTTTTCCATTCAAAAATCATCTACTTTAACTTGAATCAAAACCAACTCAGCTGACACACAAGACAAAATCAATGACTAGTTGTCTTAACTGGGGATTGACACCTAGACACTACACATATAACCACGACTTAAAATTATCATGAATGATCACATACACCTCCTATCACATTATTTAAATCATGATAAAAGATTTAAAATGTATTGAAAACAAGAACACATGGCTTGACACAAAGTGGCTGCGCTTTTCTTTTTTTTCCTTTTTTAAAGAGGGGAAGTTATTGGAATTTATGGTAGCATCTAATTAAAGAGAAATAGACACAAATAGAATTAAAAAGAATTTTTGAAAATGTATAAAAGAGACGGTACTGAAAATTTTGGTAACGTTAATTATTTTTGAAATTTACAAAGTCTAATCCTAAAAAAAATTAAAATTAAAATGAACTCATGACTTAGCAAAGAACTGTGCTAATATTGGATCCACAGGGGATAGAGCTCTCCTAAGAGGCTCTAAGAATATTTTACATTGTCATTGCCTTTTCATTGAGCTATGGTGTCTTATTATAAAACACACTAGTATTTACAGTGAAATTAGGCTATCAATAGCCTTAGAAAAAGAATTTCTTGAGAAAGCACCCATTTGATGGGCCTCCGAACAGTTTTGTCCCATCAAGATGCTGCAGCTCAAAAGTATTGTTCTGCAGAATATTGCAGCTTCGCAAAGGACCAAGCCATAAATCATCTCATTTGGAATGCTTACGTAGTTCTTGGTGTTGTGCATCCTATTTCAACACGAGATCTCCATTATGAAAATATTCTATTTTAGTTCCTCTATCAAAAAATTTCTTTACAGCTTGCTGATATTTTCTTAGCAAATCATATTGTTGTTCTTGCTTTTGCTGCACTTATATGATCTGATAAATTATCATGGTCATGTAATTTGGCTCAACTTCATGATATTTCACAAATTTAGCTACAATAATGGATAATTGGACTGGAAAAACAACATCCATTGCATAAACCATTTCAAAAGGTGATGTATTAATAGACTTTTTGATTGTCACCCCGTTAGTCAATAAAGAAAACTTCAGTTTAGAGTCTCGGGATTTCTTGTTTTCCTCCAATAGTTTGGTGATGATTCTTACCAAACTTTTGTTTAATTATTTAGGTAAACCATCCCGTTGTTGATAGTAAGTTGTATAGTGAGTGAGTCGAATACTATAACCTTCACAGAATTTTATCAATGGAGTAGCTTTGAAAGTAGTTGCATTATGTTTTACTAACCTTGAGGACATCCAAATCTAGTAATGATTCCCTCTAGAAAATTAATGATAGCTTTATAAGTAGAATTCTTGGTAGGTATTTCTTTAATCCATTTAATGTAGTAATCGATTGCAACAAGAATCCAATGATGATGTCCACTTGATGGAGGATGAATTTATCCAATCAAATCTAAGCCCCATTGTTGAAAAGGTGTAGAAACAAATATGGGCTTGAGAGGAAAAGACTTCAAATGTTTCTTACTAGAGAAATTTTGACATTTTTCACATGCTCTCACCTCAGCACATACATCAGAAAATAAGATAGGCCAAAAATAGCCATATCTCAGTATTTTGTATGTAGTAGTTCTCCTATAGTGATGACCTCCACACACACCACCATGCATGTCAAACATAACTTTATTGGAATCATTTGGGTCAATGGATATAAAAAAAAATCCCGTAGGATATTTCCAATATAAACAATTCTCTTTGATGCAGAATTTAACAATTTTCAGCTTCAAAGATCTTACTCTGCTTTTATAAAAAATTGGAGGAGGTTTAAAATGTTGTACAAAATAAATGATATATTTATACCAGTTGAACTCAGAAATGTTTACATCCTGTTAGTGTCAGCCTTTGCAGCCTTCCTCTAGTGATCAAACATGCTCTTACAAAGTGATTTTAAGATGTCAAGGTCAAATTTTGTCATTTCAGTGAGTATTCAAGTAAAATTTGGTCACTAGGTATTAGGTCGAGGGTTTGTTTTCATTCTTTTCAAAGTTGTCCAAATGTCGGTCCATGTCACCATTCAACTAAGTGTACCATCATTCAGAGGTTTTTCATCATCATTTCATGTTCCAAATGGTCATTTTACACCTTGTTCATGCTTCAGTTATGCTTAGGTAAGGTTCATTTCCCTCTCCTAGGGTTTTGAAGGTAATTTCTCTTGGATGGTCAAATCATCAGCAAAACTTGTATCCTGATGTTCATACACCTTCCCCTATCCTTAATGTACTTTATTAAACACTTCCCATCACTGAGATTCCCCAAATTCCTCATTTTTGCACAAATCCTAGTTTCTTGCTACAACTTGGCAATTTTCTAGGCTAGGCCTGTGTTTTTCCCTTTTGGACCCTTTCCCCTCACTCAATCTCTGAAATTCAACTTTACTCTACTTCCTAACATCCCTCCCTACTTCCAAAAATTTTCTCAAGAATTTAGAAGCCCCTTATCCCCTTCATTTCGCTTCATTTCGACAAATCCCTTGTTCCACACATTGGGATAGGTTTCACTCAAATGATGTTTCAGAGCACGAAAAGATGAATTTTGGAAAACTGAGAGAGTTTTTTGTCCAAAACAGGCCAAGGAAGAAAAAACACCTTCACGTTTTACACAGGTGTCATTTTTTTGGATAAATGTCAAAAATACAGTTGCCTCAGGAGAATTGATGCACCTCTGAAGTGACCTTGGGAAAATCAATATTTCTCCTAGCTTGGTTGGCCAAATGACTTTCCTGATTAGTCAAATGATAACTAGACACAAATATATTTCTAATGAGCTATCATGAGCTCAATTTGGAGTTGAGGAAGACCTTCAAAAGTTGACTGTAACAGCACTCTGCCTTGAGGCAGCCTCATCTTGCACATTTTTGACCAGTCCTGGGAGATTTGATTTTTGACATGGTACATGAACTCCAAATTGAAAAATTCTAGTTGGGATGGAAATTAGACTCAATAATATTTCCAATGAGCTATCACACGCCCAATTTGAACATTGGGAAGGCCTCCAAAAGCTTCCTGTAAAATGCACTATTTATGGCGCGGCGCATTGGGAGAAGGCGCGACGCACATGGCGTGCACGGCACATAGAAACATTTTTTGCAGTGTAAAAATACACTGGTGCAGCGCACATGGCATGCGCGTCATGTTGGGCTGTTGCGCGGTGCACAGGGCCGAAACACAAAATTTTTGCCACTGCTCTTCAAAATTCAAATTCTCTCAGTCTCCTTTGCCCCGTGTAAGTTTAAATCATCTTGCTATTACCTTTGGTCAGTGTTTGGAGTTGTTTGAAGATTGGTTGTAAGAGTTTGAATGTTGAAAAACACAAACCCTACTCTCTTGTTAAAAATGTCTCTTATAGGGTTGGATTTTGATTGTTAAAGTTTGATTTTTGTGCCAAGTATTTCAAATCCCATTCCTCACCTATGGTTCCTTTCTCCTTCATTGTCATATTATCGTTGTCAATCCCTTATTCCCTAAACATCCCAACTCACTTATTCCCAAGACCTATTTTCCCTATTCCTAAAACTTACCATTCCTTATCACTCTCCTTCTCTCATTTCACCTATAAGATCCTCAATTCCCCAAGCAATCAAGTGACTTTCCTTGCATTTTAAATCTCACTTGATTGAATCACATTTTTACCACTATACTATTTCCCATAGTTCACTTTTCCCATTGTCCTATATTCCTCACAATTCCTCAAATTCCTTTGGCACACATTTGGAAATCGGAGGAAAATACACCAAAGTTTTTGTTTTCCATCTCATACAGGTCAAACATTCACTTGGCATAGATTTTGAAACACCATGGAGACGGACACCGACACATCATTTGACAGAAACAGTGATTTCACCATTAAACTACATACACCAGGAGGGCACTGAGGCGGCGTAAAAAGTATGATCGGCTTCAAATCTTGGCCAAAGTTTCTTTGGTTGAGCATGGGACATTATGGGATAAATTCACTCCAAATTTCACCAAATTTGTAGTAAATTTTGTCATTTTTGAAATTTTGGTTGCAAAACAGGTTTTTCTGCTTGACGCGTCGTGCCACTCGATGTGCACTTACGTTTGAGAGATCTTCTGGATGAAAAATTGATATTTTTGGGTTTTTTATGGTAAATTATGCATGCTCAGGAATGGATGAGAGGTTTCATCAAGTTCTAGATGGTCTTAAGGGTCAAAACCACTACAAAAATGACATTTCTGCCACCTTTTGCACCAGCAGGAACCAGTCTTGGGAGATTGCAGTTTTGTAGGGGAAAATGAACTCCAAATTGAAAAATTCCACTTAGTTTGGATAACAGACAGACATGGATTTCCAACGAGCTATCATGAGCTCAATTTTGACTTCAGTAAGTGCCCCAAAAATACGCTCAAATTGGCACGGCGCATTGAGTTTTCTGGCACGGCGCATAGAGGATTTTGGTCCAATTTTTACTTTTCAGCTCAGAAATTCGGCCAGTTTGACTAGTTTCACTTTGTGATGTAATTATTGATCTATATTGATGCAATTTTATGGCTATGATATAATTTTTCCTCACATTTACTTGTTCTAGAGGATTCATTCACTAAAAAGTGAAAATTAAGTGAATGGATCAGTTTCCTAGCATATAGAGGTAAGTTGTTTGGCTGCCTAGATTTCAGTTCCTTGTTTAGAATTGGTTGAAACAGCTCCTAGAAGGATGAGCTCGACCCCTAGAGGCATGGGAAGGGGTTAGGATGGTCTATATTATGTATTTACTGATTCATTTTCAGGGTTGTACTCTTGGGAATAGTTTGGCACTTCATTGTACATACATTTCTGCATTTTTGGCAAAGGAAAGACCAGAGTTTTGCAGCACTTGTTTGGGATCCTTGTGGCTCTGAGTTTTGATGATTTTTTTCTCCATGTATCTGTAAGTTTCATTAATTTTATATGTAGGCCACTTCCCTTCTCTTTGCTTCTGAATTAAACAAATGAGTAACTAAGGTAGAATTCATTAGTTGGCTGGTGCTCTGCCTTAAAATTTTGTTTAGTTTTATATGTTTTCATCTGTTTGAAGAGGATCCTTGTAGCCTCTTGCCCTCTTTAGCTCCTCAGAAATCCTTTCTATCCATTCATTGAATCCAAGACATCAAATTCATTTCCTTCCCTGCCCCAACTTAAACTCCGCAAGAATTTGGCCTCATCCCCAAGCCCAAAAATTGCCTTTCCCCTTTTTCCAACAAAACCCCTAAAAATATTTCCAACTCTTTGATTAATATACCTAGCCTAAAATTAGCACTCATTTCAGTCATCTCAAGGCCTCTTGATACATTTTTACTGAGATTAACCCAGAGAGAGCCCTCTCCTGTTCTGGTAGGGCTAGCTACCAGACTGAGCGTGGTTTGGTGTTACCCTGAATCTTGCCTTCTTTCAGCCTAAGGTGGATTTAGGCAATAACACATCCATTGCCATGTTATCAACAGCCTTTGAAATATACCCTTCAAATTTTTCATCCATGAAATTCAAGCCCAAAACTCTACAATTTTCTTCAGCTATTAGTTTGGATAATCCTTGACCTTTAATTAGTTTAGTAGGCTTTATCTCTAAATCAATCTCAATAAATTTAGTCACCCACTTACTTCCTTTTTCCGTCAATATCAGGCTAAACTAATCTATCTCTAACAACATATGAAGGTACATAGGCAAAAATTTGAGAACGTAGAATATAAACTCTAAAAGCCTTCATAGCCTTAACTAATGTATATACATGTTTTTCCAATATTTCATACTTCAATTCTGCATCTCTAAGAGCTTCGCTGAAAAATTCTATGGGAGATACCTTATTTTTTGAATATTTTTGTTATAAAATAGTGGCAATAGTATCTTGACATGAAAATGAGAAGATCAAGAAAGGTTTTGAGATTCAATGATTACCAGCTGAGCTAGCTTCTTTTTTCAGCTCAAATGAATTCTTGGCTTCAATCGTCCATATGACTTATTTTTCCTTCTTCCGCATTCAAATCATATGCTTCAACACTTTAGAAAAATTAGGAATGAACATTCTTAGGAACTTGATCTTACCAAGGAAAGATTGAATCTCTTTCTTGGATCTTCGAAGTGTTAATTCCTAAATTTCAACCACTCTTTTAGGATCATTTTTCACTCCATATTTAGAAACTATGTCACCCAACATCTTACCTTATTTAAGAGAAAAATGAGACTTCTTTGGATTCTATGATATACCATATTCCCTACATTTAAAAATACTTGTCTAAAGTGGTGAAGGTGTTCTTTATATGAATTTGAAAAAAATAGTAATATCATCCAAATAGATGACTGAGAATTTGTCATTTCCTCAAATTAACGCAAATTCCATAGCACGTTAAAAATTAGCTTCAGAATTCATAAGGCCAAATGGACTGTTTGCATACATGAATTTTCCCCAAGGATTAGTGAATGTTGTCTTCTCTTAGCCTTCTGGCCAAACAGAAACCTGATTATACCCAGAGAACCCATCCAACAAGGAAATTTTATCTGACCTAGTTACCTTTTGAAGAATATGCTCCATATTTGGCAAAAGATAATTATATTTCTTGGATAATTTGTTAAGATTACTGAAATCCACACATGGTCCGAATTCACCACACTTCTTTCTTAATCGAACTTGATTAGCAACATAATATGACTATCTCCATGGAATGATGATTTTGGCATCCAAAATATTTTTCACTTCCACTTACTTTCTACCAGAAAGTCTTAGTACCATCCTTCAATGGTATTCTATGCTCAATTATGGTTGTATCATATATCTTAAGATCCGCATATTTCCAGGCAAAAACATCAACAAAATCACAAAACAGCTTATGGCGTTCAATCTTTCTTTCTTCTGATATAGCTTTTGACAACTTAACATACTTCGGTTCTTTTTATATGCCAAAATTGAAGCCTTCCAATTATGCTTTTATTTCATCTAACTGTGGTTTAACTGAGACATCATTGTGATAAAAAGGTTTCTCAAGTTGGATTAATCCCTTGGGAATATGATTGGTAGGTAAATGAATGATAGGCTAATCAACAATCTGTTTTTTCAAATTTTTGATGTCTTGCAAATCACCATAATTCTTCACAAGATCTCCATCCTAATCAATGTTTATGACAACAAATTCTTCAACTTCTTCAATGAATCTTCTAATATCCTGGTCATCCTAAAAAACTTTCCAATGCTTGACATTTTCAGGAATTAGAGGTCTGAAGCTAACTTACACTTCATATTTCAGCTTTATAGGTATTGGAATCTTGAATGAGCTTTCCAAAATAGAAAGTGAGTAAGAAATAGTATTACATTCTCTTGGATCAAAATAAATGTTAAAATCCAAGAATGAGTCTTCTACAATACTCGATACTGCATTCTGGTAATCTCTGAGTCTGGGATGCTTAGTTTGATAAGCAAATCTGATTTTCTGAATAATAAGTTCAACATCTCTAAAAACATAAATTTCTAAAAAACTCATGTCCTTTGATGTTTTTAAACCAATCAACAGAGCTTCATATTCAACCACATTGTTAGTTTCTTCAAATTCAAGTTTGAAAGAAAAATTGGAGCTTTCTTTCAAAGTGGAAATGAGAACTATCGTTGCACCAACTCCTTCTTTAAAACATGAGCCATAAAAATACATTTTCCACAGCTTATAACCCTAATGACTGATTCATTTTTCATCAGGCTTCAAAATCTGATCTTTTTTTTCATGTGGGATAAAATTATCCATATGTAAAATTCTTGAACAAACATCATTTTTTCTCGCATAAATTGGATGATTAGTGGGGTCTTTGTTGTCACTAATGATATATGCCAACTGAGCTTCTTTATAAAGTCTTCTTTTTTCTCCTCCAAAAATAGGGACAGTAATGTTAGCCATTAGTAAATTTTGTCACAGTAAATGATGGCTAAAACCTGTTCTTAAGCCTTCAAGAGATTATTTTCATAGAAAACTGCTCATTCTTGAAGCCTTTTGGTGTCCTCTAAATTAATATTAATCTTCACTGCTGTTTCCTTCAAAAGAGCATTCCAAGAAGCCTTGCTAGTCCCAAGAAAACTATTTTGAAAACCTGTTATCCCACCCTCACTCTTCATTATTTCCCCTTCACAATCATTCTCCATGTTCACCCCTTCATCTCATTTTCATTCACTCCTTAAAGGGTCATTAATCCTCATCTTATCCTTTATTTACCCTCATTTTCTCATAAGAACCCTTTTTTTTTAACCATTATAAAACCCTTTACTTGGTTAAAAACCCTCTTTTCTTCTTATAGAAACCCTTTAAAGGCCTTAAAAAACCCATTTTTTGGCCTATTCCAAAATTTTTCAAACATAAGGCTCTAAGACCTTTTTGGCCTTCAACCTTAACCCTTTTCACCATATAACCCAATGTTTATCATCATCGGCTAAAAGCTTTTAGCCCCTTCTTCCTATGCTCCCGATACAATCTCCACCATTGATCGTGGCAATCTAACGACTTAGGCTCACTTCAGGGGCACACCCTAAGATTTTTTCCTGTACTCCCAGTGCCCCCGTAGTTGACTCTTTCACTATGAAAGATCTTAAGATCTATGTCTAAGGTTTTTTGTGGGGGCACACCCCGAATTTTACTGTCCGTACCCCTCGGTCCCCCCGCAATAGATCTCCGTCATCAATCTTATAGATCTAACGGCTACGCACTCCCCACTTCTCCTCCCCCAGTGCACACTCCTGCTACCCGAAAAAATAAGCCACGTCACCCACTAGCCCACCTTCCACTAACCGTTTGTCGACTATTTCTCCGCCCGCCACCTTTCCCCACCATCCTTCTCCCACGCAGATTTTCAACCATCACATGCAACCATGACCATCGATCTAGATTGCCCAGATTAGACGGCCCAAAATCCTTTTCGCGCTCGATTCGCACCAAACTCCTCAACGTGCATCCTCCGCGCAAAATAGGTGGTTTCATGGGGGGGCATGTGTCATCCAATCAACCATATCACATTCAAAACACCCAATACCACTTACTGCTTATCCCTCACGCGAATACTATTGGTGGTATTCCCAAAACCTCTCATCGCCACTTCGTGCCATAATTAAATTCCAACCCTATTCCACCTATCCCCCATGGTTTTCCGCTTTTGCTGCATACACTTCCTCCACAAATGCTTCTCCACCCCTGCCAAAGCCTCTGAATGTAGTCTACCCTAGCTCGCAGGATTTATTTAATAGTTTTTTTGTTTTGCAGTTTTTTATGGTGGCTAAAGGATATAAAGTCTTCCCACGGCCAATTATAGTGGCTCAGAGTCGAGGGCGACAATCCTATGAAGCTCAATCAAATACAAAAGGGACCAACAGGGCCGAACTTCCATGTTTAAATCAATATATCACGAATGTTGGTTACACAGCAAGGTCCTCCAATGCATCAAAGCCACCTGTACACTAGAAAAATGAAAGAAACAGTGAAGATTAGTGAAGAGTATCAAATATTTAAAGATGAAGGATTAAAAGTCAAAGCCTGAAGATCAAAGGACTTAATCCTATAGATTAAGGGTTAAAACATAGTTTAAAGATAGAGAATATGAATTAAAAGTTAAAATAGTTAGCAGAAAGTGACAGAAGCCCGAAAGATGATTAATAAAAGCCTTAAAGCATGATTAAAGGTAAATCAATGTTTAAAGCCACAAAGGAGACAGAGCAGTAAGGAAAGCCTCCAAATTCCACATCAGTGAGGCAATTAATCCTCAGAAATGCGACCTGCCAGTTTATTTTCCTCAAAAGAATACAAATTCAATGCACAGTCAGAGATATTTTCAAAGACAACTCAGAAAGTAATTGCCAACCTACCGAAAGCCTCAAAATTCAACAAAAGTGACTGGAGGTGATGAAACTTAATGTAAAAATCAATTAGCAGAGTTAAGGCATTAGATATCTTATCCATTAGGACTCCCAAAGGCCAAGAAGCATTTACTCTGTATTAATTGAATAGTTAGACCTTCCTTTCACTCCACCTCCTCAATTCATCTATAAATATCATAAGAGGAGCCCATTGTGAATGTTGGTTGAATACTTATTGAATGTAAATAGTTGCTGAGGCTACTGAAGCTCTGTTAGTATTTAAAGAAAGATAAGCTGAGAAGAGAAGTTTGAAGCTGTAAAGACCTACTAGACTTGAAGATTGTAACTGGTTTGAACATCGAATATACAAGATGATTTATGGGATCATCCTGGTCTATGTCAATGGTGATGTTTTTCTTACTTTAATTGTTGTTTTTCTTATGTTTTTATACTTTCCACTTTCTCTGATAAAGAATAGGAAATATAGATTAGGATTTATTACAAAGTACCCTATTTCTCACTGATAAGATTTATCTCTATGTTTTCTTCTAATTTTGCTTTGAGGATAATTCAATAGAGTATAACCAGTGAAGTTTTGGTAAGCCCATGTTTCTTGAGTACAACTTGAGATATTGTATTTAAAAGTTTTTGAAAA
This sequence comes from Pinus albicaulis, assembly GCA_034641835.2. Taxonomy (NCBI): domain Eukaryota; kingdom Viridiplantae; phylum Streptophyta; class Pinopsida; order Pinales; family Pinaceae; genus Pinus; species Pinus albicaulis. The sequence goes on along the minus strand of CM076583.1, from coordinate 880,686,889 downwards.
GTATGCTAATTAAAGTTGAACTAGAGAAGTTTATGGTTAGCCCTGTCCTCTAGTTTATCTCCAATAGTTTCTTTGAAAAGATCCCTTAAGATTATGCCAAAATAATGATAGGTTCAAAGTCCTTACTTGATCTTAGGCTATTCTTTGTTTATCTTAAATGTCTTCCTTTGAGAGTATGCTGAAAGTAGGATAGGTTCAAAGTCCTTACTTGATCTTAAGCTACCCTTTGTTTTCTTATATGTTTGCTTCTTTCACCACACTTCTTAATGTTCCATACCACAAAATCAACTTAAAGAGATCCCGCGAGATAGATGACTTTCCCCATGGACCACTCTTGAAAATTTTTGTGCAATTAAATCCTTTGTGACTCCATAGCCCAATGGATTGATACTATCTCTTACATATTCTATCAGCTGAAGCATTCTTTCAACTCACTCACACCTTCACCCTTAAAAAACTTCCTTTCTTTTGGTAATATGCTACCCAACCAAAAATAAACAAACCCCTTGTAGTTCATAACTAGCCTAATATTATAGCATAAGCCTTAAAGATATATCCTTTGAAAATACTTAAATAGAGAGATCCCTCTCTGAATCTAGGAGGGCTAGATCCTAGGATTCAAAAGTGGTTCTAATGTAGGCCCTACAGAATTTGTTCTTGCCAATCTTGCAAACTACGGGGAACCTAACAAGTACAATAAGTGAAATCCATTTGCAAAATCCCCAGTGACCTTCTAATCCATGACCTAGAAAGTAACATGTTAAATCTAGGAGTAATGTTAGCTACAATAATATCCATCACCATACCTCTCATGAGTTACTGAAAGAGGCTTATTGCAAGGTTTTTGATGCAAGACATTGAAATTTTCGAGAATCAAAAGAGTATATATCTTGGTACTCTGTAGTTATTTTAAGACCTTGTTCATCCATGACTACCTTGGGAATTAAATTATGTGAGGCTCCAGAGTCCATTATGCAATTATGCAAGATCTTATCATGAATATTCATATATAGATAAAAGGGAGGAGTAGAGTCATCTATTTCTTCTAGGAATGGACCTAAAATAACAATGGGCTTGCCATCTTGAAGGTTAACAAAATCAAAAGCTACTTCGATAGGTGGAGGATGAAGATCTTTCATAAAAGTATTTTTAAAATCATCATTCTTCATGAGTTCCACAAGAGGAACATGAATATTTATCTTTTGTATTTCATTCTCAAAATTGAAAATAGGGGGCAGTTTTTTAGCAATGTTTACCTCAAGTGAAGGAGGGTTAACTGCTACCAGAATTTTTGGTCTACTTGGTTGAGAAACTTGCTTTTATACTGGAAATAAATTGCATTCTTATTCTTATTTGGCTATACAATAGGATTTGAATTATCATAAACCTTATTTGATTTGAGATTGTACCTACTTTTATGAACAGCTGCAATCATGGAATTATTAGAAATCTCTTCGTTATTCATATTATATGACATGAAATATTCATAATATGCTTGTGTAAAATGAATCAACCTTTCTTTACCTCTTAGACAATTGATATCATAACCTTCCTCCAACCTTTCAGTTTTCTCTTCATCTTCAAATATATCATTCTGGAAAGGGGGCTGTAATTTTTTATCATCAACATCTCTTCTTTCTTGCTGCAAAATTTGAGGAACATTAGGTCTTCTAAGCTTTTTCCTATTAGGCTGATAAAATGAAACATTTCTAGTAGTAGCTAGTCTTGCTTTCATCTTGAGCTTGGACATATCAGTAGTCAATTACTTAATTATATTGGTTAGCTAATACAACTTAGGATCTATTTTCAGAAGTTCCTGAAGATGAAACTTTAGCTTTCTGCTTTCTTCTTTCTCTTCCAATCCCTCCTCTGAGCCTATCAATTGCTAGCACATTAGATTCTACCTCTAGTGCATTGTCTTGCATTTGTGTTAGTGTTGTAGATCTTGTTTCTCTCAATAATAAACAAAATCCAGGATCAAAGGCACCAACATAAGTTATTTTGGTTGAAACTTTGGTAGGCTTGATTTTAGTAGGTATTTCGCTATACATCTTATTGAATCTCTTAGAAAAAATAGAAACTTGTTCTCCTTCTTTTATTTTTATTGCACTAAATTCAGTGATATAATACAAAAAATATCTCTTATCACCACATTTCCCTAAAAATGTATCACCTAGGGTTTCGATTCTAGTGATGTTACCAACTGTCAAAGATCTGAACCATTTCATAACATCACCCTCGAGGCTCTGAACAAACACTCTCATTCAAACATGTTCATGCTCAATATTCATATTGTTAGCATAGGCATAAAAATCAGCAAGGTGTTCTTCAATTGCTACTTCTCCCTCACAATTAAACTTAGGCATGTACTTGAGATAATATATTGTAGGTAATGCACTCATAGGCTGAGGTAAAACCAAAGAATTCTAAAAAGACAGTTGGAACTGTACACCTCAGAACCAAACTTATAACTTTGTCACCCAGGGATAAACTTCAATTCGCTTCCCCGCCAACGATGCCAAAGATGTTAGTGCAATGAGTCACTCCTTGAATGTAAAATGAGTAATCCTTACATATGTTCATTTTAAAATTTAAAGCTTTTGAATGGTGGGATGGCTTCTCAAAGATTTTGAAATGATTTTTTATTCGTTAATAATTTCATGCATTTGGAAAGTTGTGGAAATTATAAATTGTATTAGTAAAATGGTAGTATAGGGAGCAGAGTGAAAAAAATGAGAGGAGATGGATATATGGTACTTACTCTAGGAAATATTCTTATCCTAAATCAGTCACACAAATATAATGATGGCTCTTTACACAAACTTTGTTTTATGTAAAGTAAACAACATTCAAAAAGTAGAGTACATGCATAAATTATTTCACAAATCATTTATGAAATTGTCACTAACATGTTCTATAGAATATTGTTAGGTCCCTATAATACTAGTAAATGCCCTTTTATTTGTTAGTGTATCCCCCTTATTGTTTCCATTAATGATGTAGAAACTGTACTTTCTATAAATGGATGAGATAATGCACAAAAGTCTGCAGACTCGGTAATTCTATCAACTACCACCATGATGTCAGTATTTCCTTCAGATTTAGGTAAACCTATGATAAAATCCATTGAAGACTCCTCCAAACGTTGAGTTGGAATGGGTAAAGGTTGTAGGAGACGCGACGTCTTAATTGTCTCCACTTTATTTTGATGGAAAACCAAACATTCTGCCACAAAATTTTGAATATCAGATTTAAGGATATCCCAAAAAAATTCTTTCTTCAACTTGTGGTACATTTTAAAAAATCTTGAGTGTCCTCCTACGGGAGAGGTGTGCAATTCCAAAAGAATATGTTGTTTTAGTTTGGAATTATTACACATATATAAGCGATATTTATACCATAAGGAATCATTTCTCCAACTAAATGCATTGGATGTACTGGGATCTTGCTGTAATTTTTGAATGTGTTTCCATACTTCTCTTTCATTCTTCCATTTCTCCCTTGCTTCGGTTATCCATTCTGGTTAGATAATTGAAATGGCACAAAGAAATGGTTCCACCTCCCCATCCTTTGAGAGTGCATATGTAACAACATTTAGCTTCCCTTTTTTGTAGATGATTTCAAATTCATAACCCAACATATTTGTGACCCATTTTTGTTTCTCTTCTGAAGATACTCTTTGTTCCAAAAAGTGTTTAAGACTATCAGGATCAATTTTTACCTTGAAGTGTCTTCCCATTAGTTAAGGTCACCATTTCTTTATTTAATGTATTATTGCCAACATTTTCTTCTCATAAATATATTTCTATAAATACTTCCATTTGTTTGGATGAATTTGAAAATAAATGGGTCTTCCTTCTTGCATTAAAACAACACCAATTCCATTTCCTGAGGCATCACAATCCAAAATAATTTTTTTTTTGAAGTCTGGCATAGCTAAGTCTGGTGCTAGGCACATTTCCTCTTTAAGATGTTCAAAGGCCTTAGTTGCTTCATGAGTCCATGAAAATTCATCTTTCTTCAATAATGTTGTAAGAGGTGTTGCTATTCTCCCATAATTCCTAAAAAACTTGCGATAATACGCTGTTAACCCGAGAAATCCTCGTAATTGATTTATGGTTGTGGGAACTTTCCATTCATTAATTGTTTTAATTTTGTTAAGGTCTACCTTAATAACCTCCTAAGATACAATATGACCCAGATATTACACCTCTTGTACTCCAAAGAAAAATTTGGAGGTTTTGTCATATAATTTTTTATCCTCCAATAGTTTGAGCACTTTTTCAACATGTTGAACATGATCCTTCCAAGACCTGCTATAGATTAGTATATCATCAAAAAATACTAACACAAATTTTCTAAGGAAGGGTTGAAATGTAGAAGGTGCATTGGTAAGGTCAAAAGGTATGACCAAAAATTCATAATGACCCCCATGGGTTTGAAATGTTGTTTTCAGAATAGCTTTAGTCTTCATTCTAATTTGATGATATCCAGAACGAAGATCCAACTTGGTAAAATAAATTTCTCCATGTAATTCATCCAATAATTCATCAATCACAGGAATGAGAAATTTATCATTAATAGTGAGCTTATTTAGCTCCCTATAATCTAGAAATATGTGCCATGATTGATCCTTCTTGTGCACCAATACTATTGTAGCAGAGAAATAACTTTGACTAGGTTGAATTGTACCAAACTCTAACATTTCTGCAATCATACATTCATTTTTTCTCTTTTGGACATAAGGATATCTGTAAGGCCTGATGTTTGGAGGAACACTTCCTGGAATCAAATAAATAGCATTATCATGATCATGAATAGGTGGGAGTCCTTTGATCAAGACTTTTTGGAGATCTCGAGAAATAGATGATTTTGATGTTGGTACTTCTAGTGAGCATAATTGTGTAGTTACACCTTGTTGTTATTTCTTCAGAAGATTTTTCATGACATTAGAGCTTATTATCTTTCCCATGTTCTCTATGGTAGCCTGGAATTCAACCTCTTTTCCTTTTGAAAAAAAATTCAAGAAAATTTCTTGAAAATTAAAATCTATCGTCCCCAAAGATTGTAACCATTGTAATCCTAGTACAACATCAACACCTCCCATTGGAATGGAAATAATTGGACTAATCAATACATATTCCCCCATGGTTAGCTTTATATTATGGAATTTTCCAGAGAAATTTAAATTCCATCCATTTGCAACCATCACTTGACATTTTGGTGTTGGGTATAGGAAGGAATTCAATTCCCTGGATACCTTACAATGGATGAAATTATGGGTACTACTTGAATCAATCACGATTGTTAAATTTTTCTTCTGGATATGACCTTCTATCTTGAGAGTTTGATGATTGGTAATTACTACCAGTGTATTACACGATATGGTTAGACTCATTTCTCCTTTCTCTAGGGTTTTTTCCTCGTGTATATCCTCTTCTTTTGAAGTTTCTTGTTCATTTTATTCCTCCTCTTCACAATCTATGTAAAATAATTTCTTCTCGGCCCACTTATGACCTTTAGTTTATTTTCTATCACAACTATAGAAAATCCATTTTTCTCTTTTTTCTTCCAATTGTTATGGTTTCAACCTTATAGGTTGTGGAATTCTAGGAGTAGCAACACTTCCATCTTTATAGATGTGAGTTGTAGGATTCCTTATCGCCATAATTTTACTTTCAATTTTTCTTGCAAACCTAAATGCCTTATCCAATGAGTCAGGTTCACAAATTCAAATCTAATTTTGGATGTTGTACTTTAAATTCCTTATGAAGACATCAATCATGTGTTCCTTTGGAATATCAGTTACCCGTATTTTCAATTTTTGGAAGTCGTCAATGTGCTCCACCATTTTAGAAAACACACAAAAAGTATGCATTGAAACTTTACATTTAGAAAAAAATACATTAGTATGGTATCGATGGTTTCTCTCTCGTAAAACAATTGTCAGTTGGTCAATTTTTACGGAGGAAATGATAGCACATTATGAGGATACAAAGAGCAACACCCTATTTAGCTAATTGATAAATCTCAAACAATAAGGTGGTTACACTAACAATAATAAGGGGATACACTAGTATTATAGGGACCTAAAAATATATATATGATTTGTAGGAATCTGGAAAGAAGATAATTTACTATTAGATCCTCTGACAGTTTCTTACTCACACCTTACTAGCTATTTCAACTCATAAATTAGAAGAAATTAACAAAGAGAGAAACAAACCATACATTAGATAGTTATTGAATCAAAAAATACTCTAGCATGAAGTGAAAAAAGGATTTTTATTTACTATATTAAGTCTTCAGGTAGACCAACACCAACCATGAAATTGTATTTACAAATGGTATAAATAGAAAGAGAGACACCAAATCCATCTCTACTAAAAAGAGGGAAACACTACTCCTAACTTTACGTAGGTGGCATAGGACATTAAATATATATCCCATTGAAATATAACTAAAAGGACAGATGTAGATGAAATAAGAGAAGAGAATATGGGCCGAAATGCTGATTATGTTGATATGTTTCCCCTTTTTTTGCTGATTTGTCTCCTCATGCCTTTGATTCTTAAATAACCATGTTTCTCCATTAAATATCACCTTCAAAAACCTCATAACCACTTATCACCATAAATTTTTATATCCATTTCATTATGAGTCCTTATCTTTCCTGAACTAGCTAGGAAATTTTGCTGACAGATGTCAAAAATCATTTAAAACAGGTGCTACCAGAAATTCCAGTAAAAACCTGTAACTATGCAAAAACTATAATGCTACCAGAATTTCTGGTAGCACTCTGTTTACTTTTCCAAAATTCACAGAAAAAACACTTGAAAAACCTTTGCAGCCTTACACACTTTGAAATTTGAGCTGTTGTTCAAAATTGCACTTAGTAAGAAAAAAGGCATGTTTATCAAAAAAACCTTTTACCTTTCTTCCATATGGGCTACAGCTCCAGCAAGCTTGTCCAAGTCTATTTTTTTGTTAAAATTTGATCTTGATCTTGTGGTTCTTGTGGTTGTTTCTTTGAAAATTTTATTTTCCTCCTTTGAACCCTTTTTGATGTTTTTTCTTTTTTAGAGTTCTGTTTGGTGATCTGTAGGGGTTTTATTTGTATCTTACTTATTGGACTCATTAATATTTAACCCTTCATATTTTACTTCTACATCAATGACCTTTGTTAAAAAAATTATATTATATAGAGCCTTAGACTTGATCCTAAACTTGTTGCCATATTTGTTATGTATTTTTCTAGTACCAGCGACAGGTTGGGTATCCTCTTTCTTTCTCTTGCTACTTATCTCATACCCTACATCTTTGAGGAGCTTTTCATCAGACTTAGTTGGATGATATTATTTCTTCGTTTTTTGTTCAATGTCTTCTTCTGGAATTTTGAGTAGCACCTATGCTTTGGATTTTCCTGTAGTTGCATACCTTCCTCTTTGAGCTCTGGTATAGACATTAGGAAAATGAGCAATGGGAGGCACCATTTTCATGGATTTATGTTTAATTATTGACGAGCTCTCTTCTTTCTCAAACTTCCTCTCAACCTTGAATGGAGGGGTTTTTTATTTTCTGCTCTAGGCCTTATGGATATTCTCCTTCTTAGCTTTTCTCTCTGTTATTTTTGCAGGCTCAGGGTGTTTCTGTGAAGCTGGAGATGCTTGAGATGAAGGTGTAGGTGCAGGTTGGCCTACCCTGAAAAATAAAAAATGGTACCATGATTGATTTATTTTGCTTATTTCTTCCTCAACTAACACTTTAATGAGAGATTGATGCTAAAAGTTGTATTTTGAAGTAGTGTGTGTTTGAATCTTGGCTAACATCTTTGTTAGGCTCTTTAGAAAAAAGCATGGCAAGTTGAGGGTGTTCATACCTGCAATATGAAACAAAAATCTCATATGATAAAGAAAAACTACAGCTAACCTCCTTTCACAAATGTGGTAAATTATGATGAGTTTAATAGCTTCAGCCCATTCATTTTTGAGGTAGCTGGTGGGAATTCCTTTGGCCCAGTTGGGATCTTTGTGTCCATATTTAAGGAAACTTTTGAGGTCTCCTCTAGTGATTACTTGGCACTTAAACCACCTTTTCTCCTTCTTGTGAAAGGTTGAATGCCTCAGCAATTGAATCTGTTGAAGCTTGCAATTTAAGACCATAGATGCTTTCTTTCTGTCCATTGAAATAATTTGCAAACTCCCGAGCTACTCCTAAGTGAGAGCTTCCCAGTCTTGAGCATAGAGGACACCACCCTTCTTGAACAAACAACCTTATCACATTCGAATGTCCATCCAGTAGGTCAACTCCTTGTGGCTAATTTTTTTTTAGCTTTCAGCCTCTTTTAGTCATCTTCAGTAATTAATAATTCTATCTGTTGAAATATGATAGGTGGCAAGGCTAGAGGAGCTCACCTAAGAGATGTTTTTGTTTCTTCTATGAGATATTGTTTGAAATCTAAGACTCTCTTCTCAAGTTTCTTTGCAGAAAATCTCATTATCCAACAACTAAGCTCAAAACTGATAGTCTTTTTTCCTTCTCAATGGTTTAAAACAACTATATTTGTTCACCCTTTATGAAATGTATCTTCGTTATGGTAGGTATCCTGGACCATATCATGCACCATGTGATAGAAATTATGATATTCAGTTGGTTGCATAGCTTTAGATGCCATGCTACAAGTGGTCGGAGATAAGAAGATCTCTGACTAGCAGTCACCTCCATTGTATTTTGATTATAGGTATAAATTTCCGGCAGCATCTATGAGTGACCAACCAAACAATCATCGCATTAAGACTTTAGATCCATGATATTATCCAATAGAAAATAATGTACTTTAAGATGAAGCTAAACTAACTCAGCTGACAAACAAGACGGAATCAACGACTAGTTATGTTAACTACGAATTGACACCTACACAGTACACGTATAACCATGACTTAAAATTAACATGACTAACCACATACCACTCATATCACATTATTTAAATCAAGATAAAATATTTAAAATGTATTGAAGACAAGATCACATGGCTTGACACAAAGCGGATGCACTTTTCTTTTATTTATTTTTTAAATAGGGAAAGTTACCGAAGTTTACAGTAGCATTGGATTAAAGAAAAATGAACACAAAAATAATTAAACAGAGCGTTTGAAATATTATAAAATGGACACTACCAGAAATTTCGGTAGTGTTAATTTTTTTTTAATTTACAAAGTCTAATCCTAAAAAACAAAAAATCTAAAATGGACTCATCACTTAGCAAAGAACTGTGCTAAAAGAATAGACCAAATTGTAGTACCTTATATGCCTAGGTGCCCCAGGGACATGTGACTGTTGTCTTCTCTAAGTCCTCTGGAGCATTCCTAATTTGATTGCACCCAATGAACTAATCTAGGAAAGAAAGATACTTCATTCCTGCTAAGGTTTCCAGCACTTAGTCTATAAAAGGCAAAGGAAAATGATATTTTAATGTATCTTTGTTTAGTTCATTATAATATACACACAATCATCATTTACCATTATTTTTAGTGACAATAACTAGTGGAGATACCTAGTGCCTATCTGAGATAGGATAGATGAACCCTACATTTAACAATTTCTGCAGTTCATTTTTGAATATTTCTCTTAAAGCGGAATTCATCCTCCTTTGTGGCTATCTCACAGGCATGTAATTTCCTTCTATATAGATATGGTGAATGCATGTATTCGGGTGAATACCCCTCATGTCTATATATTACCAATAAAATGTATCCGAAATTTTTTTCAATGTCTGAATTAATTGTTTTTCTTATTTAGGAGTTAAGGTGGAATTGATGTTTAAATTTTTTCCAGGAAAAATTTCAATTACCTTACTTTCACATTCAGTCATTGAATATGCATGGAATGTGGAAAAGAGGGCTGAATGTAATTCAGTTGTTGTACTATGTTCATAAAAAATTTGCAGGTCAGTATTGATATCTATATTATGACCAGAATTCCCTTCCAAATGTTCTGAAAAAAAAGGGTTAGAAATATAAAAATTAATCATATTTTCCTCTGAGTTTTCCTTAAGCCCCATGGCCTAGGATATTTTCCAAAATAGTTAGGTACATTTTGAATTATGTTCCTCTTCTACAACCAAATGAGTATTCTATGATCTTAAGAGGGGTTTAGTAGGATGATACAAATTGAAATGCTTAGTTACAGCTCCATGAGTGATGGTCATGTTTCCAGACCTACACCCTATGTAGGCATTTGTCGTGGCTAACCAAGATCTCCCCAAGATCAAAGGATTCCTTCCCAAGTTGGTTTTAGGTTGAAGGAAATAAAAGTCTACAGGGTACTTCCAAAAATCTAATGAAATGACAATGTCTTCTAATACACCCTCTGGCTTTACCTTGGACCTATCTGCTAATTCTAACGTGGTCGGAATAGGAAGTAAGTCAAAGGATCATATGTGAGATAAATTATCCATTGTCATCACTTTGATGGTTGCACCTAAATCAATTAGAGTGTTACTTATTGTATAACCATTGATAAAGGTGGTAACCACACAAATTTCAATTTCTACATATTTCTCAGTAACAAATCCGATGGACATAAGGCTTACAAGTTTCCCACCTACATGAATTGTGGAGGGTTATTTATTCTATATCCATTGTTTATTGGTACATGGCTACCTCACTAATTTGGCCATGTTTTTCATTTGGAGAAGAACATGGCTAGGGTTTTCTTCAATTCCTTGTGTTTCTTCTTATCCTGCATAAAAAATCGAATTGTGAAGAAAAATTTCTAAGAATACGAGTCTTAAAATTTTCAAATAAATTACCCATTTCATCTATGGTTACTCAATATCTGGTAACTAATTTTACAAGCCTAGAAGAAGTTTCTCTTGATGCTCCCCTAAATTTAGAATTTCCCCTTGAGTATTGTTGACACAACTCATAGATGTCATCATAACTCAGATTTGATATATCACCATCTCCCATAAGTTCAAAACCTCCAGAGATTTTGATTTGATTTCCCTGAGCAGAATAATTCTCTTGGTCTCTTTTGTCAGTTGATTCATCTTGGATCTCTGTATATTGTATTTAAATCACTCCAGCAAGTCGTCAAGACACTCCCCTTCCTTCTAATTCAGCCAAAAAAATGATTCTCTGATGTCTCTATTTTTACAATAATCTTGATACTTCTTCAGGAATACCTTGTTCATTTCATCCCAGACTGCAATGGACTTTGATCCCAACCCCATAGATCACCTGACAAATGCATCCTTTAATTTAGTAGGAAACAACTTCAGCTTATGAGCATTGGAAGAATAGTCATCATCTATGCATAAAATGTCAAATTCTCATAAGAAGGCATCATGATCTTCACTAGAGACACCACAAAAATTAGGCAAGGCTGAAGGAGGAATATTTTTCATCTAAGTAGATCCACCAGTCTCCCTGATAGGAAATTCAAATGTGACCAGTTCCTCTTCCTTCTGATTGTAGTCCCCATATGTGTTACAAGTACCCTCTAGATGGGCCATATTAGACGAAGAGAGATAAGTACCTTTGTAAACTATAGATTCTTCAAATTCAATGGTTTGAAACTTTGGTTCTTGAATACAAATAATGAGGAACTCCTCTTGAGGCTAACCAGTGAGTAGGGATGTTTACTTCCTTGCAAGGTGATGTTCTAAATGGGAAGAAAAAAAATATTTTCCAAGAGAATATTATACTTTATAAGTATTAATCTACTTAGGATCAATAACTAAGCTCTTCTCAGGACTACAGACCTCCTGTTTAGATTCTTCTTCCTTTACTGCCTTGTTTCTTGCAAAATTCCTTTTTCTTTCCATTTTATTAGTGAATGAAGTGGTGCTTACACCATCACCAAAAAAATTTGAAAATTCCCTATTCATCTATTATGAAAAAAAAATAAAAAAAAAACTTCTACTTACCAACAATCAGGACATGGCTTTGGAAAATTTTGATCTCTGTAGGAGTGTAGGCCTTTCCCTACGTCTTACCACTTCGACTCACCCAGAATTGAAAAATATCAAACGAAAGAAATCATATTAAAAAACTTTTAGTATCATTCAATAGCACTTCCCCAACAAAGGCACGAAAATGTTGAACAAAAATATAAACTTATAATTTGACAAACATAAATTATCAACCAGAGGTAAGTAAGCTTATGAGATTTTTCGCAAGATATATGTAGGTCAATACTTTAAGTTATTTTCTAATTAAACTAACCACACATAAACAACTCTAATGTATATTTACCCTATCAACACTTGGAAGAAAAGGCTATGGAGTGCATTTAATCACCCCTCTACAACTCCTAAGATTTTTTATGTTGTTCATAAAAGATAAAGGACCAAGAAAACAACCATACAAACCAATTTAACATTTAAACACATAAACCAAAACTTGATCAAATCATTTCAAACACATTTATCAAAGAAACTTCCCCATTTAACCATTACACATATCCAACTATAATTCAGAAAATAGAAACAATAATTGTGCAAATAACTCTGTTAATGCATAAAAATAATCAAAGAAATACAAGTTATAACTAAAGGAGTTGTGAGAAAATGGGGCCCTCATTATTCACAAACCCTTTAATGATAAAATGGTTCACTCAGAAAAATCAATAGAAAATATAACTTTATATAAATCTGAAAATAATTGGAGTGATGTACAAGTCTTTTATGTAAAACCCATCAACCCCTTTGCAAATGAAACACAATAACATTTATACAATTTCAGAAGCATATGCTTCGCCGAATTAGGAAAAATATTGTGCTACAACTAATTGCTATCAATAACTAAATAAAATAACAAAATTAGCTCTACTGAGATTGATCCATGACTGAAAGCATGGATCAAACTCATTTTTTTACATTGCTAGAGCTTTTCCCAATACAGCCACCGAGAAGAGAAGTGAAGATCTGGGCCATTTTGATGATGAATTTGAGGCAGCCAATAGGAAAGCCTCCATGTAGGTGGATTTTCTAATAAAACACATGTTCTCATTTTACATGAAACTAACTAGAACATACACAATTGTCGATTCCGTTGTTGGAAATCTGGGCGGTTACATGAAATCTTAACCTACAATAGATCGCGGAGTGTCTATAGGAAATCTGTGACCATGGATTTTCTTTAGGAAATCATGGAGTTCCTTTGAATAGTTACTAATATGCATAAGACTCGATGATTCAAACTTGACATTTGTAGATAATTCGATTAGAAAAGACTTAGCCTCTAGAAATAGTTAAGAACAAGATAAAATGATACTTTTTAAGAAACTTTGCATAACTTTAGCACACAACAACCTTTTGGTCAAAAAATAGGTAATATGGTGAAGTATGAGTAATTAGGAGTAAAAAATAATTCAAAATGGGGGAAATCAAGGTCTTATATTTCTATCAAAATTAAGCAAAAATTGGGACTCAACAGTTTAACTAGAACCTCTCTTCATAGTCTTGTAGGGATTCATCAGGCCTTAGAGTCATCCTAAATATTTCCTCTTTAGTTTCGTTGCACCTACAGTAGTTTGTGTACTTGTTGTTGAAGGTCTGTTGCATCTATGCCCAAGTATTGATGATGTTCCTAGGTAGATCCATGAACCAGCACAAGGCTACATCCTTAAGAGTAGATGGGAATAGCTTCCTCTTTGGATCATATGAGGCATAGTCATAAGTCCTATAGACAATAGAAAATTCAAACATGAATATGTGTCAGAGTCCTCAGAGATAATTCCATGGAAATATTGAAGGGATGAGGGGTAGATGTTCTTCATTTTAGTTTCCCCATCTACCTCTCTAATGGGAAAGACTCCCTAGGCTTTATTTTAGCCATGGTTTGAATATTTGAAGCATGTTCATCTGCTAAAACAAGTTCTTCTTCTTCCCTAATAGGCTCTTTAAAATTTTTAAAAGGTTCACCTATGGTGTGTTCAACCTTGGAACCACTAAACAAGAGTGGAGGGTGATTATGTGTGGATTTGGGGGTTTTTCATAAGGATTTTCCTTCAGTATCCCTACTCCTACATGGCATGAAAATCATATTTTTTGTATTTTTCAATATTTTTGAAACAACATGTAAGATTTAAGTAGAAAAGAAGGCTAAAGAAGAATCAAAGCATCTACTAAACACCTCCCCAATAACGGCGCCAAAAAGTGGTGAGCCTTGGTATTACACCAAGAATGCTCCAACTCCTAGAGGATCCTCTACTTTACTTTATCAACATAGGGTTTGTAAAAAAATGGACTTGATCATGCTATATACACAATAGATGCATTCTACTCATGTCATCCTATTCTGAGTCCTATGAAAGGGTTCTGTTTCCAGGGTTTCTGAATGAAGTCTATCAGACTTCTGAATTTAGACCATAGCGCTACAAGTCATTCAAAGCCATTACTCTACCATCAATAAAGGAAATATTATACAACAACAAAGTACATCTAGCTACTCTTCAATGGAAGAAATCTAAAAATTGAGCTATAAAAAGAAATGGAAGAAAAATATCTTTCATAAAGTAAATTGTTGAATTGAAATTGCAGAAATAAGACTAACCTAATCACACATTGCTGGGAAAAATGGCTAAACATACTCTGTCTACTTCACGTTTTAACTATCATGCATTTACTTATGCATCTAATCATGACCTAATTATGCTTTTAAATGCATTATTTTGCAGCAAGGATGAGAAAGTGCCAAGGTGGTTTAGGACGAGATTGAACTCATCGGTGCAGGCTTGAAGGTGTCTGGGTAGTTTTGGTAGGTCTAGATGAGGTGGATGATAGTTTTTGGGTTTAAGGAGAGTCCTACTAGTACTACTTCATGTGTTGCTACAACTTTCTAGTAATGCTATAGGAAAGTCCTTAATTTCTATAGGAAACAGTGTGAGGGAAATCCAAGGCCGAAAATGGTGGAGACAAGCATAGGGAATGTGGAAGGAAAGTATTTTTGGATGACTGGAAGGTGGCCAACCCATTTTCCAAGGTCATAACCTCTTGATAATATTGTTTTCACTTCTAGGGTTTTCTCACAGTGTGAAGGTGGAAATGTTAAAAACCAGGTTGATGGTGATTTGATGGAAAGATGGCTGATGATGGGTAATAAATGCAACTTAGTGTGTAGGTTAATTCCTCCTTTTCTGTGTTATTTGAACCTACAAGCAAACTACCTGTTCATGAAAAAAAAATTTAAAATTCATGATCAAGGAAATGGAAAATATGAGTTGAATTTGGAAAACAAACCTACTTCAACATTCACACATAAATCTAGCTCAATATTCTAGACATGTTCATGACACTACAACAACCTAACTATTATTTCCAAGAAATCATAAACTAAAGAGAAAATTTGGCCTGTGGGGAATGTTTTCCCTGCTCAAGCTCTAATGGAAGAGATGAGAGAGGGAGGCTTAACACACAGTTTTCTGAGTTTATAAACTATTCTATCAACATTCATGCAATCTTAACTACACCAAAAGACAAATCGAAGAAAACTAAAAATAGTGAATTTAAATGTAACCAAACCAACTAAAAACTCATAAAGAAAACTAGCTATAATTACATAAAATTAAGCATGAATACACAAAAGAGAATAGGCCAATGGATTGGGACCTAACCCAGAAACCTAGCCCTCTAAAGCTAAATCAATTAAGGACAATATGCATATTACTCTTATTGTAGAAAAGAGTCTCATTACATAATCATAAAAGTCTCAAAAACCTATTACAAGAGCTAAGATTCTATTAGCTTCCTTCAAAGTTCGAATCCTAATGAGCTCTTGCTTAACCCTATTTGACCTAGAGGGTAGCTACCAACATCTCCCTAAAAAGTAGGGTATGTTTCCACTTTGACTACAAGAGAAGTGGAGCTTTGGTCCACTTGATCTCCCAATTGCTTGGTTTCCTTTCATTTTGATTAGTTGGAGGGAATCTCAAGGATCCCTTGGCTTACATTGGGAGTTAATGAGGTGGGAAATCACCCTAGAATATCTCCTTCTTGTCTACTTCAATCTTTAATTGCAAAATATTCATCAAAAGTGCAATATCTTCATGGTTATCCTGCATTTAACTCATGCTAGGCATTCAAATTATGATAAGCCTTAATCACCATGTACACTAGCAACATGAGACCATAATATAAGTTAAATGTGAAAAATAGAGACTTAATAAGGCTAAACATGTGACAATTAACCCCTCCAATTATACCTAATGATGGAGCTCATCAGTGTTATCTTCAACTATATCACTGCATTTTCATTTTATTTTTTTATGTTAATCATATACCTGTTAGATTAATTGAAAACTTGAGTTCTTTATTTGATGGTCATAACATTGTTTTGAAGGGATTTCTCTTTTGATGAGTTATTTTAAAATTTTTCGTGTTTTACTACCATTCCTTAAATCCAATAACCACCTCTGATGGATCCTTATCTCCAGCAACGTGATCATTGAGTAACACTTGTGGGTTTTCTTCTATCGACAATTGTGATTCCCACCAAGTGGTTTTATAGCATAGGTCATGAGTTTGATACATGAACGAATTTCGTTGGTGGGTGAGATTGTCGGAAATTTGGGAAACCAACTCTCCCCATGTGTTTCGCAACATCGAATAACTGCCTTTCCTAGATCCTTATCCCTGGTGATGTGATCATTGACTAAAACCTACGGGTTTTGGTGTAACAAAAATCATTATTCCCAATAATAATATAGTTTCTTAGTGTTCTTTCTTCAATTTTGAGATTATTGTTTCTTAGGCAGAAGCTTAGCATCTGAAATATTTATTTTCTTTTTCCTGTATAGACTAATTATAATTTGATATTTTTAGATTATTTATGGGAGATATAGCTTTCTAAAGAATTAGATATTTTAATGTATGTTACAAGTTAAGATTTTATTCCTTCATTGTTGATACTTTTGGGTTTCGTTTAAGTTAGTTTTCAAGACTATCTCTTTGCATATACTTTTCGGACAACCTTGAAATAACGAGAGACGAACTTGGGCTGAAAAATTAATATTTGGTAGTTAGTTGTTTCTTTAGACCAAATAATTGTCCCAACATTTTGGCATGATTGTAATGGAGATTTTCAAAATAGAGTGCCATAATATCTAGTTTTGATATATGATTTTATATCTAGTTGGATATTGAAAATGAAAGTTAAGAACTTGTGCATGCACCCTCATAATCTAAAACTTATGGTGGTTTCTTCCCTCAGTTGATAAATTTAGGCTATTTAGTATGTATAAATAGGAATAATACTAAACATGGGGACCAGGTAGAAATAGACCAAAAAACCACTTTGAAAAGTAATATAACCCAAGGTCAATTTTTCATTGAGCGAGTGAACTTTATAAATGAAATTATTCAAAGGAAAAAATATCAGGCCTCGGTGGCACCTTGAACAACATTTGGGTAGGGATCTACTGTTTATACCCCACCATTAGTACAATATTATGATTCAAAAAATTCCGAGTTTCATGATGAAACTATAGGGTTCGAGTACAAATTTGAAGATCTACCAAGGAGGCATCTTGATCCTTTTAGCAAGTGTCGGTAACTCTCTTACAATTTAAAGGAAGGGGGAGGTGAGACAAGTTATCCATATCTTGAAACCCCTTAGTAGGAAGTTCCTGCAACACCCATTGTGAAAGAAGGAATTAAAATTCCTAATTCGAGGAGTGTTGTAAGGCCAAGACGAGGTCCATGGTCTCATCACCATATCGACCTCTTTCTATTAATACCTCTATATTT
Organism: Pinus albicaulis; assembly: GCA_034641835.2. Classification (NCBI taxonomy): domain Eukaryota; kingdom Viridiplantae; phylum Streptophyta; class Pinopsida; order Pinales; family Pinaceae; genus Pinus; species Pinus albicaulis. The sequence continues at coordinate 880,669,140 of CM076583.1, read as the reverse complement.
TTGCATTCTTGAAGGATACTGACATAGTTTTAACCAAATGGAAGGGTAACTAACAAGAACACAAACATCAGTCATAGAATAAATTATTTTCAATTTGCAAGGTAATGCACCTATGAAGTTTGTTCCACTTCAAAATATTCCAAATTTTCATTGGATGGCCTCTAAAGACCCAAAAATGTATCTGTTTGAATTCAATGTTTTATCTTGAGGATATGATTATACTACTGACACCGAAAAACTAAATTTATGTTCAACCACTAAAAAAGGAGGAGTATTGTGATGGTCCATGATATTTGGGGGTGGTACTATTAACTCATGGGACAAGAGGAAGAAAGCCTTCCCTACTACACATCGTGATTATTTCCAATCTTGGGACATAAGGGAAGAAATATTAAAAATAAAATTTCAAGAAGATGAAACTTTAGAGGAATATATGGAGAGGCTCCAATATAGCTTGCAGAGATCACCATACACCACTCTACCTAAAGAAGTATTTAAAACTGCTCTAATTATGGGAATGAATGATGAATGGATAGAACCACTTAATGTGATGTGACATGGTTATATTTCTAAGAAAAATTATGATGATATTATGAAATTTTGTATCAGGTTCTCACTTGTGAGGACATGGACCAATATTGGGATCCATGCTGCACTCAATAAAACCAATAGAACAATAAAAAGAGGAGTTGTGCGTGAAAAAATTGTTAATTTACTAGAGAGTTTTAAAATATATATATTAGGAAACTTAACTACACAATTGGATGTCTTACAAGTTAAGTAGAAATAGGTTGAAGAAGAACAGTTATTAGCAATATTTTCCCTAGTTGTAGGAAAAATCATGGCCATAAGGAATGCCCCTTGGATATAGTAAAAAATTATGCTATATGTACCAAAGACCACTGGAATGATCATTGCCCCTCTTTGCATGGGTTGAACGTCATATTTACATAGGCTGAGGAAAATCCATAGCCTACATTTTTTATGGCACAAGGAAACTAATGGAAAAATCTCCCTATAGGTATGAAGAAAATGAATAAATATCAAAATATAGATATGGTTCAAGACCCCTCCATATTTATATTTTGGACATTTCACAACCACTAAAACACCCTCTGAAATTTGGCATCAGCTTGAAATTTTAGATCCCCTCTTGCTTTTCATGAGGTTAGGCTTGTTCCTAGCATCAGCCCTGGGCCTCAAAATATCACCTTGAATAGGTAAGCTCAACCCAAAAGATGAATTTAATTTTTCCTAATTAAAGTCGCAAATCGCAAAGTCGCACTTCCCTCAATCTTCAACAATTTGTGACTTAGCAACCTTGCGACCTAGCGACCTTTAGGTCTCTAGGTCGCAACCATGCACAAATAATCCACTTTATGACCTTGCGATATTCATTAATTCCCACACATGTGAACTATTTATAAATAAAATGGTTGTGTAGGTCATATTCGACTTAGACGACAAAGTAAAAAATAGTGTCTAATAAGCTAATCATAATGCGATTTTTCTAGGTAAGTCACTCAAACCTCCTATAATTCCTGTTTTATTGGTCCTGACCATACTTGCCCCTAGCCTAGTCTATTAATTTTCTTAGATGCCCCTGAGCTACAACCCTTTCCCTCACACTTGTTCCGGTTAGGACTTCTTTTCTACCCTTCTCATCCCATCATGCATAGAGTAGTTCTGACCCATCCTTTTTTGGCTTGCCACTTTGATCAACCTTCCATGGACTTCCTATGGCCCTCTCAACCTTGAATTTCTTCCTTCCCCTTTGAGTTTCCCCAATTTCCCTCGTAGGTTGTTCTGACATATTTTTCACCCATAAAGACCCTAATGTGACCTCGTGACTTTGGGACCTCGTGACCTTGCGACCTCTCGACCTCACATCCTCACGACCTGGTCATTGGGTCACCAAGTTTCAAATTCATAAAGTCACAAAGTCTTGATTTTTCACACAGATGTGACCTTGAGACCTTTCGAAAGGTCACGAGGTTGCATCCCTTCCAAACTATGGCCTTTACGACTGGTGCAGGTTGCAGCGATCTAGGATCCTTTGCTGTGACCCATCCTGATAAGCCAAGGCCCTATCTAGTGCAGTCGGGTGTTTCTTCTATTTTGCTTTCATGTTGTCTGTCTTATTTGGGACTTTTTTCCAAATATGTTAGGTAATGTTGAATTTGAGCTTGAGTGCATTTCCATCTCTTCAGCCTCTAGAGACATAGGGCCCCCGACATTTTGAATGAGACACAAGAGCCTAGAAGCTGAGCCATCAGAGGGATACATGCCTCCTTCACCAAATTCGATCTATGAAGACACCTCTTGTGTTTTCGGGAATGGTACTAAGATATCCTGGTATGAACTCTACCAAGAGTTTAGAAAATGTGAATCCCCAGAAGGCGTCGTGGACCAACACATGTACATAAAGGTGAATAGGTCGAAGTTTCATTATGTGGTTTTCCACCAACCAATATCCCATGTGCAGAGATATTCGAGTGGATTCTTCAAAAGTTGTGTTATCACTAGAAAATCAGAAAAGAAAAACTGACATTATTAAATGTCAAGCAGAAGTATTTACACGGCTGAGGAACATTAGAGGATCTGAAAAATTGAAAAAAATCTCTAAGGTCAGGAGGTAGAAATAAAATTACGCACCAGAGACACATGAAAAATATGCCTTGCATGCAGTTTCCTTCAATAGGTGTGCTCGTCTACATGACTTACCCTCAAAAATCCACGTCGTCCTGGGAGTGGCGGAAGTAATTTCTTGGACCACTTGACACACTTTATGAAATCATCCTCCACTTGAGGCCACCCAAGTACAGCTACCTAAGCTACCTTGGAACCTTAAGTGAGCACCCAAAGGAATAAAGTGGACAGAGAAAGGAATCAACCCTCTCTCTTGGGTCACCATCCACAACAGTACCAACAAAGGGAAGAAGGATTTGAATTTGCCTATAAATTTCCAGCATGAGATGAACAAAATGAAAAAAAAAATTATGTTGGCTGAATTTCTCATCAGAAATCCAATAGTGTTTAATCTAGAGAAGTAGTAGAGTGAGGATTCGGTTGCTGTCCACCCAACCACTTCAATACTTTGTAGTAGAGAGAGAGACCTTGTGACATTAGCTAAAGGGTAAAAACTTTCTTGCACTCAGTCTTATAACTCCAGAGTTGTAAGGATCCTTTGGAAAGAGTGTAACTTTTTATCTTTCTTACTAATAGTGACCAATAAGAGGGGACTTTGATTCCACTCTTTGCATTATTATTACATTTGACTCATTGTGATCTATTTTTTTTGTTTTAGTTTAGTTTCTTTTTCTCTCCTTATATGCATACTACATTCCATAATTTAGAGTGTTTTTTATATATTGGCATGTGTTCACTAACCTACTAACCATATTCTCTACCTGTGACCATAGCTTGTAGGCTTCGACCACTCCTACCAAGCACCGATGGATTGGTACACTTGTGCACCAAAACCACCAGTACAATATTGATATCTCCACTTGCTTTACCTGTTAATTAAGTAGTTGCACTTGTTGCAGGGAACTTCTCTCTGCTCTGGAGTGTTGCTGGGACAAATCCCCTTCTTCTCTTCTCTCTTCATTCACCCATAGTGGAGATTCATAGTTCAGGAATTCTCAAAATTTCATTTGCAATAAAACCTCGCGTTGCTTACTCAGACAGATGTGGCAATCTATGCGATTTCAACTCGGACCTGCGCACAAAGTCGCATGACTGTGTGAAAATTTTCCACACGAAAACCAGAGACCATATTTCTATATGGTTTTCTTCAATTTCCCAATCGTAAAATTACTGGCAGCCCAAGGAAAAACTTCCAACACTCTATGTGGTGTCCCATGTCTATTTAGAACTTGCTTTTGGCTACGTTTTAGTATTGCTAGTTGCATAATTTTAGTTTTTAAATTTTATCTTTACAAAACTCACATAGCTTAAGTAGGGGGAAGTTCAGTTGCAATATGAATTATCTCATTTTGTGAAAATAGACACCAAAAACACATAGATAATTAGTAGGAGTAAGTGGCCCTAATCCACATATGCTTAGCTAGCTTTCATTTTTTCCTGTTTAGATCATTAATTTTAGTTTAAATTTTGCACAAGGAATGGGGACTAGGACTTAATTAACTTAAGAGAAGCTCTTCTGCCCTTGCACCTTTTTGATGACCTTGGGAAAGCAATGAAATCTCTCTTCTGATAATTTTCCATCTCCCTTTAGTTAATCATTTAGTTGAATTAGGCGAAGTTGTAAGCGGCCCACTATTCGAACATGATTTTCTTATCGCAAGGAACAATGAAAACATAGATTAATAGGGGACGTGTAAAGGATCACTGCATATCCAGATATTAAAACTATGTGTTTGTTCACTTTTTCCTCACACACTTCCATACCATAAGTAAAGTAAGACGTGCAAAGGATCACCACATATCCAAATATTAAGACTATGTTATTTTCACTTTTTCCTCACACACTTCCACACCATAAGTAAAGTAAATACTCCTTAACGCTAACCTAAGTGAACTCATTAAATTTCCTCACAGGGGCCACAAGAAAAATTATAGTTGAGGTTAGGACCATGGGGGTAGGCATGCAATAAGCCGCCATGGTTAGTTTACATCTTGACACATAGAAGTTTACTCAATATGGAGCTTTAAATATGTCTATCCACCCATGGAAAAGAAAACACGAGTGCCAGAGAGACCCGATTCAGAGTGGGTAAAGCTTATGCCTAGTGTGCGTGGTATTATTTAGGGCTACCTGACCCATCTAATTCTTGGTATTGGTAGCTGATTTACCAAGAAGCTCAAGAGTCGAACACACACATGGGACAATGGTACTTTGTGGCCAAAACTAGGACTTCCTTCCCTATAGGTGGCAGTGCATGCAACACCAAATCCTTTACCCATTACCTTAGTCGATTCTCTAGCTGCTGGAAGGTGTAACTAGTTCTTTCAAGACATTAGCCCCAATACCCATTAGAAGATATAAACACAAGACCCAATTACAATTAAGAGTGTGAGGATGTTTAGGTCTTTAGGATTTTGAGTATCACGTGAAAAAATCAACCAAAACCATTTTTTGATTGATTGATCAAATAGAACTAATTTAAAGGGAAATTAAATTTTGTGCTCACATTGTTTTATGTATGTGGTCACCATTTTTGCTTCGATGTTTCCCCTCTCATAGAATTGAATAAAATTTCTAAAACCATACCTATTCGACACCGTAATGGACCCAACAGGACCTCATTGATATAGATGTCTTTTGGACCTCCCCACCATTACTGGGAGGAGTTCCAAGTCTTTCTCCATTTAGGCATGAAAGACGGAACACCACCACCCTTATCGATTAATCCTTTATCGAGGCATCTTTAGTTGGAAACCCATAAGGGCCACCAAATGCCACACTAGTGTAAACACCCACAGAGTCACCACATACCACCCCTCCCACAAGCCTTAGGGTGCAAAGGAGATATACCCATTTGGGGAGTCAACTAAACACATAGCCGGGTATGTCACAGATAAATCCCATACCTAACCAGAACCCTATGTTTTCACAGTGTACAATGGCACTCAACCCACAGTTACCGTTCTTAGCATCGTTGAACTTACCCGATCTAACCAAGTTAATGAATAACCCTATTTCACACAACCCTACATGACCCCCCATGCCTACAAAGCTCCCTCTAGACATTCCAAAATTCAAAGGGAAGAAAGTGGAAGACCCCAAAAATCACATAATGACTTTCCACTTATGGTGTTCGTCGAACAACATCATTGATGATACTATTCGGCTAAGACTATTTTAGTGCAACCAAATAGGACCGGCTGCGAAATGGTATGTGGAGCAACTTTCTACTACACATGGAACCTTTAGTGCCCTCTCTACAACGTTCCTCATGTATTTTCAGTTACCCATCCACCATGATTCCAAGATAGAGTTACTGATACATTTTAGACAAACACCTAGGCTATTAATTTTCTTAGATGCCTCTGAGCTACAACCCTTGCCGTCACACTTGTTCCGGTTAGGGATCCTTTTCTACCCTTTTCATCCCATCATGCACAGATAAGTTCTGATCCATACTTTTTTTGCTTGCCACTTTGAACAACCTTCCATGGACATCCTATGGCCCTTTCAACCTTGAATTTCTTCCTTCCCCTTTGAGTCTCCCCAATTTCCCTTGTAGGTTGTTCTAATCTATTTTTCACCCATGAAGACCCTAATGTGACCTCGCGACTTTGGGACCTCATGACCTTGCGACCTCTCAACCTCACGTCCTCGCGACCTGGTCATTGGGTCACCAAGTTTCAAACTCATAAAGTCACAAAGCCTTGATTTTTCACAGAGATGTGACCTTGAGACCTTGCGACAAGTCACAAAGTTGCATCCCTTCCAGAATAAGGCATTTATGACTGGTGCAGGTGGTAGCGATCTAGGATCATTTGCTGTGACCCATCCTGATAAGCCAAGGCCCTATCTAGTGCAGTCGGGTGTTTCTTCTATTTTTCTTTCATGTTGTCCATCTTATCTGGGACTTTTTTCTAAATATGCTAGGTAATATTGAAGTTGAGCTTGAGTGCGTTTCCATCTCTTCAGCCTCTAGAGACATGGGGCCCCAGACATTTTGAATGAGACACAAGAGCCTAGAAGCTGAGCCATCAGAGGGATACATGCCTCCTTCACCAACTTCGATCTACGAAGACACCTCCTGCATTTTCGGGAACAATACTAAGATATCCTAGTATGAACTCTACCAATTGTTTAGAAAATGTGAATCCCCAGAAGGCTTCATGGAACAAAAAATGTACATAAAGGTGAATAGGTCCAAGTTGCATTATGTGGGTTTCCACCAACCAATATCCCATGTGCAAAGATGTTCGAGTGGACTCTTCAAAATTTGTGTTATCACTAGAAAATCAGAAAGGAAAAACTGACATTATTAAATGTCAAGCAGAAGGATTTACAGGGCTAAGGAACATTAGAGGATCTGAAAAATTGAAAAAAGTATCTAAGATCAAGAGGTAGAAATAAAATTACGCACCAGAGACACATGAAAAATGTGCCTTGCATGCAGTTTCCTTCGATAGGTGTGCTCGTCTACATGACTTACCCTCAAAAATCCGTGCCCTCTTGGGAGTGGTAGAAGTACTTTCTCGGATCACTCGACACATTTTATGAAATCATCATCCACCTGAGGCCACCCAAGTATAGCTGCCTAAGCTACCTTGGGACCTTAAGTGAGCAGCCAAAGGAATAAAGTGGATAGAGAAAGGAATCGACCCTCTCTCTTGGGTCACCATCCACAACTATACCAACAGAGGGAAGAAGGATTTGAATTTTCCTATAAATTTCCAGCATGAGATGAACAAAATGAAAAAACATTTTTATGTTGGCTGAATTTCTCATGAGAAAGCCAATAGTGTTTAATCCAGAGCAGTAGTAGATTGAGGATTCGGTTGTTGTCCACCCAACAACTTTAATACTTTGTAGTAGACAGAGAGACCTTGTGACATTAGCTAAAAGGTAAAAAATTTCTTGCACTCGGTCTTAGAACTCCATAGTTGTAAGGATCATTTGGCAAGAGCGCAACTTTTTATCTTTCTTTATAATAGTGACCAATAAGAGGGGACTTTGATTCCACTGTTTTCATTATTATCACATTTGACTCATTGTGATCTGTTTTTTCTCTCCTTATATGCATACTACATTCCATAATTTAGAGTGTTTTTTATATATTAGCATGTTTTCACTAACCTACTAACCATATTCTCTACCTATGACCATATCTTGTAGGCTTTGACCACTCCTACCAAGCACCAATGGATTGGTACACTTGTGCACCAAAACCACCAGTACAAGATTGATATCTCCACTTGCTTTACCTTTTACTTAAGTAGTTTCACTTGTTGCAGGGAACTTCTCTCTACTCTGGAGTGTTGCTGGGACAACTCCCCTTCTCCTCTTCTCTCATCATTCACCCATAGTGGAGATTCATAGTTCAGGAATTATCAAAATTTCATTTGCAAGAAACCTCATGACCGTTTTTGCTCGACAAATGTGGGCACCCACGCGATTAACTCCGACTTCCGGCATTACAGAAAGTCGCATGACTGTGTGAAACTTTTCCACACGGAAACTAGAGACCATATTTCTATATGGTTTTCTTCAATTTCCCAATCGTAAAATGACTGGCAGCCCAAGGAAAAACTTCCAACACTATGTGTGGTGTCCCATGTCTATTTAGAACTTACTTTTGGCTACGTTTTAGTATTGCTAGTTGCATAATTTTAATTTTTAAATTTTATCTTTACAAAAATCACATAGTTTAAGTAGGGGGAATTTGAGTTGCAATATAAATTATCTCATTTTGTGAAAATAGACACCAAAAACACATAGATAATTAGGAGGAGTAAGTGGCCCTAATCGACATATGCTTAGCTAGTTTTCATTTTTTCCTGTTTAGATCATTACTTTCAGTTTCAATTTTTGCACAAGGAATCAGGACTAGGACTTAATTAACTTAAGAGAAGCTCTTCTGCCCTTGCACCTTTTTGATGACCTTGGGTAAGAATATGAAAGCTCTCTTCTGATAATTTTCCATCTCCCTTTATTTAATCATTTAGTTGAATTAGGCGAAGTTGTAAGTGGCCCACTATCTGAACATGATTTTCTTATCCCAAGGAAGAATCAAAACATAGATTAATAGGGGACGTGTAAAGGATCACTGCATATCCAAATATTAAAACTATATGATTGTTCACTTTTTCCTCACACACTTCCACACCATAAGTAAAGTAAGACATGTAAAGGATCACCGCACATCCAAATATTAAAAATATGTTATTTTCACTTTTTCCTCACACACTTCCACACCATAAGTAAAGTAAATACTCCTTAACACTAACCTAAGTGAACTCATTAAATTTCCTCACAGGGGCCATACGAAAAATTATAGTTGAGGTTAGGATCATGGGGGTAGACATGCAATAAGCCACCATGGTTATTTTACATCTTGACACATAGAAGTTTACTCAATAAGGAGCTTTAAATATGTCTATCCACCCATGCAAAAGAAAACACGAGTGCCAGAGAGACCTGATTCAGAGTGGATAAAGCTTAGTCCTACTGTGTGCGGTATTATTTGGGGCTACCTGACCCATCTAATTCTTGGTATAGGTCGCTGATTTACCAAGAAGCTCAAGAGTCGAACACACACGTGGGACAATGGTTCTTAGTGGCCAAAACTAGGACTTCCTTCCCTATAGGTGGCAGTGCATGCAACACCAAATCCTTTACCCATTACCTTAGTCGATTCTCTAGATGCTGGAAGGTGTCACTAGTTCTTTCAAGACATTAGCCCCAATACCCATTAGAAGATATAAATGCAAGAACCAATTACAATTAAGAGTGTGAGGATGTTTAGGTCTTTATTATATTGAGTATCACATGAAAAAATCAACCAAAACCATTTTTTGATTGATTGATCAAATAGAACTAATTTAAAGGGAAATTAAATTTTTTTCTCACTTTGATTTATGTATGTGGTCACCATTTTTTCTTCGATGTTTCCGCTCTCATAGAATTGAATAAAACTTCTAAAACCATACCTAGTCGACACCGTAATGGACCCAATAGGACGTGGTCGATATAGATGTCTTTTGGACCTCCCTGCCATTACCGGGAGGAGTTCCAGGTCTTTCTCCATTTAGGCATCAAAGACGGAACACCACTACCCTTATCGGTTAATCCTTTATCAAGGCATATTTAGTTGGAAACCCATAAGGGCCACCAAATGCCACACTAGTGGAAACACCCGCAGAGTCACCACATACCACCCCTCCCACAAGCCTTAGGGCGCAAAGGAGTGATACCCATTTGGGGATCCAACTAAGCACACATCCGGATATGTCACAGATAAATCCCATACCTAGCCAGAACCCTATGTTTTCACAGTGTACAATGGCACTCAACCCACAGTTACCCTTCTTAGCATCGTTGAGCTTACCCAATCTAACCAAGTTAATGAATAACCCTATTTCACACAACCCTACATGCCCCCCCCCCCCATGCCCACAAAGCTCCCTCTAGACATTCCAAAATTCAAAGGAAGAAAGTGGAAGACCCTAAAAGTCACATAATGACTTTCCACTTATGGTGTTCGTTGAATAACATCATTGATGATACTATTTGGCTAAGACTATTTCAGTGCAACCAAATAGGACCAGCTGCGAAATGGTATGTGGAGCAACCTTCTGCTACACATGGAACCTTTAGTGCCCTCTCTATAGCATTCCTCATGTATTTTCAGTTACCCATACACCATGATTCCAAGATAGAGTTACTAATACATTTTAGACAAACACCTATCATCCGTATCATCGACCATCTCCATAAATGGGAGTGACATCAAATTTTTTGTAAAGCCAAACTCGACGATCAATTTTTGCTGAACCTCTTCCTAAAAAATCTCACTACACAGTTTTCAAAGGATGTAGCAACCAAAAAACTGACATTTAAAGAGGATGCCATCAATAAGGCCCACCATATCAAGCTGATTTACACGCAGCCACGATACATTTATAACATCCTACCACCGGGCACTATTTCATTAGGGGCTAGCACAATTGCACCAAAAACACCATTGAATATATTGAAGATGCCTGTTGAACCTTTGCTAAAGATGGCTAAGGGAAAAACTAGGTGAGCATCAAACTACTCCCAAGTGACCCATAACTATAGAATTGTTGACGATTTAGCCCAATATCCCACCACCATGTCAGCTTTGAAAGTATTGAAATCATGCCCAAAGAAAAGGAAAGCCTTACTTTCCGTGTTAGGCACTATTGACCCTACTAATTCACATGTAATGGATTTTGATTTAGATAAAGCCAGCCATAGGCTTCCTTACCTGGTCGCCTTCCAGATATTGGTGTCACTAAAAAAAATCATTATCCACCTTTGTATCATTGATGACGGTGCATCCACATGCATCATTTCAGAAAAAAATTGGCAGAAGTTAGGGTCTCTCGAACTAAAGCCATCGAAAATCACACTCAGATCATATGACAGGTGCCCATCCACTCCCATCGGCCTCTGTGAAAATGTCCCAATCTGCTTGGCCAGAAAGATGGTCCTTATAGATATTGAGGTCATCAATGCTCAACTGGACTACAATGTACTCCTTGGGTGGAGTTATATGTATGCCATGTCTTCCATAGCATCCTCTGTCTTCCAAACCATGATGTTCCCCCACCAGGATCGCATCATTATTGGTGACCAATTATCATATCATGACAAGTGACCCTAACAAATGTTGATGTGGTTATACCCTATGTAGACACATTTGCTGACATTCTTACACGGTACCAAGAATATGGCCCTAGCCAGTTCAAATCGTCATCCATCCTCGGATCATTCCTAGGATATCTCCTTGTCATACCAGAACCATCAACTGATATCACAGAGGCTCTAGTGTGAATGTTTTCTACATCAAGCATCAAATCAAGCCAGGAGACAGAGATGAGCAATAATGACACTAACGCCTCTACCACAATGGCCTCTCTATCTTACGTCGTATCCCAAACTCCTTTCCTATACCCTCCACTTAGTTTTGTGTCACAACAGCTCTTGACAATAGTAGTGCTTCCAAACATATCCTTTGAAATACCAATTTTATACTTGGTCCCTCCTACCATGACAAGACTCACTGGCATTACCTCTAGAGGTTTAATCCCCATCACTCCTTAGGAGGCCTCACCTATCAAGGATATTTTTGCCACCATACTATCTAATATAACTCCCATCTCCAAACCAATGGTTGCAACCAGGAAAACCAAAAAAATGGGAAGAAGGTATAAAATCCCACCATACAAAATGAATTACAACCTTGTGCCTTATGCGACATAGTAGGCAACCCTAACCATATATGCTAAGAGATAGATGAATTAAAACCACTCCTTACCTCCAAGGTAAATATCGTGACAACAAGTTTGAGTAAAAAGGAAACAACTACCAAAAATCATGGCGAGGCATTACGTACCAACCATGCAGGATCTATCTTTGGCCATTATGGGCATTACACCCATTATTTCCCTAAAAAACCATGATATAAGGATGTGTTACATGCCATAAAACTATCATACCAAGAGGATCCCTCCATCCATTCAAATTGGGAAGAACCTCGTGTCCATTTATACATGCATGAGGCACGAAAGTCACAAGAAAGACTCTCGTTCATCTTCCCTCCACCTATCATACGTTGTGCACTTTTTGATGAACATGACAATTTCATTGATGACTTCACAACCCTAAAATTCATCCAAAGATGGTATCCATTTGAACGTGTGTACTATGTTGGATTGCGAGCAGCCCAATTTTCATGTCCAATATGTTCTGGCAATCATGAATTAGAGTAGTGCCATTACATCCCTTAGTTTTACTTAGCGCTAACTAGTTTACACATAGCCATAGTATGCCTCTCCCTAGAACATGACTCTGATACAAAATTAATGGGTAGCTTGACAACGTAGGAGGATGTGAAAATTAGATCCATCCTTTTCTTGTCAACTTAAAAGTGACCGATTGGGGAACCCTTAGTCACCCCCACCCGCCCTCCATAGAGAAGACCGACCTACGCGTTATGTAACACACACAATCATGTGGTCACTACATGTCCAAACCTAGAAGTATTATTTCGCTAGTACCCCATCATGTCACCAAATGAATAGGATGGGAATACACAAGAATGGAGTTCTTGTTTAGTATGTCAGGGCAACCATCATGATCAATGCTACACTTATATCCATCGAGTGCACCCGCTATTTGACTTCATTCATTCATTACAAACACACCATCAAGATCTTATCAATTGAGAACTTACGAAACATAATGAAAGGCATATCTCCCCGATGAAACCTACCCCATCTCCATACCGACATGTCAGGCAAGTTAGAAAGGTGCATCGACCTAGCATGGCCCATGTTCAGCCTAGGTCGGTATGAGGGCTATTCGACAAAATCAGCCACTAGGTAAATTTTTGTAAAGAACTGAAGCACCTCATGAACAACTTTCACATGGTCTTTTCCCTCCCTTAGAAAAATCCCTCTAACCAAGATAAAATAACACACTTCTATTGCTGTATCTGATCACATTTTCACCATAGGAGGAAATGTGAAAAACACCACAAGCTTTGAGCAATAAGACGAGAATTAATCTACACTCCAAAAAATAGTTAGATCTACCCAAACCAAGAACTCAGAAATTGGAGCAAAGGAATCTCTCCCCTACTCCTGGTCCCTTCCGAGCATACACTTCAAGCATAAAGAGTAGTGTCGGTTCCCACACAATCTAATTAGTAGGCATAGTGGTACCATGAACCATTTTCACCAGCCATAACCACAAACCAGAGGCATGACCATTAATGGAAAAATTCAATCACCTTTGTACCAAGCACAACTTCCAAATCCTGGAAATTAGTCAGCCTAATGAGGAAGATAGCCTTGCTCCCACGCAATGGAACCACCATGAAAATTCCTCCCTCGCCAAACACCGATGACACGCTACACCATATACGATTCATATCATCATGTATCTAAACCATGATTCGGGTTGGCTGCTCATGATTCATAGGTGTTGATTCATCTACAACTATGAGAGTAGGTGTACCAATGATGGTGCAAACCAAATCCATATGCACCCTATAGACCGTTTCCGATTCCCCACATCAACGATGGAGTATTTTTTATGTCTATCGACCAGCTCCGTTAGGATTGAACCTCCTCCTCATGGACATGTGTAGACTCAATCCCCCTTAATAGGATCCTTATTCCACTTAGATGAGGATATCCTCGAGGTCATGATGGAGATAGATTATCCGTGGGATGCAATGCATCACCGCTTGTTTTTTTTCCCTGAAAAAATGTTCAACACTAAAAATACTTGAAATCAAGAGATTTACACAATTGAATCAAAATAATTCCTTCCATCAGGGAAATTCGATTGGTTCAAGAATCCCTTTCCAGCACCTTATCCATTCGAAGAAGAGAACATGTTAAACATTTCACCTACCATCAAGGTCAACATCTCTCAAAATCTCACTGGGGGCAACATGTTCACCAGAGGAGATAACCTCTTACACCCAGTTGTTGCAAGAATATCAAGATATCTTTGCATGAGAATACTCAGAAATGTCTAGGATTAGTCCCTCTATTGTAGAGCGCCATATTGACACTTGGCTTGATGTACCACCAGTACACCAGATAGAACTTCAACTGCACCCATCCAATGCAGAAGAAATTAAGCGAGAAATCCATAAGCTTCACATAGTCATATTTATTTACCCCATTGCTTACACATCTTGGGTTTCCAACCATGTTCATGTCATGAAAAAGCAGGCCACCATACGCCTTTGTATTTATTTTCACAATTTGAACAAATCTTGTCCAAAGAAAAATTACCCTACCCCATTCATCGACCAAATCATTGATTCTTGTGAAGTTCATGAGTCCCTCTCCTTCATGGATGGATTCTCTGGGTATAATCAAGTCTAAATCCGCCACACTGACCGGTATAAAACCACATTAACTACCCTCTGGGGCACATTCACATACCAGGTAATGCCATTTGGACTAAAGAATGATGGAACCACCTTCCAAATGGCCATGAATTATATATTTCATGAAGTGGCACACCTTATCATCGCCTACTTGGACAAACTCACCATCTGATCCAAGAAGCGATCAGACCACATCGAGGATCTGTGATAGATATTCCAAAGATGTCGATAATACAACCGATGCTTGGACCCCTTGAAGTGCATCTTTCGTATTATAGCATGAAAAATTTTAGGTTTTATCATGTCCCAACAAGGAATTAGAGTGGACGCCCTGAAGGTCTAAGCTATCAAAGAGGTAGCTCCACGTCAAACCCTCGAGCAACTACAAAACTTGCAGGGGAAGGCCAAATTTATGAGATTTTTTGTCCAAGATTACACCACTTGCACTCAAGGATTGCTACATCTCCTTCGTTAGGACATCCAATTCAAATGGAATGATCAAGCCCAAAAATAATTTGACGCGTTGAAAGACACATTGTCTTCAGCACCACTGATCAGTCCTGTAGACTACAACAAAGACTACATCTTGTATCTATCATCATCTGAGACCCCTTTGGTCAGAGTATTGATCTAGTAGGGCTCAGATGGGAAGGAGCACGTAATCTATTATGTTAGCAAAACTTTATCAGGTCCTGCATTAACATATGAGCCTGAAGAAAAGACAACCTTAGCGTTAATTCATGCAATAAAAAACCTTCACCACTACATTATCTTAAGGACCACAACAATCATCACATATATTAACCCCATCAAATACCTATTCACGTGTTGTTTAATGAACCATAAGTACTTTCGTTGGATATTCATTATGTAATAATATGACTTACAATTTCACTCCCCCAAAAGAAAGAAGCCGTTAATCGTAGCTAATCTCATTACGCACCTCCCAAGTCATACCAAAGGATCACCAGTCTACAATTCTCTACCAGACGAACATCTCTTCCTCATAGTGACTAACGACCCTTGGTACAAAGATATTATCCTCTTTTTATGAACCCAAAATTTCAGACCCCAGCTCAATCGTGACGACCGTCGGTGCATTCGCCACCAGGCTACCCGATACCTCCTCATGGGAGATGTCTTATACCAATGGGGCATTAACACCATCTTAAATAGATGCTTCACCCATGACCAAGCTAATAAAGCCCTTAATGACTACCACAGTGGAGCTTGTAGTGGCCACCTCTCTGGAATGGCCACCACCCAAAAAGTCCTCCGAGCAGGATATTTTTGGCCCACTTTATTTGGCAATTTCATTTCATTGGTCAAGAGGTGCGAGGTGATGTCAACGCTTTTCTCACAATGCAAGAGACCCTCCCACTCCCCTACACCTTGTCATTGTCGTTGGTCCCTTTTGTAAATGGGCGATCAACTTCACAACCTGCAAATTAGAATTGTCAGGCAATCATAAATATATTATTGTTGTCATTGATTACTTCACCACGTGGGAAAAAGTTATGCCCACATATGACAAAGTCGTAGAAACTGCTACATGATTTTTGTTTAAACATGTCATTGCCTAGTTCGGTGTACCCATGGAGTTATTCTTCAACCATGGAAAATATTTCAAAAATGAAATTTTCCACAAGCTATCTCACCACCTCAGATTCACACATGAATTTGCGTCACCATACTACCCCAAATCCAATGGACAGGTAGAAGTTGTAAATAAACTACTCAAAATGATGTTACAACACATGGTAAATAACCACAAAACAAACTAGCATCTCATGCTTTTCTCTGCCCTATGGGCATACCACACGGTAGTGAAAAAATCAACGGGATTCACAGCCTTCCACTTGGTATATGCAGTTGAAGCCATGATTCCCATAGAACGCGAGATCCCAAATTTACACATTGTCATAAAACTCCTCGATGACACCTAGCCTCTCGAACAATGCTTAGTACAATAAGATTTCATTGATGAAATTCAACGACAGTCACTCCAACAAAATGAGGCCCATAAAAACTGCATGAAAGAATCGTTCGATCGCAACATCGCCCCTCGATCATTTACCGAGGGACAGTTATTCCTCTACTATGATGTCGCAAAAGAAGCCCTAGGGTGAGGAAATTTTGAAACCTTGTGGAAAGGACCCTACATCATAAAAACATTTCTCCTGAAGGGGACATAGATCTTAATAGAGCTTGATAGAACATGTGTGATCAACCCCGTCAATGGTCCTTACCACAAGAAATTCTACCCATAAGGGCCAATAGGGTTTAGCCTTAGAGTTAACTTACACACACCAAAACTTTATTTTTGATCGCATATTTGTCACAAAATGCAGTCTAGTCCCAGAAATGGATTTTCACCCCAACCATTACTTTGGATTCGCTGATGGAGCATCATGATAATCTCAAAGTTTAGCAACCACTGCCTGGGTCATCTACCACCCTCACTGATCACCATTCCTCACCAATGGAGTATGCATCGGATCAGCGATAAAAAATCAAGATGAATATGACATCGTCATTGGGCTCATGTTTGTTTCCTTCAATCAAGGCATTCACTACTTACATATCTACCTTGATTCCTAGTTAGTGGTTGCGTAGTTAAACCAATATTTTGAGGTACAGGATTCACATTTGTTTAGAAAACATTTGTGTGCAAAAATATTAAGCCATCAAATTAATCACATTACATTCACACATGTGCCAAGAAATAAAAACCAAAGAGCAGATCGCATAGCTAACCATATCCTAAAATGGAATGCGTCTCTACTAAACCATCATACATAAAAACCAAAAACATAAAACACATAGATATCCATCAGCAATACACATCATCCATAAACACATATAAACAGTGGACACATCGTATAAATCTGCAAAAAATATCTCTCATATATATATATATATATATATATATCAAAAAATGTATGCTTGAGTACAAATGATGAGTCATATATCTGACCCATAAGTCAGCCGAAAATACATTTACACATATCCAAAAAAATAAGGGAAGAATAAGTGGACAAAAGGTATCTAGGGTTGTGCCCCTATAGATTGGGAACCTGGACCCACGGCTGCTCTCAGTGCAAGTAATATGTCAGCTATCAAAACCGAAGCTGCCACACGGTACAAAGTCGATCGACAGCCCCTTTGTAGGGCCATCAATATCTCTAGCCATATATCTTAAAGGTCATCAATAAACCCATGGATAGGAATATCCTAGGTCAGTCGGTCCACACGGCCACATTCATCCTCCAAGTCAGCGGGTAGAACCTCTAAAGCAACCATATGCTCTGCCATATCTACCATGCGAGTCTCTATTTCCTTAGCATGAGCGATCACTACAGTGCACTCTATAGTAGCTGAACTATTACCCTCTCCAGACAGACGAGACCCATCACTAGGAGCTCCACCCTAGGGCTGCTCCAGACCTCCGCCCTACCCCCTGGCTGGGGGAGGAGCCTCTTGAACCCTAAAGGGTAGATGGTGTCCTTCCAACTGAGCTATAGGACAACCAACCTCACCAACATCTGTAAGAGTAAAAAAATATGTCAGTGTCATCATAATACTCATATAAACCATAAATACTCAACAAAAGAAAAATAAAACACAAATATGATACCTGATGGCCCCCATATGTATCCAACATGAAGACCCGTGCCCGGGTCTCCTTGGAAGTCCATCCCAGTGTATGGGTGGGGGAGGAACATATGAGGGTTGGCCTCAAACCAAGCCTTAGTAGTGGTGTTCCAATAACACCACACCACTCCTCCCCCACCACGAGGCATAACATGATCCCACCTCCTCATGCTAGGGTCTCGATGAACACCTGCATGCACAGCCACCATAGGTGGAAGCAACACCACCCTCTCATACATGATGCTATAGAGGATGCTAGCATAATTAAATAGGTTAGATCCATCACAAACCTTCGCTAGCTATGCCACCATCCCGTCATAACAGTGATGGGAAAAATCAAAGAAGTTCCCGACCCTTAGATGGCCTAAGAAACCTAGTTGTGGCCTTGATGCCTTGTCTGGGGATGATGGCCCTGTCAGTCACAAAATCATAGCCAGAGCACATTTCTCTACTAAATCTATCATTGACTCAATCAGAATGCACCCCTCCATGAGAGGTGCCTCGCCACAATGAATCTGAGAAAATCATCGAAGGTCAACCCTCCCTGGAGGAAGCGGGCATGGAAGAGCCTCACCCTAAGGAAGTATTCCTATCAGAAGGTATATATCCATCTCTGGATGAATAGTGAAGTCACGCCCTCTCAACACCATTAGCCTATGCCTCTTGTTCCAAAAACGGACCAGGTAGTGTATTAGTCAGCCATTCGATCGCAGGAGGTCATTCTCAAGAAACATGAGAAGACCTGATTGCACCAACTTCTGGTGGGCATTGGTATCTAGTGTCATGGCTATCTAGAGGTCAAGCCAGTCCCTCTCACTCCATAACATCTTGTCATGAATAAAACACACAATAGTGAGATAAAAAACATGAAAAAATTGAAAACTTTCACAAAAAATTTCCAAATATAGCTTTGGCCTTTGAGCATGCATATTTCTCAAATAGCAGTGCTAACTGTATGCTTGTTTCTCAGACAGGGATGGAGGATGTTTGAAATTCGATTCAACACTCCCCGTGTGTTTTGCGATATGGACTAACCACCTCTCGTGGATCCTAACAATGGCAATTGTAGTAGAGACTAATGCTTGAGGGTTTTGATCTAACGACAATCATGATTCCAACAAGTGGTATCAGAGTGACAGGTCTCGGGTTCGAAACTCACCCGGATCACATTTGGGGGTAGATTATTTGACATTGGGTTCAATGCTCGGTGTGTGTTTCGCGACATGGACTAACCGCCTCTCATGTATCCTAACTCTGGAAATTGTAGCAAAGACTAATGCCTATGGGTTTTAATCTAAAATAAATTGTGATTCCAGTAGAGGCCACGCACACAAAGCCATGAAAGGCGTGAAATATCCACTCAAAAGCTCAGTTTTGCTCACAAATTCTATGCCTGTACATTGATCGCCCGTTTCATCAAGGTAAAAATTTTCCTAGGTTCTATACAAACCTAGTTTTATACGGACCCCCACCTAGTCATACTAAAAAAATTAAATGCAAGACTTTATGGGGCCTACTTGGATGTAGTAAAGCAAGTCCGAGTGCACAGGCTGACCGCAATAGCAAGAAAAGCTTCGCAACAGCCTCTGAGATTTCACACTCTCAAACACTCAAATGTCACAAATGAGCTGAAATGAGCCATATTGGCATGTATGTCACAATTTTCATATTGTTTGAAGGACCATAATGAGACCCCAGAGGGCCCATTTGTAGAATCTAAAGCAACACAGTGATCAACACCTCATAATTCCCAAAGGAGGCTCGACACATTCACACCTTTGAAAAAATGAATTTTTAGTCCTGACAGGTATG
Source organism: Pinus albicaulis (assembly GCA_034641835.2). Taxonomy (NCBI): domain Eukaryota; kingdom Viridiplantae; phylum Streptophyta; class Pinopsida; order Pinales; family Pinaceae; genus Pinus; species Pinus albicaulis. The sequence continues at coordinate 880,649,095 of CM076583.1, read as the reverse complement.
CCCTCTCTCATATTTCATTCATTCAACACATGTTTTTAATATATTTGAATGAGAAATATGCTTCCACTTGGGGTATTTTTTTGCAGATATTGTACAAACCATTTGTCACCCCATGCATTGAAGGTTCAAGATTAGGTATCATTCTCCCCTAAGCATGATATAATCCTAGAGAGACTCTACATATCCTGACACCATTTCTCCACAAGAAATGAACCATAGGTTTGAAACACTCGACCATGTTTATGATCTCCCTACCTTGCACATGATAAACATCTATGTTGGTCGGTAGAAACTCCCCTCCATGGCTTCCATCACTCAAAGTAGACCATCCATAAGAAAATCACGAGGCGATGGCCACACCACCTGAGTTCCGGAAGCACTTCATGCCCATTCATCCACCATGAATCAAGTCAAGTTTTATCATACTAAAATAAAATCTTTTTTCTCGGACTACCATTTTTTGCAAGTAGATCCAATACATGCCACCGCATCTCACACTTTTCCTACCATCCCTCCATCATCATATCCCATCTACGATATTTTCCATCCTCTTCATCATCCCCACCCAAGAGGCCATCCAATGAGCACCCAACCTACATCAAAAACACCCTCCTCATATCATAAGTAATCGAACATGCTCATGTTCTGGGGCACTAGTATCTGTGTTTTGTACAATCCAATCCCATTATTTCATTCTTTTGGCAATCATATAAATATGTCAAATGGAGAATAGTCCCCCACTCATCCATCCATTTTTCTCCCATGGCTGCAGTACCTAGTCACCCTTGGTCAGAGAATCACACCTTTCATGTAAATCCATCAGGACATTCATAACCAACATATACCCACCCTAGATGTCCTATCGAATCCAGGGATTTTCTCATCAGAAACAATTATTCCATCTTCCAAGCTTATTTTTTATGCTCCGGCCTTGGGCCATCATGCCTATGTTAAACCTATCAAATCAGATACCCTTGTCCCTTTCATCACTACCTCTCTCATTCGGTTGAGGCTTCCTTTTTGTCGACTTCAACACACATTCTCCAAAAAGGAAGCAGTACCTTGGATGGCTCCTCACCACTATAGGGGCATCCTTGGGTGGCACTGTGGGAATCATCATTACCAATAGATGTCATCGATCCTCCTGAAATTCAATTACGACATAATATTTGATGTCAAGATGGTATCATACTTTACAACCATTGCACTTCACTCAGATTTGTCGAAGATCGATGGCATTATAAGCATTTCTTTCAACAATGCTTACACAAGAAGGTCCTAGTCATTGACCCACGTGTTTAATGAGAATTTAGAAGCCATACCAAGATTATGCATATGGGCACCACATTCAACCTATCGTCAAAGAATAAATGCCCCTAAGGGCATCAAAAATCGTCGTCATCAACAAAACCAACAGACCACTACCATATCAATGACACATACATATCCTTTATCTGTCAAATATATTTCTTTCATGAGCCAAAGAATTATGAGCTTGGGATATGCCCTCCTCATAGAAAAATTGTATTTATTATATTATACTATTTATTGCGGGTTTTCGACAGAACATGGTCACTCTTGTACCCACTGTAAGGGGTTTACAAATTTAGGTTGTACACGAGTCTCTCTCTCTCTCCACACAAGTTACACAGAATGGAAAATATAATGTGTTTTAGCTATACAATTCTTCCTATACCTCACACATTATGGGGAAATTGTTATCACTAGAAAATCGAACAAGAAATAATGACATTATTAAATGTTAAGTAGAAGTATTTACACGGCTGAGGAACATTAGATGATCTAAATTTTTTTAAAAATATCTAAGGTCAAGAGGCAAAAATCAAATTGTGCACCAGAGAAATTTGGAAAATGTGCCTTGTGCACATTTTCCTTTGATAGGCACACTGTTCTGCACGACTTTCCCTCAAAAATTCATGTAGTCCTAGGAGTGGCGGAAGTCACTTTCCGAGACCACTTGACACACTTCAGAAAATGATCCTCCACTTGAGGCTACCCAAGGATAGTTGCCTAAGCCACCTTCGGACCTAAAGTGAGCACACAAAGGAATCAAATGGGCACACAAAGGAATCAACTCTCTCTCTTGGGTCACCATCCACAAGTGTACCAGGAGAGGGAAGCTAGATTTGAACTCGCCTATAAATTCCCTTCATGAGATGAACAAAATCAGAACAAATTGTTATGCTGGCCAAATTTCTCATGAGCAAGCGAGTAGTGTGTAATCCAGAGCAGTATTAGAGTGAGGATTGGGTTGTTTTCCACCTAACAACTTCAATCCTTTGTAGTAGATAGAGAGACCTTACGGCATGAGCTAAAGGGTAAAATGTTCCTTGCACTCGGTCTTAGGACTCCATAGATCAAAGAATCCTTTCGCAAGAGTGTAACATTCTATGTTTCTTATTAGTAGCGGTCAATAAGAGGGGAATTTGATTCCACCATTTGCATTACTATCACGTTTGACTAATTGTGATATTTTTTTTTTGTTTTAGTTTAGTTTAGTTTTCTCTCCTTATATGCATATTGCATTCCATAATTTAGTGTGTTTTATATATATTAGCATGTGTTCACTAACCTACTAACCATATTTTCTGCTTGTGACCATAGCTTGTAGGGTGCGATCACTCCTACCATGCACCGGTGGATTGGTACACTTGTGCACCAAAACCACCACTAAAATGTGGACTCAAAGCACTGGGTAATCCGTGATCATGCAAGAAAACATTTTTCCAAACTAATCGGGAAGGTTGCTGAACTATACTACTCACTCCCAAGTAGAGAGGAGTCTTTCAATGCCTAGTGGATCGCCACACATTATGTGTCAGTGCAAGATACCTTGAGGATCTGGTGGGAAGACCCTGAGATTTACGATTGAACATGGCCACTCTTCTACCAAATATAAGGGGTTTCCAACCTTGGGTTGTACGCAAGTCTCTCTCTCTCTCCACACAAGTTACATAGAATAGAAACTATAATGTATTTTCACTATACAGGTCTCCCTAGACCTCACAAATTAGGGGGAAATTGTTATCACTAAAAAATCAGACAAGAAAAAATGAAATTATTAAATGTAAAGAAGAAAATTTTACATTAGAGGATCTGAAAATTTTAAAAAATCTCTAAGGTTAAGAGGGAAAAATCAAATTGTGCACCAAGGACAAATGAAAAATGTTCCTTGTGTGCATTTTCCTTCGATAGGCACATTGGTCTATGCAACTTTCCCTAAAAAATATGCGCAGTCCTGGGAGTGGAAGAAGTCACTTTCCAGGAGCACTTGACACACTTCAGGAAATGATCCTCCACTTGAGGCTGTCAAAGGATAGCCTTCTAAGCCACCTTGGGGCATCAAGTGAGCAAAGAAAGGAATCAAGTGGGCACATAAAGGAATCAACCCTTTCTCTTGGGTCACCATGAACAAGTGTACCAAGAGAGGGAAGAAAGATTTGAATTCGCTTATAAATTTCCACAATGAGATGAAAACGATGAGAACACATTGTTATGTTGGCCAAATTGCTGATGAGAAATCCAACAATGTGTAATCCAGATCAGCAATAGAGTGAGTATTGTGTTGTTGTCCACCCAACAACTTCAATCATTTGTATTAGAGAGAGATATACCTTGCGACATCAGCTAAAGGGTAAAAACTTTCATGCACTTGATCATAGAACTCTATAGTTCTAAGGATCCTTTAGCAAGAGTGTAACATTTTATCTTTCTTACTAATAGCAATCAATAAGAGGGGACTTTGATTCCACTGTTTACATTATTTTGACATTTCACTCATTGTGAGATTTTGTTTTCATTTTAGTTTAGTTGTGTTTTCAATCCTTATATGCATACTAAATTCCATAATTTAGTGTATTATGTATATATTATCATGTGTTCATAAACGCGCTAACCATATTTTCTATCTGTCACCATTACTTGTAGGTTGCGACCACCTCTACCAAGTACCAGTGGATTTGTACACTGGTGCACGAAAACCAACACTACAAGGTGGAATCAAAGAACTGGGTAGTCCCTGATCATGCAGGAAAACCTTTCACCAACGTAATAAAGAAGGATGCTAAATTATAATACTCACTCCTCAATAGATAGGAGTATTTAAATGCCCAGTGGATCTCCACACATGATGTTACGATGCAAGATACCTTGAGGGACTGGTGGGAAGTCCTTGAAAAGTTCAAAGGAAAGAAATATCAAGAGTATAAAACTAAGAGTCTAAGGAATGTGTATACGGTTGTCGCAACAATGATGTTCTGAATGTATGGAAGAATGGATGCCACTACCTTTAGTGTAGCATGGATTCCCCTCATGTATGTGGTAACCACCCACGATACTGATTTTAACTAGGCACGTCTGCTAATGTCATCTCTAAGGGCCAACTTATTAGCAGCACAGGTACCAAAAATTTCGGTAGCATTAATTTTTTTTAAAATTTACAAATTCTAATCCTAAAAAACAATAAATCTAAAATGGACTCATCACTTAGAAAAGAACTGTGCTAAAATAATAGACCAAATTGTAGTACCTTATATGCCTAGGTGCCCCAGGGACATGTGACTGTTGTCTTCTCTTGGTCCTCTGGAGCATTCCTAATTTGATTGTACCCCATGAACTAATCTAGGAAAGAAAGATACTTCATTCCTGCTAAAGTTTCTAGCACTTGTTCTATAAAATGCAAAGGAAAATGATATTTTAATGTATCTTTGTTTAGTTCATTATAATATACACACAATCACCATTTACCATTATTTTTAGTGACAATAACTAGTGGAGATACCTAGTGCCTATCTGAGATAGGATAGATGAACCCTACATTTAACAATTTCTGCAGTTCATTTTTGAATATTTCTCTTAAAGCGGGATTCATCCTCCTTTGTGGCTATCTCATAGGCATGTAATTTCCTTCTATATAGATATGGTGAATGCATGTATTCGGGTGAATACCCCTCATGTCTGTATATTACCAATAAAATGTATCCGAAAATTTTTTCAATGTCTGAATTAATTGTTTTTCTTATTTAGGATTTAAGGTGGAATTGATGTTTAAATTTTTTCCAGGAAAAATTTCAATTACCTTACTTTCACATTCAGTCATTGAATATGCATGGAATGTAGAAAAGAGGGTTGAATGTAATTCATTTTTTGTACTATGTTCATAAAAATTTTACAGGTTAGTATTGATATCTATATTATGACTAGAATTCCCTTCCAAATGTTGTGAAAAAACAGGGTTAGAAATATAAAAATTAATCATATTTTCCTTTGAGTTTTCCTTAAGCCCCATGGTCTGGGATATTGTCCAAAATAGTCAGGTACATTTTGAATTATGTTCCTCTTCTACAACCAAATTAGTATTCTATGATCTTAAGAGGGCTTTAGTAGGATGATACAAATTGAAATGCTTAGTTACAGCTCCATGAGTGATGGTCATGTTTCCAGACCTACTCCCTATGTAGGCATTTGTTGTGGCTAACCAAGATCTCCCAAAGATCAAAGGATGCCTTCCCAAGTTGGTTTTAGGTTGAAGGACATAAAATTCTATAGGGTACTTCCAAAAATCTAATGAAATGACAATATCTTCTAATACACCCTCTGGCTTTACCTTGGACCTATCTGCTTATTCTAACATGGTCGGAATAGGAAGTAAGTCAAAGGATCATATGTGAGATAAATTATCCATTGTCATCAAATTGATGGTTGCACCTAAATCAATTAGAGTGTTACTTATCGTATAACCATTGATAAAGGTGGTAACCACACAAATTTCAATTTCTACATATTTCTCAGTAACAAATCCGGTGGACATAAGGCTTGCAAGTTTCCCACCTACATGAATTGTGGAGGGTTATTTCTTCTGTATCCATTGTTTATTGGTACATGGATGCCTCACTAATTTGGCCATGTTTTGCATTTGGAGCAGAACATGGCTAGGGCTTTCTTCAATTCCTTGTGTTTCTTCTTATCCTGCATAAAAAATCGAATTGCGAAGAAAAATTTCTAAGAATACGAGTCTTAAAATTTTCAAATAAATTACCCATTTCAGCTATGGTTACTCAATATCTGGTAACTAATTTTACAATCCTGGAAGAAGTGTCTCTTGATGCTCCTCTAAATTTAGAATTTCCCCTTGAGTATTGTTGACACAACTCACAGACTTCATCATAACTCAGATTTGATATATCACCATCTCCCATAAGTTCAAAACCTCCAGAGATTCTGATCTAATTGCCCTAAGCAGAATAATTCTCTTGGTCTCTTTTGTCAGTTGATTCAACTTGGATCTGTGTATATTGTATTGAAATCACTCCACCAAGTCGTCAAGACACTCCCCTTCCTTCTAATTCAGCCAAAAAAATGATTCTCTGAGGTCTCTATTTTACAATAATCTTGATACTTCTTCAGGAATACCTTCTTCATTTCATCCCAGACTGTAATGGACTTTGAGCCCAACCCCATAAATCACCCAACAAATGTATCCTTTAATGTAGTAGGAAACAACTTCAGCTTATGAGCATTGGAAGAATAGTCATCATCTACGCATAACATGTCAAATTCTCATAATAAGGCATCATGATCTTCACTAGAGACACCACAAAAATTAGGCAAGACTGAAGGAGGAATATTTTTCATCTAAGTAGATCCACTAGTCTCCCTGATAGGAAATTCAAATGTGACCAGTTCCTCTTCCTTCTGATTATATTCCCCATATGTGTTACAAGTACCCTCTAGATGGGCCATATCAGATGAAGAGAGATAAGTGCCTTTGTAAACTATAGATTCTTCAAATTCAAAGGTCTGAGACTTTGGTTCTTGAATACGATTAATGAGGAACTCCTCTTGAGGCTGACCAATGAGTAGGGATGTTTACTTCCTTGCAAGGTGATGTTCTAAATTGACAGCAAAAAAATATTTTCCAAGAGAATATTATACTTTATCAGTATTAATCTACTTAGGATCAATAACCAAGCTCTTCTCAGGACTACAGACCTCCTGTTTGGATTATTCTTCATTTACTGCCTTGTTTCTTGAAAAATTCCTTTTTCTTTCCATTTTATTAGTGAATGAAGTGGTGCTTACACCATCACCAAAAAAAATTGAAAATTCCCTACTCATCTATTATGAAAACAAATTAAAAGAAAACTTCTACTTACCAACAATCAGGACATGGCTTTGGAAAATTTTGATCTCTGTAGGAGTGTAGGCCTTTCCCTACGTCTTACCACTTCGACTCACCCAGACCTAAAAAATATCAAACAAAATAAATCATACTAAAACACTTTTAGTATCATTCATTAGCACCTCCCCAACAAAGGCACGAAAATGTTGAGAAAAAATATAAACTTATAATTTGACAAACATAAATTATCAACCAGAGGTAAGTAAGCTTATGAGATGTTGCGCAAGATATATGTAGGTTAATACTTTAAGTTATTTTCTAATTAAACTAATCACACATAAACAACTCTAATGTATATTTACCCTATCAACAGTTGGAAGAAAAGGCTATGCAGTGCAATTAATCACCCCTCTACAACTCCTAAGATTTCTGATGTTGTTCAGAAAAGATAAAGGACCAAGAAAAAAACCATACAAACCAATTTAACATTTCATCACATAAACCAAAACTTGATCAAATCATTTCAAACACATTTATCAAAGAAACTTCCCCATTTAACCATTACACATATCCAGCTATAATTCAGAAAATAGAAACAATAATTGTGCAAATAACTCTGTTAATGCATAAAAATAATCAAAGAAACACAAGTTATAACTAAAGGAGTTGTGAGAAAATGGGGTCCTCATTATTCACAAACCCTTTAATGATAAAATGGTTCACTCAGAAAAATCAACAGAAAATATAACTTTATATAAATCTGAAGAATATTGGAGTGATGTACAAGTATTTTATGTAAAACCCATCAACCCCTTTGCAAATGAAACACAATAACATTTATACAATTTCAGAAGCATATGATTCCCCGAATTAGGAAAAATATTGTGCTACAACTAATTGCTATCAATAACTAAATAAAATAACAAATTAGCTCTACTGATATTGATCCATGACAGAAAGAATGGATCAAACTCATTTTTTTACATTGCTGGAGCTTTTCCCGATACAGCCATCGAGAAGAGAAGTGAAGATCTGGGTAGTTTTGATGATGAATTCGAGGCAACCAATAGGAAAGCCTGCATGTAGGTGGATTTCCTAATAAAACACATGTTCTCATTTTACATGAAACTAACTAGAACATACACAATTGTCGATTTCGTTGTTGGAAATCTAGGCGATTACATGAAATATTAACCTACAATAGATCGCGGAGTGTCTATAGGAAATCAACGACCACGGATTTTCTTTAGGAAATCATGGAGTTCCTTTGAATAGTTACTAATATGCATAAGAGTCGATGAGTCAAACTTGACATTTGTAGATAATTTGATTAGAAAAGACTTAGCCTCTAGAAATAGTTAAGAACAAGATAAAATCATACTTTTTAAGAAAATTTGCATACCTTTAGCACACAACAACCATTTGGTCAAAAAATAGGTAATATGGTGAAATATGAGTAATTAGGAGTAAAAAATAATTCAAAAGGGGGAAAATCAAGGTCTTATATTTCTATTAAAATTGAGAAAAAAATTGGACTCAACAGTTTAACTGGAACCTCTCTTCATAGTCCTGTAGGGATTCATCTAGCCTTAGAGTGATCCTGAATATTTCCTCTTTAGTTTCATTGCACCTACAATGGTCTGTGTACTTGTTGTTGAAGGTCTCTTGCATCTATGTCCAATTAGTGATGATGTTCCTAGGTAGATCCATGAACCAACACAAGGTTACATCCTTAAGAGTAGATGGGAATAGCTTCCTCTTTAGATCATATGAGGCATAGTCATAGGTCCTACAGACAATATAAAATTCAAAAATGAATATGTGTCAAAGTCCTCAAAGGTAATTCCATGGAAATATTGAAGGGCTGAGGGGTAGATGTTCTTCATTTTAGTTTCCCCATCTACCTCTCTAATGGGAAAGACTCCCTGGGCTTCATTTTAGCCATGGTTTGAATATTTGAAGCATGTTCATCTGATAAAACAAGTTCTTCTTCTTCCATAATAGGCTCTTTAAAATTTTCAAAAGGTGCACCTATGGTGTTTTCAACAAAGTACATCTAGCTACTCTTCAATGGAAGAAATCTAAAAATTGAGATATAAAAAGAAATGGAAGCAAAATATCTTTCATAAAGTAAATTGTTGAATTGAAATTGCAGAAATAAGACTAACCTAATCACACATTCCTGGGAAAAATGGCTAAACATACTCTTTCTACTTCACATTTTAACTATCATGGTTTTACTTATGCATCTAATCATGACCTAATTATGCTTTTAAATGCATTTTTTTGCAGCAAGGATGAGAAAGTGCCAAGGTGGTTTAGGATGGGATTGAACTCATCAGTGCAGGGTTGAAGGTGTTTGGGTAGTTTTGGTATGTCTAGATGAGGTGGTTGATAGTTTTTGGGTTTAAGGAAAGGCCTACTAGTATTACTTCATGTGTTGCTACAACTTTCCAGTAATGCTATAGAAAATTCCTGAATTTCTACATGAAACAGTGTGAGGGAAATCCAAGGCCGAAAATGGTGGAGAAAAGCATAGGGAATGTGGAAGGAAGGTATTTTTGGATGACTGGAAGGTGGCCAATCCTTTTTACAAGGTCATAACCTCTTGATAATATTGTTTTCACTTCTAGGGTTTGCTCACAGTGTGAAGGTGGAAATGTTAAAAACTAGGTTTGATGGTGATTTGATGGAAAGATGGCTGATGATGGGTAATAAATGTAACTTAGTGTGTAGGTTAATTACTCATTTTCTATGTTATTTGAACCTACAAGAAAACTACCTGTTCATGCAAAAAATATTTAAAATTCACGACCAAGGAAATGGAAAAGATGAGTTGAATTTGGAAAACAAACCTACTTCAACATTCACACAGAAATCTAGCTCAATATTCTAGACATGTTCATGACACTACAACAACCTAACTATTCTTTACAGGAAATCATAAACTAAAGAGAAAATTTGGCCTATGGGGAATGTTTTCCCTCCTCAATCTCCAATGGAAGAGATGAGAGAGGGAGGCTTAACACACAGTTTTTTGAGTTTATAAACTATTCTATCAACATTCATGCAATCTTAACTACACCAAAAGACAAATGGAAGAAAACTAAAAATAGTGAATTTAAATGTAATCAAACCAACTAAAAACTCATAAAGAAAACTAGCTACAATGACATAAAATTAAGCATGAATACACAAGAGAGAATAGGCCAATGGATTGGGACCTAACCCAGAAGCCTAGCCCTCTAAAGCTAAATCAATTAAGGACAATATGCATATTACTCTTATTGTAGAAAATAGTCTCATTACATAATCATAAAAGTCTCAAAAACCTATTACAAGAGCTAAGAGTCTATTAGCTTCCTTCAAATTTCGAATCCTAATGAGCTCTTGCTTAACCCTATTTGACCTAGACGTTAGCTACCAACATCTCCCTAAAAAGTAGGTGATGTTTCCACTTTGACTACAAGAGAAGTGGAGATTTGGTCCACTTGATCTCCCAATTGCTTGGTTTCCTTTGATTTCGATTAGTTGGAGGGAATCTCGAGGATCCCTTGGCTTACTTTGGGAGTTAATGAGGTGGGAAATCACCCTAGAATATCTCCTTCTTGTCTACTTCAATGTTTAATTGCAAAATATTCATCAAAAGTGCAATATCTTCATGGTTATCCTGCATTTAACTCATGCTAGGCATTCAAAGTATGATAAGCCTTAATCACCATGTACACTAGCAACATGAGACCATAATATGAGTTAATGTGAAAAATAGAGACTTAATAAGGCTAAACATGTGACAATTAACCCCTCCAATTATACCCAATGATGGAGCTCATCAGTGTTATCTTCATCTATATCACTACATTTTCATTTTATTTTTTTATGTTAATCATATACCTGTTAGATTAATTGAAAACTTGAGTTCTTTATTTGATGTTCATAACATTGTTTTGAAGGGATTTCTCTTTTGATAAGTTATTTTAAAATTTTTTGTGTTTTACTACCATTCCTTAAATCCAATAACCACCTCTGATGGATCCTTATCTCCAGCAACGTGATCATTGAGTAACACTTGTGGGTTTTCTTCTATCGACAATTGTGATTCCAACCAAGTGGTTTTATAGCATAGGTCATGAGTTTGATACATGAACGAATTTCGTTGGTGGGTGAGATTGTCGAAAATTTGGGAAACCAACTCTCCCCGTGTGTTTCGCAACATTGAATAACTGCCTTTCCTGGATCCTTATCCCTGGTGATGTGATCATTGACTAACACCTGCGGGTTTTGGTGTAGCAACAATCGTGATTCCCAATAATAATATAGTTTCTTAGTGTTCTTTCTTCAATTCTGAGATTATTGTTTCTTAGGTAGAAGCTTAGCATCTGAAATATTTATTTTCTTTTTCCTGTATAGACTAATTATAATTTGATATTTTTAGATTATTTATGGGGGATATAACTTTCTGAATAATTAGATATATAGCTTTCAAGATTATCTCTTTTCATATACTTTTCAAACAACCTTGAAATAACGAGAGACGAATTTGGGCTGAAAATTTAATATTTGGTAGTTAGTTGTTTCTTTAGACCAAATAACTGTCCCAAAATTTTGGCATGATTATAATGGAGGTTGTCAAAATAGAGTGCCATAATATCTAGTTTTGATATAGGATTTTATATCTAGTTGGATATTGAAAATGAAAGGTAAGAACTTGTGCATGCACCCTCATAATCAAAAACTTATGGTGGTTTCTTCCCTCAGTTGATAAATTTAGGCTATTTAGTATGTATAAATAGGAATAATACTACACATGGGAACCAGGTAGAAATAGACCAAAAAACCACTTTGAAAAGTACTATAACCCAAGGTCAATTTTTCATTGAGTGAGTTAACTTTATAAATGAAATTATTCAAAGGAAAAAATATCAGGCCTCGGTGGCACCTTGAACGGTATCTGGGTAGGGATCTACTGTTTATACCCCACCATTAGTAGAATATTATGATTCAAAAAATGTGATTTTCATGATGAAACTATAGGGTTCGAGTACAGATTTGAAGATCTACCAAGGAGGAATCTTGATCCTTTTAGCAAGTGTGGGCAACGCTCTTACAATTTAAAGGAAGGGAGAGGTGAGAGAAGTTATCCATATCTTGAAACCCTTTAGTAGGAAGTTCCTGCAACACCCATTGTGAAAGAAGGAATTAAAATTCCCAATTCGAGGAGTGTTGTAAGGCTAAGACCAGGTCCATGGTCTCATCACCATATCGACCTCTTTCTATTAATACCTCTATATTTTTTCATTCCTAAAGGATACTGACATATTTTTAACCAAATGGAAGGATAAGTACCAAGAACACAAACATCAGCCATAGAATAAATTATTGTCAATTTGCAAAGTAATGCACCTATGAAGTTTGTTCCACTTCAAAATATTCCAAATTTTCATTGGATGGCCTCTAAAGACCCAAAAACGTATCTGTTTGAATTCAATGTTTTATCTTGAGGATATGATTATACTACTGACACCGAAAAACTAAATTTATGTTCAACCACTAAAAAAGGAGGAGTATTGTGATGGTCCATGATATTTGGGGGTGGTACTATTAACTCATGGGAAAAGAGGAAGAAAGCGTTCCCTACTACACATCGTGATTATTTCCAATCTTGGGACATAAGGGAAGAAATATTAAAAATAAAATTTCAAGAAGATGAAACTTTAGAGGAATATATGGAGAGGCTCCAATATAGCTTGCAGAGATCACCATACACCACTCTACCTAAAGAAGTATTTAAAACTGCTCTAATTATGGGAATGAACAATGAATGGATAGAACCACTTAATGTAATGTGACATGGTTATACTTCTAAAGAAAATTATGATGATATTATGAAATTGTGTATCAGGTTCTCACTTGCGAGTACATGGACCAATATTGGGATCCATGCTACACTAATAAAACCAATAGAACAATAATAAGAGGAGTTCTATGTGCAAAAATTGTTAATTTACTAGAAAGTTTTAAAATATATATATTAGGAAACTTAACTACACAATTGGATGTCTTACAAGTTAAGTAGAAATAGGTTGAAGAAGAACAATTATTAGCAATATTTTCCCTAGTTGTAGGAAAAAGCATGGCCATAAGGAATGCCCCTTGGATATAGTCAAAAAGTATGCTATATGTACAAAAGACCACTGGAATGATCATTGTCCCTCTTTCCGTGGGTGGAACGTCATATTTACATAGGCTGAGGAAAATCCATAGCCTACATTTTTTATGGCGCAAGGAAACTAATGGAAAAATCTCTGTATAGGTATGAAGAAAATGAATAAATATCACACTATAGATATGGTTCAAGACCCCTCCATATTTATATTTTGGACATGTCACAACCACTAAAACACCCTCTGAAATTTGGCATTAGCTTGAAATTTTAGATACCCTCTTGCTTTTCATGAGGACAGGCTTGTTCCTAGCATCATCCCTGGGCCTCAAAATATCACCTTGAACAGGTAAGCTCAACCCAAAAGATGACTTTAATTTTTCCTAATTAAAGTCGCAAATCGCAAAGTCGCACTTCCCTCAATCTTCAACAATTTGTGACTTAGCAACCTTGCGAACCAGCGACCTTTAGGTCTGTAGGTCGCAACCATGCACAAATAATCCACTCTATGACCTTGCGACATTCATTAATTCCCACACATGTGACCTATTTATAAATAAAGGGGTTGTGTGGATCACATTCGACTTACACGAAAAAGTAAAAAAAGTGTCTAATAAGCTAATAATAATGCGATTTTTCTAGGTAAGTCACTCAAACCTCCTATAATTCCTGTTTTATTGGTCCTGACCATACCTGCCCCTAGCCTATGCTATTAATTTTCTTAGATGCCCCTTAGCTACAACCCTTACCCTCACGCTTGTCCTGGTTAGGGCTCCTTTTCTACCCTTCTCATCCCATCATGCACAGAGTAGTTCTGACCCATCCTTTTTTGGCTTGCCACTTTGACAAACCTTCCATGGACTTCCTATGGCCCTTTCAACCTTGAATTTCTTCCTTCCCCTTTGAGTTTCCCCAATTTCCCTCGTAGGTTGTTCTAACCTATTTTTCACCGATAAGACCCTAATGTGACCTTGCGAATTCGAGACCTCGTGACCTTGCGACCTCTTGACCTCACGTCCTCACGACCTGGTCATTGGGTCGCCAAGTTTCAAACTCATAAAGTCACAAAGCCATGATTTTTCAAACAGATGTGACCTTGAGACCCTACGACAGGTCACGAGGTTGCATCCCTTCCAGACTAAGGCGTTTATGACTAGTGCAGGTGGCATCGATCTAGGATCCTTTGCTATGACTCATCCTGATAAGCCAAGGCCCTATCTAGTGCAGTCGGGTGTTTCTTCTATTTTTCTTTCATTTTTTCCATCTTATCTGGGACTTTTTTCTAAATATGCTAGGTAATATTGAAGTTGAGCTTGAGTGCGTTTCCATCTCTTCAGCCTCTAGAGACATGGGGCCCCTGACATTTTGAATGAGACGCAAGAGCCTAGAAGCTGAGCCATCAGAGGGATACATGCCTCATTCACTGACTTCGGTCTATGAAGACACCTCCTGTGTTTTCGGGAACAATACTAAGATATCCTGGTATGAACTCTACCAATAGTTTAGACAATGTGAATCCCCAGAAGGCGTCGTGGACCAACACATGTACATAAAGGTGAATAGGTCCAACTTGCATTATGTGGGTTTCCACCAACCAATATCCCATGTGCAGAGATTTTCGAGTGGATTCTTCAAAATTTGTGTTATCACTAGAAAATCAGAAAAGAAAAATTGACATTATTAAATGTCAAGCAGAAGGATTTACAGGGCTGAGGAAAATTAAAGGATCTGAAAAATTGAAAAAAATCTCTAAGGTCAAGAGGTAGAAATAAAATTACACACCAGAGACACATGAAAAATGTGCCTTGCATGCAGTTTCCTTCGATAGGTGTGCTCGTCTACATGACTTACCCTCAAAAATCCATGCCCTCCTCGGACTGGCGGAAGTACTTTCTCGGACCACTCGACACACTTTATGAAATCATCCTCCACTTGAGGCCACCCAAGTACAGCTACCTAAGCTACCTTGGGACCTTAAGTGAGCACCCAAAGGAATAAAGTGGACAGAGAAAGGAATCAACCCTCTCTCTTGGGTCACCATCCACAACTGTACCAACAGAGGGAAGAAGGATTTGAATTTGCTTATAAATTTCTAGCATGAGATGAACAAAATGAAAAAACATTTTTATGCTGGCTGAGTTTCTCATGAGAAAGCCAATAATGTTTAATCCAGAGTAGTAGTAGAGAGAGGATTCGGTTGTTGTCCACCCAACAACTTCAATACTTTGTAGTAGAGAGAGAGACCTTATGACATTAGCTAAAGGGTAAAAACATTCTTGCACTCGGTCTTAGAACTCCATAGTTGTAAGTATCCTTTGGCAAGAGTGCAAATTTTTATCTGTCTTACTAATAGTGACCAATAAGAGGGGACTTTGATTCCACTGTTTGCATTATTATCACATTTGACTCATTGTGATCAATTTTTTTTGTTTTACTTTAGTTGTTTTTTCTCTCCTTATATGCATACTACATTCCAAAATTTAGAGTCTTTTTTATATATTAGCATCTGCTCACTAACCTACTAACCATATTCTCTACCTTTGACCATAGCTTGTAGGCTTCAACCACTCCTACCAAGCACTGATGGATTGGTACACTTGTGCACCAAAACCACCAGTACAAGATTGATATCTCCAATTGCTTTACCTTTTACTTAAGTAGTTTCACGTGTTGTAGGGAACTTCTCTCTGCTGTTGCTGGGACAACTCCCCTTCTCCTCTTCTCTCGTCATTCACCCATAGTGGAGATTCATAGTTCAAGAATTATCAAAATTTCATTTGCAATAAAACCTCGCGCTTCTTACTCATACAGATGTGGCAATCTACGCGATTTTAACTCCGACTTGCATGCAGAGTCGCATGACTGTGTGAAACTTTTCCACGTGGAAACCAAAGACCATATTTCTATATGGTTTTCTTCAATTTCCGAATTTTAAAATCACTGGCATCCCAAGGAAAAATTGCAAACACTATGTGTGGTGTCCCATGTCTATTTAGAACTTGCTTTTGGCTACGTTTTAGTATTGCTAGTTGCATAATTTTAATTTTTAATTTTTATCTTTACAAAACTCACATAGTTTAAGTAGGGGGAAGTTGAGTTGCAATATGAATTATCTCATTTTTTGAAAATAGACACCAAAAACACATAAATAATTAGTAGGAGTAAGTGGCCCTAATCCACATATGCTTAGCTAGTTTTCATTTTTTCCTGTTTAGATCATTAATTTTAGTTTCAATTTTTGCACAAGGAATGGGGACTAGGACTTAATTAACTTAAGAGAAGTTCTTTTGCCCTTGCACCTTTTTGATGACCTTGGGCAAGCATATGAAAGCTCTCTTCTAATAATTTTTCATCTCCCTTTAGTTAATCATTTAGTTGAATTAGGAGAAGTTGTAAGCGTCCCACTATCCAAACATGATTTTCTTATGGCAAGGAACAACCAAAACATAGATTAATAGGGGACGTGTAAAGGATCACTACATATCCAAATATTAAAACAATGTGATTGTTCACTTTTTCCTCGCACACTTCGACACCATAGGTAAGGAAAGACATGTAAAGGATCACCACATATCCAAATATTAAAACTATGTTATTTTCACTTTTTGCTCAGACACTTCCACACCATAAGTAAAGCAAATACTCCTTAACACTAACCTAAGTGAACTCATTAAATTTCCTCACAGGGGCCACAAGAAAAATTATAGTTGAGGTTAGGATCATGGGGGTAGGCACCCAATAAGCCACCAAGGTTAGTTTACATCTTGAAAAATAGAAGTTTACTCAATATGGAGCTTTAAATATGTCTATCCACCCATGGAAAAGAAAACACGAGTGCCAGAGAGACCCGATTCAGAGTGGGTAAAGCTTAGTCCTACTGTATGTGGCATTATTTGGGGCTACCTGACCCATCTAATTCTTGGTATTGGTAGCTGATTTACCAAGAAGCTCAAGAGTCGAACACACACGTGGGACAATGATTCTTAGTGGCCAAAACTAGGACTTCCTTTCCTATGGGTGGTAGTGCATGCAACACCAAATCCTTTACCCATTACCTTAGTTGATTCTCTAGCTGCTGGAAGGTGTCACTAGTTCTTTCAAGACATTAGCCCCAATACCCATTAGAAGATATAAATGCAAGACCCAATTACAATTAAGAGTGTGAGGATGTTTAGGTCTTTAGGATTTTGAGTATCACGTGAAAAAATCAACCAAAACCATTTTTTGATTGATTGATCAAATAGAACTAATTTAAAGGGAAATTAAATTTTGTTCTCACTTTTTTTTTATGTATGTGGTCACCATTTTTGCTTCGATGTTTCCCCTCTCATAGAATTGAATAAAACTTATAAAACCATATCTAGTCGACACCGTAATGGATCCAACGGGACCTGGTCGATATAGATGTCTTTTGGACCTCCCTGCCATTACCGGGACGAGTTCCAGGTCTTTCTCCATTTAGGCATCAAAGATGGAACACCGCCACCCTTATCAGTTAATCCTTTATCGAGGCATCTTTAGTTGGAAACCCATAAGGGCCACCAAATGCCACACTAGTGGAAACAACCGCAGAGTCACAACATACCACCCCTCCCACAAGCCTTAGGGCGCAAAGGAGCGATACCCATTTAGGGATCCAACTGAACACATAGCCGGGTATGTCACAGATAAATCCCATACCTAACCAGAACCCTGTGTTTTCACAGTGTACAATGGCACTCAACCCATAGTTACCGTTCTTAGCATCATTGAACTTACCCAATCTAACCAAGTTAATGATTAACCCTATTTCACACAACCCTACATGCCCCCCCATGCCCACAAAGCTCCCTCTATACATACCAAAATTCAAAGGGAAGAAAGTGGAAGACCCCAAAAATCACATAATGACTTTCCACTTATGGTGTTCGTCGAACAACATCATTGATGATACTATTCGGATAAGACTATTTCAGTGCAACCAAATAGGACCAGCTGCGAAATGGTATGTGGAGCAACCTTCTGCTACACATGGAACCTTTAGTGCCCTCACTACAACGTTCCTCATGTATTTTTAGTTACCCATCCACCATGATTCCAAGATAGAGTTACTGATACATTTTAGACAAACACCTATCATCCGTATCATGGACCATCTCCACAAATGGGAGTAACATCAAAGTTTGTGTAAAGCCAAAATTGACGATCATTTTTTGCTGAATCTCTTCCTAAGAAATCTCACTACACAGTTTTCAAAGGATGTAGCAACCAGAATACTTACATCTGAAGAGGATGCCATCAATAAGGCCCACCATCTCAAGCTAATTTACACCCAGTCACGATACATTTATAACATCCTACCTAATGCCCTACACAACTTATAAATAATTTACAGACATGTCGAACACTAAAAATGGATTGATTGGCTCACTAACCCAAAATCACCGAGGCAACAGTAATCAGTACCCTGGTTATGCATATGATCCTAACCAGAACATCCCTCAACCAAGCTACCATAAAATTCATCATGCACCTTTGCAAAACATGACCAATACGGTGTAGTCATACCATCATTAGCAAGGAGGGCCATACCCTCCTGCATAGGGGACCAAGTACGCAAGTATAAATGTTGACGGAAGAACTTCCCCCTAGTAACCATTCACAAACTAGGGATAGGGACCACAATATTTCCAATCCATAGCATAAAACCCACTAATGCTGAATAATGCACCAGTGAAATTTGTGCAACCTTCCCAGGCACAAGTGCATTGATCATATAATCAGGAGAATCCTAGCTATCCTCCTAACGCGGCAAGGGAAAAACAAAAAAAAAACAAAAGGGAAATCCTGGATGGGGAGTAACAATAAACAACACCCTCCGCGATCTCAGGCTAGGGGAAACTCCAACCAAAATCAAAACTAGGAGTGAAATAACTCCCAAGGGAAAAACAAGAGGGATAATCTTTGGACCAACAACTCTTACACAATTTTTTTGTGAGTATGGCCATTATAGTCACCACTGTTTCGATCTCCCCAAGCTGGAGAATATTCAGGGTAACTGAGGCCAAGTGGGATGCGCATAGCAGAAAACTGTCATGCAGGATCCCTTCCCCCATCAAGGGACAATTATCACCGAACAGCGGCAAGAAAGTCCCAAAAACTCAGAAAAAAAACAACCACAAAATCTATATGATTGGTGAAGAAATGTTTTTTAGACATAGAATCGGAATTACGATAGCCCACCAGGCAATATTTCATTAGGGGCTAGCACAAGTGCACCAACAACACCATTGAATATATCAAAGATGCCTGTTGAACCTTTCTAAAGATGGCTAAGGGACCAAATAGGCGAGCATCAAACTACTCCCAAGCGACCCATAACTATAGAATTGTTGATGATTTAGCCCAATATCCCACCACCATGTTAGCTTTGAAAGTATTGAAATCATGCCCAAAGAAAAGGAAAGCCTTACTTTCCGCGTTAGGCACTATTGACCCTACTAGTTCACATGTAATGGCTTTTGATTTAGATAAAGCCACCCGTAGGCTTCCTTACCTGGTCGCCTTCCAGATACTGGTGTCACTACAAAACATCATTATCCACCATTGTATCATTGATGATGGTGCATCCACATGCATCATGTCAAAAAATGTTTGGCAGAAGTTAGGGTCTCTCGAACTAAAGCCATCGAAAATCACACTCAGAGCATATGACAGGCGCCCATCCACTCCCATCGGTCTCTATGAAAATGTCCCAATCTGCTTGGCCAGAAAGATGGTCCTTATAGATATTGAGGTCATCAATGCTCAACTGGACTACAATGTACTCCTTGGGTGGAGTTATATGTACACCATGTCTTCCATAGCATCCTCTGTCTTCCAAACCATGATGTTCCCCCACGAGGATTGCATCATTTTTGGCGACCAATTATCATATCATGACAAGTGACCCTAACAAATGTCGATGTGGTTATACCCTATGTAGACACATATACTGACATTCTTACACGGTACCAAGAATATGGCCCTAGCCAGTTCAAACCGTCATCCATCCTGGGATCATTCCTAGGATATCTCCCTATCATACCAGAACCATCAACTGATATCACAGAGGCTCTAGTGTGAATGTTGTCTAAATCAAGCATCGAATCGAGCCAGGAGACAAAGATGACTAGTAATGACGCTAAGGCCTTTACCACAATGGCCTCTCTATCTTACGTCGTATCCCAAACT
This sequence comes from Pinus albicaulis, assembly GCA_034641835.2. Lineage (NCBI taxonomy): Eukaryota > Viridiplantae > Streptophyta > Pinopsida > Pinales > Pinaceae > Pinus > Pinus albicaulis. The sequence continues at coordinate 880,628,579 of CM076583.1, read as the reverse complement.
CCTTTCCTATACCCTCCACTTAGTTTTGTGTCAAAACAGCTCTTGAATACAGTAGTGCTTCCAAACATATCCTTTAAAATACCAATTTTATACTTGGTCCCTCCTACCATGACAAGTCTCACTGGCATTACCTCTAGAGGATTAATCCCCATCACTCCTTAGGAGGCCTCACCTATGAAGGAGATTGTTGCCACCATACCATCTAATATAACTCCCTTATCCAAACCAATGGTTGCAACCAGGAAAACAAAAAAAATGGGAAGAAGGTATAAAATCCCACCATACAAAACAAATTACAACCTTGTGCCTTATGCGACATAGTAGGCAACCCTAACCATATATTCTAAGAGCTAGATGAATTAAAACCACTCCTTACCTCCGAGGTAAATATCGCGACAACAAGTTCGAGTAAAAAGGAAACAACTACCAAAAATCGAGGCAAGGCATTACGTACCAACCATGCAGGATCTATCTTTGGCCATTATGGGCATTACACCCATTATTTCCCTGAAAAACCATGATAGAAGGATGTGTTACATGCCATAAAACTATCATATCAAGAGGATCCCTCCATCCAGTCAAATTGGGAAGAACCTCGTGTCATTTTATACATGCATGAGGCATGAAAGTCACAAGAAAGACTCTCGTTCATCTTCCCTCCACCTATCATACGTTGTGCACTTTGTGATGAACGTGAAAATTTCATTGATGACTCCGCAACCCTAAAATTCATCCGAAGATGGTATCCAGTTGAAAGTGTGTACCATGTTGGATTGCGAGCAACCCAATTTTCATGTCCAATATGTTCTGGCAATCATGAATTAAAGTAGTACCACTACATCCCTTAGTTTTACTTAGCGCTAACTAGTGTACACATAGTCATAGTATGCCTCTCCCTAGAACATGACTATGATACAAAATTAATGGGTAGCTTGACAAAGCAGGAGGATGTGAAAATTAGATCCATCCTTTTCTTGTCAACTTAAAAGTGGCCGATCGGGGAACCCTTAGTCACCCCCACCCGCCCTCCATAGAGAAGACCAACCTATGCATTATGTAACACACACATTCATGTGGTTGCTACATGCACAAACCTATAAGTGGTATTTCGCTGGTACCCCATCATGTCACCAAACGAATAGGATGGGAATACACAAGAATGGAGTTCTTGTTTATTATGTCGGGGCAACCATCATGATCAGCGCTACACTTATATCCATTGAGTGCGCCTGCTAGTTGACTTCATTCATTCATTACAAACACACCATCAAGATCTTATCATTTGAGAACTTACGAAACATAATGAAAGGCAAATTTCCCCGAGGAAACCTACCCCATCTCCATACTAACATGTCAGGCAAGTTAGAAAGGTGCATCGACCTAGCATGGCCCATGTTCAGCCTAGGTCGGTACGAGGGCTATTCGAAAAAATTAGCCACCAGGTCAATCTATGTAAAGAACTGAAGCACCTCATGAACAAATTTCACATGGTCTTTTCCCTCCCTCAGAAAAATCCCTCTAACCAAGATAAAATAACACACTTCTATTGCCGTATCTGATCACATTTTCACCATAGGAGGAAATGTGAAAAACACCACAAGATTTGAGCAAAAAGATGAGAATTAATCTAAAATCCACAAAATAGTTAGACCTATCCAAACCAAGAACTTAGAAATTGGAGCAAAGGACTCTCTCCCCTACTCCTGATCCCTTCTGAGCATACACTTCAAGGATAAAAAGTAGTGTCGGTTCCCACACAATCTAATCAGTAGGCATAGTGGTACCATGAACCATTTTCACCAGCCATAACCACGAACCAAAGGCATGACCATTAATGGAAACATTCAATCACCTTTGTACCAGGCACAAATTCCAAATCCTGGAAATTAGTCAGCCTAATGAGGAAGATAGCCTTGCTCCCACACAATGGAACCACCATGGAAATTCCTCCCCTGCCAAACACCGATGACACGTTACACCATATACGATTCATATCATCATGTATCAAAACCATGAGTTGGGTTGGCTGCTCATGATTCATAGGTGTCAAGTCATCTACAACTATGAGAGTAGGTGTACCAATGACGGTGCAAACCCAATCCATATGCACCCTATAGACCATTTCCGATTCCCCACATCAACGATGGAGTATTTTTTTATGTCTATCGACCAACTCTGTTAGGACTGAACCTCCTCCTCACAGACATGTGTAGACTCAATCCCCCTTAATAGGATCCTTATTACACTTAGACTAGGATATCCTCGAGGCCATGATGGAGATAGATTATCCGTGGGATGCAATATATCACCACTTGTTTTTTTTCCTGAAAAAATGTTCAACACTAATAATACTCAAAAGAAAGAGATTTACACAATTGAATCAAAAGAATTCCTTCCATCAGGGAAAGTCGATTGGTTCAAGAATCCCTTTCCAACACCTTATCTGTTCAAAGAAGAGAACATGTCAAACATTTCACCTACCATCAAGGTCAACATCTCTCGAAATCTCACTGGGGGCAACATGTTCACCAGAGGAGATAACCTCTTACACCCAGTTGTTGCAAGAATATCAAGATATATTTGCGTGAGACTACTCAGAAATGTCTAGGATTAGTCCCCCTATTGTAGAGCGCCATATTGACACTTGGCCTAACGTACCACCAGTATGCCAGAAAAAACTTCACCTTCACCCATCCAATGCAGAAGAAATTAAGAGAGAAATCCATAAGCTTCACATAGTCGGATTTATTTACCCCATCACTTACACATCTTGGGTTTCCAACCATGTTCACGTCATGAAAAAGCAGGCCACCATACGCCTTTGTATCGATTTTCACAATTTGAACAAATCTTGTCCAAAGAAAAATTACCCTACCCCATTCATCGACCAAGTCATTGATTCTTGTGAAGTTCATGAGGCCCTCTCCTTCATGGATGGATTCTCTATGTATAATAAAATCTAAATCTGCCACACTGATTGGTATAAAACCACGTTAACTACCCTCTGGGGCACATTCACATACCAGGTAATGCCATTTGGACTAAAGAATTCTGAAACCACCTTCCAAAGGGCCATGAATTATATATTTCATGAAGTGGCACACCTTATCATCGCCTACTTGGACAAACTCACCATCTGATCCAAGAAGCGATCAGACCACATCGAGGATCTGTGATAGCTATTCCAAAGATGTTGGTAATAAAACTGATGCTTGGACCCCCTGAAGTGCATCTTTCACATTATAGCATGAAATATTTTAGGTTTTATCATGTCCCAACCAGGAATTAGAGTGGACGCCTTGAAGGTCCAAGCTATCAAAGAGGTAGCTCCACGTCAAACCCTCAAGCAACTACAAAACTTACAGGGGAAGGCCAACTTTATGAGATTTTTTTTCCAATATTACACCAATTGCACTCAAGGATTACTACATCTCCTTCGTCAGGACATCCAATTCAAATGGGATGATCAAGCCCAAAAATAATTTGACGAGTTGAAAGACACATTGTCTTCAGCACCACCGATCCATCCTGTAGACTACAACGAAGACTACATCTTGTATCTATCATCATCTAAGACCCCTTTGGTCATAGTATTGATCCAGTAGGGCCCAGATGGGAAGGAGCACGTAATATATTATGTTAGCAAAAGCTTATCAGGTCCTGCATTAACATATGAGCCTGAAGAAAAGACAACCTTAGCGTTAATTCATGTAGTAAAAAAAATTCACCACTACATTATCTTAAGGACCACAACAATCATCACATATATTAACCCCATCAAATACCTATTCATGTGTTGTTTAATGAACCATAAGTACTTTCGTTGGATATTGATTATGCAATAATATGACTTACAATTTCACTCCCTCAAAAGAGAGAAGTCGTTAATCCTAGCTGATCTCATTACGCACCTCCCAAGTCATACCAAAGGATCACTAGTCAAAAATTCACTACCAGACAAACATCTCTTCCTCATAGTGACTGACGACCCTTGGTATAAATATATTATCCTCTTTTTATGAACCCAAAATTTCAGACCCTAGCTCAATCGTGACGACCGTCGGTGCATTCGCCACCAGGATACCTGATACCTCCTCATGGGAGATGTCTTATACCAATGGGGCATTAACACCATCTTACATTGATGCCTCGCCCATAACCAAGCTAAGAAAGCCCTTAATGACTACCAGAGTGGAGCTTGCAGTCGCCACCTCTCTGCAATGGCCACCACCCAAAAAGTCCTCCAAGCAGGATATTTTTGGCCCACTTTATTTTGCGATTTCATTTCATTGGTCAAGAGGTGCGAGTGATGTCAATGCTTTTCTCACAATGCAAGAGACCCTCCCACTCCCCTACACCTTGTCATTGTCATTGGTCCCTTTTGTAAATGGGCGATCAACTTCACAACTTGCAAACCAAAATTGTCAGGCAATCATAAATATATTATTGTTGTCGTTGATTACTTCACCAAGTGGGCAAAATTTATGCCCACATATGACAACGTCGTAGAAACTGCTACATGATTTTTGTTTAAACATGTCATTGCCTAGTTTGGTGTACCCAAGTAGTTAGTCTTCGACCATGGAAAATATTTCAAAAATGAAATTTTCCAAAAGCTATCTCACCACCTCAGATTCACAAATGAATTTGCGTCACCATACTACCCCAAATCCAATGGACAGGTAGAAGTTGTAAAGAAACTACTCAAAATGATGTTACAACACATGGTAAATAACCACAAAACAAAATGGCATCTCATGCTTTTCTCTGCCCTATGGGCATACCACACGGTAGTGAAAAAATCAACGGGATTCACAACCTTCCACTTGGTATATGCGGTCGAAGCCATGATTCCCATAGAACGCGAGATCCCAAATTTACACATCATCATAAAACTTCTCGATGACACCTAGCCTTTCGAACAATGCTTAGTACAATAAGATTTCATTGATGAAATTCAACGACAGTCACTCCAACAAAACGAGGCCCATAAAAATTGCATGAAAGAATCGTTCGATCGCAACATCGCCCCTCGATCATTTACCGAGGGAGAGTTGGTCCTCTACTATGATGTTGCAAAAGAAGCCCTAGGGCGAGGAAATTTTGAAATCTTGTGGAAAGGACCATACATCATAAAAAATTTCTCCTGAAGGGGACATACATCTTGATAGAGCTTGATAGAACATGTGTGATCAACCCCATCAATGGTCCTTACCTCAAGAAATTCTACCCAAAAGGGCCAATAGGGCTCAACCTTAGAGTTAATGTACACACACCAAAACTTTATTTTTGATCGCATATTTGTCAGAAAATGCACTCTAGTCCTAGAAATGGATTTTCACCCCAACCATTACTTTGGATTCACTGATGGAGCATCGCGATAATCTCAAAGTTTAGTAACCACCTCCTGGGTCATCTGCCACCCTCACCGATCACCATTCCTCACCAACGGAGTATGCATCGGATCAGCGATAAACAATCAAGATGAATATGACATCGTCATTGGGTTCATGTTTGTTGCCTTCAATCAAGGCATTCACTACTTACATATCTACCTTGATTCCTAGTTAGTGGTTGCGTAGTTAAACCAATATTTTGAGGTACAGGATTCACATTTGTTTAGAAAACATTTGTGTGAAAAAATACTAGGCCATCAACTTAATCACATTAAATTCACACATGTGCTAAGAAATCAAAACCAAAGAGCGGATCACATAACTAACCACATCCTAAAATGGAATGCGTCTCTGCTAAACCATCATACATAAAAACAAAAAACATAAAACACATAGATATCCATCAGCAATACACATCATCCATAAACACATATAAATAGTGGACACATCATATAAAGCCGCAAAAAATATCTCTCATATATATATATATATATATATATATATATATATATCAAAAAATGTATGCTTGAGTACAAATGATGAGTCATATATCTGACCCATAAGTCTGCCGAAAATACATATACACATATCCAAAAAAATAATGGAAGCATCCTCATAACGGGTGCCTTACTTGTGGACAAAAGGTATCTAGGTTTGTGCACCTCTAGGTTCAGAACCTAGACCCACGGCTGCTCTCGATGCAAGTAATAGGGCAGGTGTCAAAACCGAAGCTGCTACGCGGTATAGAGTCAATTGATAGCCCCCTTGTCGGGCCATCAATGTCTCTAGCCATATATCTTGAAGTTCATCAATAAATCCATGGATAGGAATATCCTAGGTCAGTCGGTCCACATGGCCACATGCATCCTCCAAGTCAGCGGGCCAAACCTCTAAAGCAACCATATGCTCTGCCATCTCTACCATGTGAGTCTCTATTGCCTTAGCATTAGCGATCACTGCAGTGCACTCTATAGTAGCCAAACTATTACCCTCTAGACAGACAAGACCCATCATTAGGAGCTCCACCCTAGGGCTGCTCCAGACCACCTCCCTGCCCCCTAGCTAGGAGAGGAGCCCCTTGAACCCTAAAGGGCAGATGGTGTCCTTCCAACCGAGCTATAGGACAACCAACCTCACCAACATATGTAAGAGTAAAAAACTATGTCAGTGTCATCATAATACTCATATAAACCATAAATACTCAACAAAAGAAAAATAAAACACAAATATCATACCTGATGGCCCCCATACATATCCAACATGAAGACCCATGAACAGGTCTCCTTGGAAGTCCATCCCAGTGTATGGGTGGGGGAGGAACATATGAGGGTTGGCCTCAAACCAAGCCTTAGTAGTGGTGTTCCAATAACACCACACCACTCCTCCCCCACCACGAGGCATAACATGATCCCACCTCCTCATACAAGGGTCTCGATGAACACTTGCATGCACAGCCACCACAAGTGGAAGCAACACCACCCTCTCATACATGATGCTACAGAGGATGCTAGCATAATTAAATAGGTTAGTTCCATCACGAACCTTCGCTAGCTATGCCACCATCCTGTCATAGCAGTGACGGGAAAAATCAAAGAAGTTCCTGACCCTTAGACGGCCTAAGAAACCTAGTTGTGGCCTTGACGCCTTGTCTGGGGATGATGACCCCTTCAGTCAAAAAATCATAGCCAGAGCACATTTCTCTGCTAAATCTATCACTGACTCAATCAGAATGCACCCCTCCATGAGAGGTGTCTCGCCACAATGAATCTGAGAAAATCATCGAAGGTTGACCCTCCCTGGAGGAAGCAGGTATGGAAGAGCCTCACCCTAAGGAATTAGTCCTGTTAGGAGGTATATGCCCATCTCTAGACAAATAGTGAAGTCACACCCTCTCAACACCATAACCCTATGCCTTCTATTCCAACAACGGACCAGGTAGCGTAGTACTCGGCCATGTGATCGCAGGAGGTCATTCTCAAGAAACATGAGAAGACCTGATTGCACCAACTTCTGGTGGGCATTGGTATCTAGTGTCATGGCTATCTAGAGGTCAAGCCAGTCCCTCTCACTCCATAACATCTTTTCACGAAGAAAACACACAATAGTGAGATAAAAAACACAAAAAAATTGAAAACTTTCACAAAAAATTTCCAAATATAGCTTTGGCCTTTGAGCGTGCATATTTCTCAAATAGGAGTGCTGACCGTATGCCTGTTTCTCAGACAGGCGCAGAGGATTTTGGACATTCGATTCAACACTCCCTGTGTGTTTCGCGATATGGACTAACCACCTCTCGTCGATCCTAACTCTGGCAATTGTAGCAGAGACTAACGCTTGAGGGTTTTGGTCTAATGACAATCATGATTCCAACAAGTGGTATCAGAGTGACAGGTCTTGGGTTTGAAACTCACCCGGCTCGCATTTGGGGGCAGATTATTTGACATTGGGTTCAATGCTCCCTGTGTGTTTCACGACATGGACTAACCGCCTCTCATGTATCCTAACTCTAGAAATTGTAGCAGAGACTAATGCCTATGGGTTTTAATCTAAAATAAATTGTGATTCCAGTAGAGGCCGCACACACAAAGCCATGAAAGGAGTGAAATTTCCTCTAAAAACCTCACTTTTGCACACAAATTCCATGCATGTAAATTGATCGCCCGTGTCATGAAGGTAAAAATTTTCCTAGGTTCTATACAAACACAGTTTTATATGGACCCCCACCTAGTCATACTGAAAAAATTAAATGCAAGACTTTATGGGGCCTACTTGGCTGTAGTAAAGCAAGTCCTGAGTGCATAGGCTGACCGTAACAGCAAGAAAAGCTTCACAAAAGCCTCTGAGATTTCACACTCTCAAACATTCAAATGTCGCAAATGAGCTGAAATGAGCCATATTGGAATATATGTCACAATTTTCATATTGTTTGAAGGACCATAATGAGAAATCAGAGGGCCCAATTGTAGAATCTAAAGCAACAGAGTGATCAACACCTCATAATTCCCAAAGGAGGCTCGACACATTCACACCTATGAAAAAATAAATTTTCAGTCCCGACAGGTATGCCCTCTCTCATGTTTCGTTCATTCAACACATGTTTTTAATAATATTTGAATGAGAAATATGCTTCCACTTGGAGTATATTTTTGCAGATATTCTACAAACCATTTGTCACCCCATGCATTGAAGGTTCAAGAGAAGGTATCATTCTCCCCTAAGCATGATATAATCCTAGAGAAAATCTGCATATCCTAACACCATTTCTCGACAAGAAATGAACCATAGGTTTGAAACACTCGACCATGTTTATGATCTCCCTACCTTGCACATGATAAACATCTATGTTGGTCAGTAGAAACTGCCCTCCATGGCTTCCTTCACTCAAATTAGACCATCCATAAGAAAATCAAGAGGCGATGGCCACACCACCTGAGTTCCAGAAGCACTTCATGCCCATTCATCCACCATGAATCAAGTCAAGTTTTATCATACTAAAATAAAATCGTTTTTCCTGGACTACCATTTTTTTCAAGTAGATCCAATACGTGCCACCACATCTCACATTTTTCTTACCATCCCTCCATCATCATATCCCATCTGCGATATTTTCCATCCTCTTCATCATCCCCTCCCAAGAGGCCATCCAATGAGCCCCCAACCTGCATAAAAAACACCCTCCTCATATCATAAGTAATCAAACATTTTCATGTTCTGGGGCACCAGTATCTGTGTTTTTACAATCCAATCTCGTTATTTCATTCTTTTGGCAAGTGTATAAAGAACTCAAATGGAGAAAATTCCCCCACTCATCCATCCATTTTTCTCCCATGGCTGCGGTACCTAGTCACCCTTGGTCAGAGAATCACACCTTTCATGCAAATCCACCATGACATTCATAACCAACATATACCCACCCTAGATGTCCTATCGAATCCAGGGATTTCCTCATCAGAAACAATTATGCCATCTGCCAAGATTTTTTTTTATGCTCCGGCCTTGGGCCATCATGCCAATGTTAAACCTATCAAATCAGAGACCCTTGTCCCTTTCATCACTACCTCTCTCATTCGATTGAGGCTTCCTTTTTTTCGACTTCAACACCCATTCTCCAAAAAGGAAGCAGTACCTTGGATGGCTCCTCACCACTATAGGGGCATCCTTGGGTGGCACTGTGGGAATCATCATTGCCAATAGATGTCATCGACCCTCCTGAAATTTGATTATGACATAATATTTGATGTCAATATTGTATCATACTTTACAACCATTGAACTTCGCTCAGATTTGTCGAAGATCGGTGGCATTATAAGCATCTCTTTCAACAATGCTTACATGGGAAGGTCCTAGTCACTGACCCATGTGTTTAATGAGAATTTAGAAGCCATACCAAGATTATGCATATGGGCACCACATTCAACCTATCGTCAAAGCATAAACGCCCCTAAGGGCATCAAAAATCATGGTCATCAACAAAAGTAGCAGACCACTACCATATCAATGACACATATAGATCCTTTATCTTTCAAATAGATTTCTTTCATGAGCCAAAGCATTACAAGCTTGGGACATGCCCTCCTCATAGAAAAATTGTATTTATTATATCATACTATATATTGTAGGTTTCCGACAGAACATGGTCACTCTTCTACCCATTGTAAGGGGTTACAAATTTAGGTTGTACAGGAGTCTCTCTCTCTCTCCACACAGGTTACACAGAATGGAAAATATAATTTGTTTCAGCTATACAATTCTTCCTATACCTCACACATTATGGGGCAATTGTTATCACTAGAAAATCGAACAAGAAAAAATGACATTATTAAATGTTAAGTAGAAGTATTTACACGGCTAAGGAACATTAGAGGATCTGAATTTTTTTTTAAATCTCTAAGGTCAAGAGGTAGAAATCAAATTGTGCACCAGAGACATTTGGAAAATGTGCCTTGTACACATTTTCCTTTGATAGGCACACTGGTCTGCACAAATTTCCCTCAAAAATCCGCGCGGTCTTGGGAGTGGCGGAAGTCACTTTCCGAGACCACTTGACACACCTCAGGAAATGATCCTCCACTTGAGGCTACCCAAGGATAGCTGCCTAAGCCACCTTCAGACCTAAGTGAGCACAGAAAGGAATCAAGTGGGCACACAAAGGAATCAACTCTCTCTCTTGGGTCACCATCCACAAGTGTACCAGGAGTGGGAAGGTAGATTTGAACTTCCCTATAAATTGCCATCATGAGATGAACAAAATCAGAATAAATTGTTATGCTAGCCAAATTTCTCATGAGCAAGCGAGTAGTGTGTAATCCAGAGTAGTAGTAGAGTGAGGATTGGGTTGTTGGCCACCCAACAACTTCAATCCTTTGCAGTAGACAGAGAGACCTTGCGACATGAGCTAAAGGGTAAAACATTCCTTGCACTCGGTCTTAGAACTCCATAGTTCAAAGCATCCTTTTGCAAGAGTGTAACATTCTATGTTTCTTATTAGTAGCGATCAATAAGAGGAGACTTTGATTCCACCATTTGCATTACTGTCACGTTTGACTAATTGTGAGATTTTTTTTTATTTTTTTTATTTTTAGTTTAGTTTTCTCTCCTTATATGCATATTGCATTCCATAATTTAGTGTGTTATATATATATTAGCATGTGTTCACTAACCTAATAACCATATTTTCTTCTTGTGACCATAGCTTGTAGGGTGCGATTACTCCTACCAAGAACCGTTGGATTGGTACACTTGTGCACCAAAACCACCACTAAAAGGTGGACTCAAGGCACTGGGTAATCTGTGATCATGCAAGGAAACCTTTTTCCAAACTAATCAGGAAGGATGCTGAACTATACTACTTACTCCCAAGTAGAGAGGAGTCTTTTAATGCCCAGTGGATCGCCACACATTATTTGTCAGTGCAAGATACCTTGAGGATCTGGTGGGAAGACCGTAAGATTTACGATTGAACATGGTCACTTTTCTACCAACTATAAGGGGTTTCCAACCTTGGGTTGTACGCAAGTCTGTCTCTCTCTCCACACAGGTTACATAGAATAGAAACTATAATGTATTTTCGCTATACAGGTCTCCCTAGACCTCACAAATTAGGGGGACATTGTTATCACTCGAAAATAAGACAAGAAAAAATGAAATTATTAAATGTAAAGAAGAAGGATTTAAAAGGGTGAGGAACATTAGAGGATCTGAAAATTTTAAAAAATATCTAAGGTTAAGAGGAAAAAATAAAATTGTGCACCAAGGACAAATGAAAAATGTTCCTTGCGTGGATTTTCCTTCGATAGGCACATTGGTCTATGCAACTTTCCCTTAAAAAGATGCACAATCCTGGGAGTGGAAGAAGTCACTTTCCAGGACCACTTGACACACTTCAGGAAATGATCCTCCACTTGAGGTTGTCAAAGGATAGCCTTCTAAGCCACCTTGGGACATCGAGTGAGCAAAGAAATGAATCAAGTGGGCACATAAAGGAATCAACCCTTTCTCTTGGGTCACCATGAATAAGTGTACCAAGAGAGGGAAGAAAGATTTGAATTCGCTTATAAATTTCCACAATGAGATAAAAAAGATGAGAACACATTGTTATGTTGGCCAAATTGCTGATGAGAAATCCAACATTGTGTAATCAAGAGAAGCAATAGAGTGAGTATTGTGTTGTTGTCCACCCAACAACTTCAATCATTTGTATTAGAGAGAGAGAGACCTTGCGACATTAGCTAAAGGGTAAAAAATTTCATGCACTTGGTCTTAGAACTCTATATTTATAAGGATCCTTTAGCAAGAGTGTAACATTTTATCTTTCTTACTAATAGCAATCAATAAGAGGGGACTTTGATTCCATTTTTTACATTATTTTCACATTTCACTCATTGTGAGATTTTGTTTTCGTTTTAGTTTAGTTGTGTTTTCTCTCCTTATATGCATACTAAATTCCATAATTTAGTGTATTATGTATATATTAGCATGTGTTCACAAACGCGCTAACCATATTTTCTATCTGTCACCATTACTTGTAGGTTGCGACCACCCCTACCAAGCACTAGTGGATTTGTACACTCGTGCATGAAAACCACCACTACAAGGTGGAATCAAAGAACTGGGTAGTCCCTGATCATGCAGGAAAACCTTTCACCAACGTAATAGTGAAGGATGCTAAATTATGATACTCACTCCTCAGTAGATAGGAGTATTTCAATGCCCAGTGGATCTCCACACATGATGTTCCGATGCAAGATACCTTGAGGGACTGGTGGGAAGTCCTTGAAAAGTTCAAAGGAAAGAAATATCAGGAGTATAAAACTGAGAGTCTAAGGAAAGTGTATACGGTTGTCGCAACAATGATGTGCCGACTGTATGGAAGAATGGATGCCACTACCTTTAGTGTAGCATGGATTCCCCTCATGTATGCGGTCACCACCCACGATACTCATTTTAACTGGGCACGTCTGTTAATGTCATCTCTAAGGACCAATTTATTAGCATTATAGGTACTAAAGGAAGGATTAGGGTCAGAATTATATATAGATTCCTAACTCCTAGATGTAGTATGCTCACAGTGTCACTATGATGATTGGGCACACAACTGGAATGCAGTAATCGGCGGATCAATCCATAAGGATGTAAATGTGTTCTGGGATACTAAACACAAGAAATGCATTGATGTCATCTTAGATAAATTCCTCACCACACTCTACCATCACCTCTTCAATGAAGATCCTCCGTGCATGTCAAGAAGACCCATGGAGATGGTTCTCAAGGTTCTACACTAACTCCCCATTAGAGAAGGCACCTTAATCAGAGTTTTTGGATCATTCAAGGCACTTCAAGCATTACTCAAGTTTTTTAATGATAAGATGCTACTACAAGAGGTATGCTAGCAAATGATGAGCGGTTTCTCTAAAACGCTTAGCAAGGTCCAGAAGAAACCATGGCCTACCCTCCCGCTCACCATTGGTGCCTACAAAGTCAAAGAATTCAGTGAAGTTGAAGCAGAAGCTTAACACATAAAGGGTTTCCATTTAGTAAAATTAGCCTTTCGATCCTATGACCTTGAGAGAATCATCTCTGCACACTACAACCGGGCCAAGTTCAATTGGAGTTATCAACACACAGAGTGTGCCATGGAATATGAAGTTAAAAACTGGAACAATGCACTCAAGGAGGAAGCCCCTGAAGAGGAAGCTGACTTGGATGTCGACCAAGAAGGACAGTATCAGGATGACCAGAATCTATAGGAAAGAGTAGATGTCATGAAATAGAAAACAACAATAGGAGGAGCCTCGACCTCGTAGCCTAGAAGGCCAAAGAACAACACACACAGTGAACCTCCTAAATATCCACAAGGACAAGGGGATAAAGAGGCTGAGGAAAAAAAAATTCCAAGTCGAATAAAAGAGAATAAGAACTCGAGAAATCCAAATATGCTATGGCACAAAAATAAGAGAAAGAAAGGAAGAGGAAACAAGAAGAAGAGCAGCTAAGAAAATGACACAGGGATGAATAAAGAAAGAAGCAAGAAGAATAGGCACGTGGGAAGAAATAATAAGAAGAGCAATAGAGAAGGAAAGTGGAGAACAAGCTGAAGTGGGAATAGGATAGGGAAGAAGCAGAAAATAAGAGGGAGGAGGAAGAAGCTCAGAAAAAATGGGCAGAGACATCCAAGGAGGTAGAGGGAAGCATATCACAACCCTCATAAACCACGAAGCGGGTAGATCTAACACCTATTGACACATTGCCAACAAATCCCATTAAAGGGTGGCACCTCTCACATTCAGAACTTGGTATTGTGGAGGAATACGAGGATGATGTACTGGATCTAACAAGATTATCTTACAATCAGTACACTCATAAGATCAGGAAAGAGAGAAGGAAATGCCTTGCTAGGAATCTGGTTGAACATATTGAAGTAACCATGGAGAAGGACATAGTCCTGGATAGCAGGAACACTCTCATCAGGATATCATCAGCCATAACCACTTTTGTAGTCACCACTAAAGAAAATGTCAATAGAATGAGCTGAGAAATATTATTTCTACAAAATAGGCTCTTTGTTTCTAAGCAAAAGGCAAATCAAGTATAATAGGATAAGAAGACCTTACAGGATAAAAACTAAATCCTCCAAAATGAACTCACTCAGGCCAAAAAACTACAAGTTGCTATATACAGAGAGTTGAACATCTTGGGAAATACAATGATACAAGTCTACGAGGAAATGATGATGTTGAGGCAGACATTCGCTCCCTTGGTAGCATTACAAGCAAAAGAGAGGAAAAAGTCTACCCAGCTAAAGGAAGCCTCTACAACACTGGACATAATCCTAGAATGGTTTGAAAGATACCCACAGGCCCCTGCCACCCTGCCAAAGAGGGACTAGATCTGAATCTAGAATGAAAAAGTATAAATGAGGATGAAACTTCAATTCAGAGAAAACTCACAAAGGATGTGGATAGGGTGATTACCGCCTCTGAGCATCTCATTATTGGTATCGAATCAATGGTGGAAGTTCACCACATCCCTTCCATAGGCACACTAACAAAACAAAGGGCACGAGAAGAGGTAGTGCAAGATATATAGTCATTCCTAGACCCAATCAGGCAGATAGCCAACTCAAAGGACCTCCCAAACATCAAATAGAAAATCATTCAGTATGTTGTTTCACCAGTCAAAATCTACACGAAGCTAGCCTCTTTGTCTAATAAGATCAACACGAAGAGGAATACACTAGTTCTGGATGAAATTCAATGTTCTCACATAGTGGGAGAGGACATGCCTCAAATCATTATAGTAGTTGCTGAATACCACGCCTGGAAGATCTACCTCAAAGAGCAGCAGTAGGTAGAACCCCTAGTCCTCTCCATCACAAATTTTCTCCCATGAAAGGAACTAGATTGACATGTCGTAAAGGTAGGAAGGTTGTAGGTCCCGACCCCACCTAGGTCCTAGGTGGTGGTTGCTCCCATGTCATAGACCATCACAAAAGTCACTTTGTTCTATATTGACTCCCTCGAGAGAGAATGTAAGGACCTATTTTGGACTCCAAAAGGAGAGAGAGATATAGCTATACAACATTGAATGTATGTTTCGGGAATGAATACAAATGAATTTTTTGGACTCCACTATTGGATTTGATGGAAACATCTGTGTATTGACACTATGAATATTTTTCTCTTACATGTCTGATACTATTCGTAACTGACTGGTTCATGTTTCTGTTGGTACATTGTTTATATGTTTAAGATCTTTTTATATATGAATGATGTATGATGGTTCAACATAGGAATATGTTAATGAATTAGTTTTTGATATGTCCCTAAGCTCTTCAGAAATATTCTTAGGAAATTGAAGGGTGTTTGATGATAGTGAACTATTTCTTTAGGTTCAAGTAAGCCTTCATATGAGCATGGCCCTAATGACGTTCTGCTAACAATACTTCATTTGGTTCCATGCTTTAAATATTGCTTTTCTATTCATGGTGTTTCATTTTCAGGGTAATATGTCAACCATTTATCTCCTTTCTTCCAGCAACTATGAATTCTCATGATTGCGAATTAAATCTTTATCTGAGGAAGGGCACATATCTCACCAGCATAATGGCAACTAGGCCCACATACCAGATGGGATCCCTATCACAAATGTTGTACATTCTAGTTGGGATTTTGTACCAGGGAGATCCCCTTACTATTGGCAAGGCAATTTTCCCCGTTAACAGAATTGGTGCTAGAAGTAGGGCCTAATGGTAGGCTCCCACCAAGTTAGTAACATCTCTTTTCAAACTCCTCAAAACCCCTTCATCAACCCATGCCCAAAATACAGAGATATTGGGTTTGATAACACTAGTCCTCCACCTCTCAAGAACACTCCCCCTGAGGAGGACCCACCCTTTTACGAAGTCATGTCAGACCAGCTAAGAGATTTACGCCCACTCGCCCATGATCTCATTAAAGGTCTCCAAAACCTCCTCGCAACCAGTTCCGTCGCCAACCTGCTAACCACTTGAATGCATCACATTGCCAAGGTGTCCTAGTTAAAAATGTGCCTCAACTCATAAGCCTGACGCTTGACGACTACACAGATATAGTCAATCGACTCTTAGATAAAACTCCTAACAGCCCCCAAGGGGTTGATGGAGGAGGCTGTGAAATTATTTTCCTGCAACTGAACAACGAAGCCCATGTCAATCATCCCTTAAAATGAAAAAACCCAAGAAAATGACCCACCCAAGGGAGGCACTGGAAGAGGTTAGGGAAATATAGGCCGGGGACACGGTTGAAACACAAACCATTCTCATCACCACTGTTAAAACCAGAACCAACAACCTATTCTTTATAATGGTAACTTCGGCGGCTTCAGAAACTTGAGGAATTGTACGAATATCGAAGATCTTAGAGTTAACCGAAACCAATTCATGCACACTCAACATGAGGGCGAAGCCTCTAGTTCTAGCATTGTGAGTGACTTCAAAAATGAAACTAAGCATGTCATCATCCCACCATTCTGCAGGGCAAGGTGGGCGCAACCCCTAGCCTAGATGGCACAATCCCCTCTAGGTGTCAGGTCCTCTTCACGACATTACCCAACACCCAAAGAAGCACCTTCCCAAGTTCGATCCCACAAAGGGGACATTAACCGAGGACCACATTAGTAACTTGTACCTGGCCCTGCAAATGATGAGGAGGCAACATGATGATGTAGCGTGCCATATTTTTCTGCGCACCTTAGAAAACAAATCCACTACTTGGTATTTCTCATTTCCTATAGCTTCCATTTTGACCTTGGAAGAATTTTTCCACACCTTCCTTGAGAAATTCTCCGAGGACAGAACCCCTTCTATGATCCTTACAGAGTTGAACCCCTTTAAGTGCTAGAAGAAGGTAAAGTCAAATATTTCAACTAGTGTTTCACAACCATATTGAACAAGTTTCCCTCAAATATGGCCCTTGACGATTGCATCACTATAGACTATTACACAAGGGCCCTACTACGGGACATCATTTTTTTTGTTAAACGCAAAGCCAGAGCCACCCTCGCTGAGAATTTCACCACTGCTCCCGCTGTTGAGAAAGATATGCTTTCAATAGGGGCTCTAGATCACAACAACCAGGATGATCCAAAATCTTCTAGGAAGAAGGCACAACCCTCAACGAGTAAGCCTGGGGACAAGGATAAGGACCCTTTCAATTTTGAAAACATCACTAAATCCTTAAAGCTTTTAACAAACAAAGTCTATGACTTGAAAAGGAAAAACAATGATCTTCTAATATTCCCTTTTAGTCATAAGCTAATTGGAATATTCAATTTTGTTTTATTGCTTTGTTTAAAGAATAAGAGGGAAAAGGAGGCTCATATTTCTCCTTAATGATGAATAAATCAAGGCCAAATGTGAAAGAGACAAATCTTGGAAACATAATTGAAGCACTCTTGGTGTGAAATGGGCTGGATCACTTTGACTAGGTCAACCTAGACCAAATCTACAACGCTGTCATGGAGGAGTGGTCATCAATGAGGGACAACGCAGTTTTAGATGGAGACAGTTTGTGTGAAAGGAGTGCTATCATTGGATGTGGTTTAGGGTTTTCAAGCTCTTGACTTATAGAAGGAAGAGGACGGAAACATTAGGAGGTTGTTGATGTATATGATATTTCTAAATATATGGTTCTTTTAGACATATATCTTTCATTAGTTGTTTAGCTGAGATAGAGTGTTGTTTAGCATGGGGTGCTCCTAATCGGGAATCCCACCTCTTCCATTGAGGAGCTCTTGGAGGAGTCTTGCACTACATTTTCCACTATTTCTCTTAAGCTCAAGCTTCTTATTTCAACTACAACACATATCCTGTTTTAGGTTTGGTTGTTTTTTGTAATGTTCAAAATCTAGAAATTAAGAAATATTTGACAAAATATTGGTTATGCAGCATCAAAAAATCTCATAACAGATGTTATGATGTAGATCCTTCAGTAAATACAACAATAGAAACCTTATACAACGTTTTATGGGAAAAAAGGTGGGGAAAAGTGATGATTTTGGCCCTAAAATGAGTGTATTCAGAAATATGCGTAAAAATAAGAGAAATGGTAGGAGGTTATTTATATTAGGTCATGAGGGACCGATGATCCAAATTTCAGCTCAAACAAATAAGTCTAGCTAAGTTAAATAGTTCCTCCTCCATAAACTAGTCTTAAAACCCCTGATTTCCTATGACTTGGAGTATGCAGAAATTACTGAAGCTTCTACAACGTGATTTTCTGAAGGGATTAGATGATTTTATGCATGAAAATTAGTATGGAAACTTATAATGATATTCAAATGATTTAGGCTAAGAAAAACATATCTTTCCATAAATGAAAGTGCCAAAAAAAGTGCTGCAACACATGAGAAAAGACTGCAGATCTATGACAGCGTTATTTTCAGAAATTTGAAGAAGTGTTTTATTGAGTTTCAGATATATAACAGATCGAAGGACAAAAGGATAGATCAAAATTGGATCTTTATGCAAAAATTCCTTTTAAGTACATTCCCCTTAGGGATCTCAGTTGAAAGTGAAGAACAATCAATAGATCTGAGATCTACACCATGGATCTGCAGTAAACTTCAGAAATTTCTAAAGAATACATCACACAACAGATCACATATGAAATATGACATGGATTGGCTGGCCAATCCATGGATCACCTCAGTGAAGGAAAGAATCCATTTCACCAAAGATCTCTCCTCCAAACTGCTAGCAAATAAACACTACAAATCTACCTGCAAAATAACATAGTTGCTGAAGCTAACTATGCAGATGAAGTGATGCAAACTTTGGCCTCATGACAAGATAAGGATCTGGAGCTAAAAAAAACTATTGCACTCTTGCTAATGGTTTAGGTGACTTCCCCACTCAAAAGGTGCAATAGAACCCTTCAGATCTGAATAAATCTGATTCCACTTACTACATCTCACATGGATAGCTCAACCCACAATAGGAGCAGTGCTATAGATGTAAGGTGAAACTTGGCAAAACTTCCAGATAGTGGATCAATGAAGCACAATATCCTCCAAGAGACCCTCAAGGAAGGAGGATGAATTCCTAAACAGGAAATTCCTCTCTCTAGCTAAATAGCCAAGAGAGTTTGAGTTGCTCAAGCAATATCAAAATCGAAATATCATCAACAACCTTTTCCTTGAACCTTCTACTTCCTTTTATAAGATGAGGATGTGCAAAACCCTAAACCACCTAAAATGAATTAACCCCTTTCACATTGGATCCACCTTCTAGAACTGCGCTGGGTCTTCAAAGTGGTTCAATGTATCTTGAATGCTTAGTGATTTGGTCCTGTTGACCTGGTTAAGTGGCTCAATACTGTTGACACACAATTGGATTTTATTAAGAAAGCCCTGATTTGTCTCTATTCACATTGGGAATTGATTTATTTTTATGTTTTAGGAGTTTTTCATGTCCTCTTTTACATTTTATTCATCAATAAATAAAATTAAAACAAAATGAAATATTCCTATTAGCTTGGGCTAATTAGGAATATTACAGTACTCCCCTCCCAAATTTTTCTTGTCCTCAAGCAACTGCAAGGATAGAACAGTAGGATGTCCCCTCCTCCTACTGTAGCATCCACATATGATTATCTTCTCCAAATAATGAGATGTTGTGTCAACAATGAATCTCCATATTGCCTCTCCAAAGAATGTAAATTGGCTGAATATCTATCATCATGAATAAGTAGAGTACTCAAGAATGAAATAAGGTGCTACCTAGAGGCTCCCTTGAGGCATGGAATCTAAAATGTAGTGGGAAACAACATTCCCATGTGGATCCTCCATCCCCAAGCAATCATCCACACAAAGTGAGTTACCTCCCAACATGGTAACTCCTGAAAATGTTCCTCCATCGTGAGCTCCCACAAAATAGGTGGCCTGAAAATCTGAAAATGGTAGACAAGATAGCCTACCCCACATTGTTCTCCTCTCCAGTTAAGATAAGTGTAGAGTGAAAAATGATCTTGGGCTACAAGGATATTTCCCTCAAGTGGCATCATGAAGACTATATCTGCAAGGATCCTCCCTCCAACGCTATAAAAATAGTTAGCCCAAAATGTTCTATATGTAATGGACAGAAGGGTATCATCATAAGGTATTCCATCACACACATTGCCCACCTCCAAGACAAACAAGTGTTTGGTCATGGTGGCCACAACTCTTCCCATGTTCCCATTAGAACATGTACTGCAGAAAATGTGAACCATGTGCCTCACTCAACATCATGTCGCCCATCAAGATAAAAGAAATATCAACAATTGAGAACATGAATATCATCATCATGAAGGAAATACTTAAGGTTTTATGTGATGCAAGAGAGTACCAATAGTTTCCCAAGTCTTCACAGCGCAGTTTTACATACTGCTGTTTTAGAAGAATACATGGAAAATTGTTTCTTGTTACATGGTTAATCATAGGAATCAAATGAACAGACATGTAAGAAAAACATCTTTTCCCAAGGCCACATAATATATGGCTGTCTCCATCATATAACTTGGCCCAATGTAGATCATGGAGCTTAATGAATAGCTTGCCCTCTTGTGGAGCAATGCACTGCCAAAAGATGGTAAGAGGATGCAAGCAAAGGCTCTCACCATATGTTGGAAGCAAGAAGATACATGGACTCATGAATGAATCCTCAATAATATTTTGGCACACTCCCATGAAGGCAGATGAACCAAGTGTTGCATGAAATTCCTTCTCCTCTTGCTTGGAAACCCAAGTTAACAAAAGCACACCACAATAATATATGTCTCCATCTACCACTTCATCTTCTTGACCTCCTCTTTGCTCACCAAGTGCATCGAATGAGAGGTGATATTGGGAATACTCCATCAATAAATCCCAGCTCCAAAGTGACAATGGTGTTGGCCTATGCAAATAGGCTCCCATCAACACATAGGTCCAATATTTAACATGCAGAATTTCAAAGGAATCTCCCATAATGCTGCTACATATGAGAAGTCCTTCCCATGAAGAAAGTCCTTCTTTTACATCTAAGGTCAAGGAGTAACCCCTTTGCACTATGATAGTACCATCTTCTACTCCTGCAACATCATGAAAACTGTGAGAGAAAGTCTTCCCTTGCTCTCTCAAGAACATCCCAAGCAACAAAATATTTTGCTGCCTCTCTATACTCCCATCATCAAGATCATGTAGTGAAAACATGTTGATTTAAATGAATAATATTATGTCAACAAAATGTTTCCATACTTCTTGTTTCTACATGATGCAAGTATCCTACCACATACCCTTCGAAAGAGAGTGATGACCAAACTCTTTCAAGAGAAACTAGTGCAACCAAGCCTCCTGCTGCCCGGTGTCATAGATCTGCAAGTAACTCTCTAGCTTCTTTCTCTTCATCCACATCCACTCAACCAACTGTGGATGTCTCCTTCCATCATTCATCTTGGTACTCCTCCCATGAGGGCTACCATCATCCCAAATTAGATTTCTGCATTTCATGGGATCTTGAAATGCAATCTTCCCGAGGATCAATTTGACCCTATGAGGATCCAAATAGGTGGTAGGGAAAAACCTTCCATCATGATGTGCATGGCTCAAGAAATTTCCAACACAGTCATGAGAGATGTTATCCATCCAAAGATGTCCTGTATCTACTATCTGCTCCTGTGAGAAGGGAAGATCCTCCTCAAACTGTTGAAGAACTTTGCACTCCATGATGCGCTGAAGTACACCTCCAATGAATTCCTCCCATGAGGTCTTCTCCTCATGCATGGCCTCCCAAAACTAAAGGGGCCTTGGATTTGCTGCAATTATAAGTTCCTCTTTGAGCATGGGTGTGCTCATTGAGAAAGGGTCATCTGGAAGGGAGAAAGGGTTTCTCACTTCAAGATGTCTACCATCCATCATTCCACCCTTTATTGCTTCATGAATTAAGCTTCCATGTGAATGCTCTAATAAGGAATGTTTCCTCTCTTCTTCCTCATCGACTTTGCACAGCGCAGTGCAACTCTGTTGCTCTAAATCAACAACACGCAAAGATGTAGATCTCTTCATACAATGTGCTGAAATGACAATAGATGAATTTTTAATCATACCTTGGTGAGATGTAGAAGCAAGAGCTTCTTCTGCAACTATGTAGTCTTCCTTCATTACTGAACATGAAGGTTGCTCTTCCAAGGTTTTGCCAGCGCTGGTACAAGTCTCCACCCTCTCAATCTCCTTGAGATCATCTTCAATACCCTTCGGGGTCTAGAAAAGGAGCAGGGAGATCTCCTCTTTTGTCATTCCTTCAAGTGGTGGAGCCATGCTCTTGTTTCTTCTGTACAATGCATCTTATTTGTGAGGGTAGGAAGTGCATGGGTCTTCCTCTCCTTCTTGAAAACTTTTGTAGGTATCACTACAACTTTCTTCTCCTTGAAACCCTCTAGGAGTCTCGATGCATCTTCTTTCTCTTTTCTCATTTACCTCTTTGGAGAGGCCCTTATTAGATCTGAATATTTATGAGAGTAATCTCACCCTATCCATCATTCTGATCTCTATTTCTCCTCTTCTTTGATACTGCTGTAAATTTCCCTCTTCAGGAATATCAAGATTCTATTCCTGAGATTGACTATAGGGGAATTTACTGGATATGTCACCTTTGAAAAAAGGATGAGATCTAGAGGCTACCTGACCATCTACAAAATCAGTCTATAGATCTTGAAATATTCCCCCTTCAGGGATTTAGCACTTTGGCTTGAAGCCACAGGCTGAGCCAAAGATCTTGCTCTGATACCACTGTAATGTTCCAAATCTCGAAATTAAGAAATATTTGAAAAAATATTGGTTATGAAACATCAAAAAATATCATAACAGATGTTATAATGTATATCTTTCAGTAAATACAATAGAAGTAACCTTATACAACGTTTTATGGGAAAAAAGGTGGGGAAAAGTGATGATTTTGGCCCTAAAAATGAGTGTATTCAGAAATATGCGTAAAAATAAGAGAAATGGAAGGTTTTTATTTTATATTAGGTCATGAGGGACCTATTCTCCAAATTTGAGCTGAAAAAAATAAGTCTAGCTAAGTTAAACAGTTCCTCCTCCCCAAACTAGGCTTAAAAACCCTGATTTCCCATGACTTGGAGTATGCAGAAATTACTAAAGCTTCTACAGCATGATTTTCTGAATGGATTAGCTGAGTTTATGCATGAGAATAAGTATTTAAACTTATAATTAGATTCAAATGATCTAGGCTAAGAAAAACAGATCTTTCCATAAAGGAAAGCTCCAAAGGAAGTGCTGCAACACATGAGAAAAGACTGCAGAACTATGACAGCGTTATTTTCAGAAATCCGAAGCAGTTTTTTATTGATTTTTAGATCTATAACATATCATAGGACAAAATAATAGATATAAATGGGATCTATATGCAAAAATTCCTTTTAAGTACATTCCCCTTAGGGATCTCAGCTGAAAGTGAAGAAAAATGAATAGATCTGAGATCTACACCATGGATCTGCAGTAAAATTTAGAAATTTTTGAAGAATAAATCACACAGCATATCAGATCTGAAATATGACATGGATTGGCTGGCCAATCCACGGATCACCTCAGTGAAGGAAAGAAGCCCTTTCACCAGAGATCTCTCCTCCAAACTGCTAGCAAATAAAAATTGCAACTCTGCCTACAAAATAATGCAGTTTCTGAAGTTAACTATGTAGATGAAGTGATGCACACTTTGGCTTCATGTGAAGATAAGGATTTGGAGCTCAAAACAGCTATTTAGGGCATGCTATTCAAGAAGGACTGACACAACCAAACTTGTATGCTAAAAACTAGATAACATCGATTGTAGAACTCACACGTAGGTCCTACGTTTGATGTAGATCGCGTGGGGTCCAAACCCCCAGCAACCCTTATTCTTCTTCAACCTGGAAATCAAGAAGGAACATGCACAAAAATCTAGTTGTACATCATATATTTCTCCTAAATGTCAGTATAATCCATGTGAAACATCATATAAACAATAATAAATGCTTAATTAACAATATTTTCACATATGCAAGTAGATATTAACACTTGAATTCGGGAACAAGATGGTTCTTCTTCATTACGAATAGCATGTAAAATAATAGAAAGGTGGAGAGATCACCTGAATCCTTCCACGATCTTCGAACAGACCATCGTCAGAATCCGTCCCGCCCTTGCCTCGCTAGGATACTTTCAAGACTTGTGAACACAAGATGACATATAAGCTGATGAACATCTCTAGGAAACAAGGGTTTCCTGTAAAAATCTGGGAAGTGCAGGAGGCACAGGAAATCAGAATTGAATTGGGGCTCCAACAGAGTATAATGTCTATAAATTTCTCCCTCTCTCTTAGGCCATGCACATGAGGGGCTTTTATACTCCCTCAAAGTAGTTTCAATCTATTAGAAACAGTTGGCCATGGGCTGAGGTGGTTGAATTACTGGAATAACCATCAACCTAGCCTTGAAAATAAGGATTTATATATATATTTTTAATGATTTTAATGGCATACGCAGAAAATTATCTCTGAAATCGCGTATACACGTGGAAAATTATGGGCATACCCGCGTATGGGATTTGAAACACTATGTTTTATGAAATTTTATTCAAGTCTATGGGAATGGGTGCCCAAGGCCAAAGAGACAATCATGAATCACATGAGGGTTAAAATGATTCTATAACATGCACTCTTGCCAATGGTTTAGGTGACTTCCCCATTGAAAAGATGCAATAGAACCCTTCATATCTGAATAGATATGATTCCACTTGCTCCAGCTTACATGGATAGCTCAACCCACAACAAGAGCAACACTATAGATGTAAGGTGAAGCTTGGCCAAAATTCCAGATAGTGGATCAATGTAGCACAATCTCCTCCAAGAGACCCTCAAGGAAGGAGGAGGAATTCCTAAACAGGAAATTCCTCTCTCTAGCTAAACAACCATGAAAGTTTGAGTTGCTCAAGCAATCTCAAAATTTAAATATCATCAAAAACCTTTTCCTTGAACCTTCTCCTTCCTTTTATAAGATGAGGATGTGCAAAACCCTAAACCACCTCAAATGAATTAACCCCCTTCACATTGGATCCACCTTCTGAAACTACGCTGGGTATTCAAAGTGGTTCAATGTATCTGGACTGCTTAGTGATTTGGTCCTGTTGACTCGATTAAGTGGCTCAATCCTGTTCACACACAAGTGGCTTTTATTAAGAAAGCCCTAATTTGTCTCTATTCACATTGGGCATTGATTTATTTTTATGTTTTAGGAGTTTTTCATGTTCACCTTTACATTTTATTCATCAATAAATAAAATTAAAACAAAATGAAATATTCCCATTAGCTTGGGCTAATTAGGAATATTACATTTTTGCAAGCTGCAGCAAGTGGAGACTAGATCTTTTATATCTAGGCCATTTCAGTGCTCATTTTCAGCAAAGGAGGTTTCCTCTTCATTGGGAGGACAATATTGAATGGATTTGAGCTCATTTTTAGATCTTGGCATTAGGCCAACCTTATTTTGATCCCTACAATAGAGTTTACTTCCAAATCTATGTTATTTCGGTAGGAGGAGTGGCAGGGTGGTTTGGCACACCATTTGGAGAGCTAATTTTCTAGTGTTGGGGATCTACCCTTCACTTTGAAGATCTATTGCAGGAGGCTCTTCTATTGATCATATCAAATTAGCCACACTTTCCATATCTGTATTTTCTAGTAGATCTGCAGTATTAGATTTCATATCTACATCTTGTGCTTGATGT
The DNA here is from genome assembly GCA_034641835.2 of Pinus albicaulis. Lineage (NCBI taxonomy): Eukaryota > Viridiplantae > Streptophyta > Pinopsida > Pinales > Pinaceae > Pinus > Pinus albicaulis. The sequence continues at coordinate 880,602,408 of CM076583.1, read as the reverse complement.
TTTGCTGAAAACCCCAAGGGGGTTCTATAGAGGAGCTTGTATAGTGCATGGATCTAATATGGATCTAAATTTTGGAGCACATATTATCTCTAGATCTTATGTATAATTTATTTCTATTGCAAAAGCAATAAAATAACACTGTAAGGGTTTTCCAGCTTTTATACATGGTTGCAGAACCTCTTATGGCATGATTTTTGTCCATTGGAGACTTGTATTTCTTGTTATGAATCTTACGGGTCATCTTTTATATATATTTTTCTGTTGTAAATACATAGGAAAAGGTCTCCATATTGGTCTCTAGCTTCATAAATGATGATCTGTGTTATTTTCCCTTCATTTTTCACTATATTCCTGCTTTTCTCATTTGGGAATATTGCAGATCTTTCCTCAGCTATCAAATCTCAAAAGCCTTTCTTTAGGAAGAACAATAACATGCCCAATCGTCCTCCACCTAATACCAATGCAAACTTCAATGTAGAATATATTGGCAAAGATAAATTCTGCTCATTTCATCAAGCTTCCCACTTTGAGAGAACTTTCCCTCAATGGATAAATAGTATGACTGCATTGGTGAGTCAACTCCTAGAAGACTAGATAGTAGGAGAGCTTGAAGAGGAATTTTACCCAGATGACGAGGAAGTCTTTCCTCCAGATAAAATTTTAGGATCAACGGTCCTCACCTTCGAAGTGATCTGTGGGGAAGGTCCTTCGTTAGTGGTAGAGATTAACATTGCTAACAATCCCCAATCTAAGCCCCTCGGAACGTATAGCCTGAGGAGCAAAGGCCGAGTAGCTGATCACACATTTGAGGACAAGAGGAAAGCCTTTTTTAGGAAGATCCTACCCCCAACTAAAGAAAATTAGGCCTTAACTCCAACCTTCGAAAATACTAGCTTCGCTGCCAGTCGAGGCACCCCTAAGGCTGCACCATCACCAAACTCAGCCAACACACCCACGGAGACACCCTTGCACCCAGAGCCTGGGTAAAATATTATCAAAGAAATGAAGAAAACATGAGACAATATATCTCTTTACGAACTTTCCCAAATAGCCAACCAACATGATCTGATTCTCAAGGCTTTCGCTAACCCATCCTCCGCAAGTAGGCCTACCTCTACATCAAGAACCATCATCTCCACACCTTCCCAAGCCTCGGTGAACCTTCAGTCCATCATCAATGTCGTCAATGCTAACTCACAACGATCCATGCCCTCGTTCCTCCTGTATTTTGAGATTTATAATTTCAACATTAATAACTGCCTTGTTGACTCTCGTGCGTCCACCAATGTCATGCCCCTATTTGTATGTAAAAAATTTAATATCCGTCCCAAGAAAATCGATGACAGGATCATTTAGCTTGATAGGTCCCAAGTTCCTATCATGGGTGAGTTGAATAATGTCCTGATACGCCTCTCCTTAGATTCCCGAGTCCATTAGTGTATCGACATAGTTTTCGTAGATATTCCTAAATCCTACAGTCTTCTACTGAGTTGGGATTGGTTGAGCGAGCTACAAGAATACTTTGCCATAGACTGGTCCTATTTGGGGCTCCCATATAAAGGTAGACATAATCAGATCTGAGTCGAAAGTGAGCCCTATATGAAACATACGGTTACTGACCTTGAAGCAACCAACGAACCCATCATCTTTGTGTAAGATGATCTTGAAATGTGATTCTTAGAGGGTGATTTTAGGTGCTACCAAGATGGTCGATCCCCGGTCTCTCTGAATGCTGAGTTTGAATTAATCCCTTGCACTTCTTCCCATCCTGCCATACCAGAAGGTCCACCTAACGGCTTCGTCCCGGGCACATCCTCTATGACCACGTGAAACTTCAAGACATCCAAGAATGAAATTTGGACCTTGTAATATGACGGTTCCAAGACTCATGATGAGGTTGGTGCCAGTTGTATTCTGATAGATCCCCAGAAAAGAAAGTTCCTGATCTCTTGCAGGTTGGAATTCTAGTGCACCAATAATACAACTAAGTATGAAGCACTGATCCTGGGCCTCAAGAAAGAGATCAACCTCAAAGTCGGCTGTTGGAAGCTAATCGATGACTCTGAAATCATCACCCAACATGTACACAACACTATCAGATGCCTATCCCCACATTTGAAAGGGTATCAACAAGAGGTATGGAGTTTGATTTTTTATTTCAATGCTTTTGATATTAATTTAGTACTTAGAATGCATAATGCAGCAGTTGATAGGTTAGAAAACACTGCCACTAGGTTTACCACATTAAGGGATGATTTTTCTATTGAAATTGTGTATAACCCTGCGGTGCCGAATAATGTGACTAATTTTTGCGTTTTCAATGATTATCAACAGGTGTTAGATTTCAACTTAAACATGAACGTATTCAAGGATGCAATTATCTAACAAGAGGAACATGAATTGGCTTTACAAAAGGAAATAGAATAACACAAGGGGAACCTAATACCCAAAGGGGTCATCTCGCTTGAGAAATTATTCGACTTGCAAAATCGATTCCAAGGGCCTCCAATAAAAAGGTGCAAATTTCCACCCTATCGCACGAACAAGTGAACCTTGGAACAGAGAAGGACCCAAATTTCATTAATCTCGTTACCAAGTGCACCCCCCAAAAGCGATAGCCTTTTATTGAGATATTTAAGAAGTACTGAGATGTTTTTCCTGAACATATGATGAGCTATGGATGTAGGACATGAGGATTATCCAACATGTGATACCGATGAAGGAAGGCGTCAAACCATTTCAACGGAAGCTAAGAAAAGTGCATCCAACTTTGGAACCAATAATTCAGAAAGAAATTAATAAGCTCCTGGATGCCCACATCATTTTCAAAGTCCAACAGTTGACGTGGGTGTAAAATTTGGTCCCATTCCCCAAGATGTTCGGTGAAATCCACTTATGTGTAGACTTCTGAAATTTGAACTTGTCTTCCGATAAGGATAAATGCCTTGTTCCCCCCATGGAGAAAATTATTTAAACTATATCAGGATTGAAAATGTTCTTGTTTCTCGATGGCTTCTCAACATACAACCAAGTGGTAATGGCTGAGCTGGACCATTTGAAGACAACATTCAGGACTAAATGGGGAACATTCGCATTCAGGCGCATGCTCTTCAACCTAATTAATACTGGAGAAACCTTCCAAAGGGCCATGGCCATCGCCTTCCAGGGACTAATGGGACAGAGTGTGGTGGTCTACCTTGAAGATGTCACCATGTCACCCAAACATAGACATGACCACCTACACCACCTAAAACAGATCATTGAGAGGTGCCAAAAATACAAAATCATGTTGAACCCTAAGAAAGTATTTTTGCAGCCTCATAAGGAAATTTTTTGGGCGACATTATAACCAAAGATGGCATAGTGGTGGATCCAGACTGTGCAAAAGCCATCACACAAATTTATCCCCCAAATAGTAAGAAATCCATGTAGTTTTTAATCGTAAAAATCAACTTCCTCTGATAATTCATATCGGACTTTACGTAAATCGTGAAACCGCTGTGAAACATGATTTAGAAGAACACAAATTTTAAATGAAATCTACCAAGAAAGAAGAGTTTGACACTATTAAGAAATGCATCATGGAAGTACCTGCACTACATAGCCCAAATTTCCGCAAAGGATTTATCTTGTATACTTTTTCCTCAGACTCGTCACTTTCCGCCATCCTCACAAAAATATATGGCGACAATGACAAAAGGTCCATATATTTCATGAGTGTAGGGTTGCAAGCTACCGAGATGAACTACCCAGACATTGATGAGCAAGCCTATGCAGTATATGAGGTAGTTAAGAATTTTAGGTCATACATTTTGAAGAACCATGTCACAGTGTTCGTACCTCACCCTCCAGTCTGCTCATTGTTTGTGTATCAGGAGCTAGGTGAGAGGCGAGGCAGCTAGATGGCATTTCTTCTAGAGTATGACTTCGAATTCAAGCCTGCACACACATTCAAAGGGCAGGGACTATGTCGAACGACTGTTGAAGCCGCCGACCCATGGAACAATGATGAAGAGTATTGGGAGCATGAGATAGAGATGTACCAGACTGACGACATTCTCCAGAAAAATTCCCCATCATGGTACACATATATCCTATAGTATCAAGGTTGCATTATCATGGAACCAACCTTGACAGCCAAGAAGAATGACCGATAAGGCTAAAAGATGCATCCTATCAAATGTTGGAAGGCAATTTGTTCCGCAAACATCTCGATGGCATCTTTCTGTACTGCTTAGAACCCAGGGAGGCCCAAAAAGTCCTAAAGGAAGTACATGATGGTCCAACAGGAGGAAAATACATAGGAGATGCTACATCTCACAAGTTTATGTGTGCCACATTTTATTGGCCCACTCTGTTTAAGGATGTTCATGCCTATGCTCGAAAGTGCCCCTCGTGCCAAAAGTTTTCGAGTAGGGAATCCTGACCATCCACTCCATTACATTCTGTCGTAGTAGAAGAAGCATTGCACTAGTGGGCGTTGGATGTGATCATGAAGGTGGGTTGAAGAGATACTGTTACACCAGATCAACATCTAAGAGGTAATAGCTTTCATCACCTAGTACATCATGACCAGGTTCAGTGTTCCAACCTCTCTCGTCTTTGATAATGCTACATATTTTTCATCATTTACTAGATATGAATTTTCTTTGGAAAATGAAATTTTTCTGAAACATTCCACCAACTATTACCTACAGGGGAATGGGTTAGCTGAGTCAACCAAAAAGAACCTAATTCAGATCATCAAGAAAACCCTACTATCTCAACATCGTAATTGGCACAACGCTCTTAACAATGCCCTCAAGGCTAATCAGGTCATGCATAAACCCTCTCTAGGAACATCTCCCTTCTTCTTAGTCAACGGGAAAGAAGCCATCCTTCCCCCTAATCTCTCCATTCCTACCCTTCAGTTATTCCAAGAAGCACATGGTAACCCATGCCCTATCTTACAAACCTAAATAGACACCGTGTTGAAACTAGAGGAGGAAATACTAAAAGCAAGGGAAATTTTTTCCATCCACCAAAGACAAATAAAAAAATGATTTGAAAAAAATTCGCCAAGAAAAAAGTCTTAGAAATTGGCGATCTCGCCCTCAAATGGGAATAGGCTCATGAAGACAGGGAAAATGCACCAAATTCCAAGCCCTATGGACAGTCTTGTTGCAAACCAAATGGAAGGTTTGCCCATACACGTATAGACTCCAAACCTTAGAAGGGAGGATTGAGGTCCTCCTAGTGAAGGGCCAAGACCACAAAATTACTTCACCTAACAAACCCTCGGGCTGTCTCCATGACTCTGTATCATAGAATTGTTTTCTTTGAATTATCATGTTTTCTTTTTTTCTCTTTTTTTATTTTGATTATTTTCAATAAATGGCCTGCCTCAAGCAAGGCCATAGAATTTTATCCCTCAATGCCTGAATTCTAAGGATCAACATAGCAATTACTCAACAAGAAATTTGTACCCATATATTTGCCTACAAAAAATCATCCCTGAAAACATAAGTGGCATAATTATATCTTTGATAACCACCTTTTGGGTGGAACTCAACCAAGTCACAGGACCCTAGTGCAAGTAGTTGATCGGGCGGATCAACTCAAAAATCGATGTTCAAAGTTATCGGTGAAACAGGTGACTGGGTGAAAGTGGAAAAGGGCTAACCTCTCATGGCAAGGGGCATTCAGGAAAAGCCAAAAGGTCTCCAAATAAAAGACCAGGATCAATCTATCTTTCCAATAACATAGGCCAAGATCCCTCATTCGCCAAGGCAGCATTTGCCACATTCAAATTAGTGCCCTGATCACATTCAAAAAATTTCAATGAGCACATACAATAAGTGCTATTAGAACATGAAATAAGGGCAAAGGATCTAGAAAGGTTTATTACGTAGAGAGGTAATGTGATGACCTCATAGGGGTATTGACCAGGCTTGCTGCCAGCAGAGCAACGTTCGTGACTCTTAGGCAGTGACTCCATTGGGGCCCATCAAGCTTGCTAGCATCAGAGGAACATAGGACCCACAGAAGCAGAAGGAAGAGCCTTCTAAGCATCCCGCGCCACCCACAAGATTAAACGTGAGCAAATATTTTGGGTTTTACCGGTGAGTCACCAATTGTTGTAGCTGCTACAACACCCTATACATTTTGCATCAGTTTGAAATTTCAAAGCCCTTGTTGGTTTTGATGAGGACGGGATTTGTCCTAGAATTAGTCCTAGACCTCAAAATCTCACCTTGTATAGGAAACCTCAAACCAAAATATGACTTTAAGTTTACCGAGGTAATGTTGCAAAGTCACAAAGTTACACTTCCCTCAATCTTCAACAGTTTGTGACTTAGCGACCTTGCGACCTGGCTAAGGTCGTAAACTCCATAAGAAGCTCACCTTTGCAACCATGCGACCTTCCAACCCAATGACCTTCGGGTCGCCAGGTCGCAGGGTGGAAAGGTCACAACCATGTATAACTAATCTCCTTTGTGACCTTGTGACCTCCATTAATTCCCACATGTGTGACATATTTTTAAATGAAATGGTAGCATAGGCCGCATTCAACCTGCATGATGGAGTAAAAAAGGTGTCTAAAAAGCTAATAGGAGTGTGATTTTTCTAGGTAAGTGATTGAAGCCTCCTACAATTCCTAGTTTTATTGGTCGTGACCCTATGTACACCTACCCTAGGCTATTAATTATCTAATATGCCCCTCAGCTACAATCCTTTCCCTCACACTTGTTCCTGCTAGGGCTCCTTTTCTCTCCTGTTCGTCCCCTCATGCCCAGACCAGTTCTGACCCTTCTGTTTTAATATTGCCACTTTGTACACCCTTCGTTGGACTTCCTATGGCCTTTTCAACCGTGAATTACTTCCTTCCCCTTCGAATTTCCCAAATTCCCCTTGTAGGTCACGCCGACCTATTTTTTGCCCTAAAAGACCCTAATGTGACCTCGCGACTTCAAGACTTTGTTACCTCGTGACCTCGTGACCTGGTCGCCAGGTTTCAAAGTCGAAAAGCCTTGATTCTTCACACAGATGAGACCTTGTGACCCTGTGATTTTTCTGCTAGGTCGCAAAACTTCCATTCGAAGGCCTTTATGACCAGTGTAGGCCATGGTGACCTAGGATCCTTTGGTGCAACCCATCCTGCTCAGCCAAGGCCCTAGTTAGTGCAGTAAAGTGTTTCTTCTATTTTTATTTCAAGCTATCTGTCTTATCGTGGGGCTGATTTTTGAATATTCTAGATAATATTAAAGCTGTGCTTGAGTGTGTTTCCATATCTTCGGCCTCAAGCGACATGGGGCCCCTAACTGTTCAAAGGATACACAAGAGCCCATAAGTAGATCCATTAGAGGGAGACATTCCTCCTTCACCAGCTCCCATCTATGGAGACACCACTTGTGTTTTCGTGAAAGGTGCTAAGATGTCCTAGTATGAACTCTACCAAGAGTTCACAAAACATAATTCCTAGAAGACTTCGTGGACCGACATGTCTACATACATCTGAGGAGGTCCAAGATTTATTTTTTAGGTGCCCATCTACCAATATTCCTATGTGCAGAGATGATCAAGTGGATTCTTAAAAATGTGGATTCAAAGCACTGGGTAATATGCAATCATGTCGGAAAACCTTTCGTCAACCAAATCAAGAAGGATGCTAAAGTATTCTACTCACTCCTTTCTACTACTCACTCTCGAGTAGAGAGGAGTCTTCCAATGCCCATTGGATCGCCACACATGATGTGTTGGTGCAATATACCTTAAGGGGCTAGTGGGAAGACCCTAAAAAGTTCAAAGGAAAGAAATATCAGGAGTATAAAACTGAGTTTCTAAGGAAAGTGTGTAGGAATTTCATAGCCATGATGTGTTGAATGTATGGTAGAATGGATTCCACTACCTTTAGTGGAGCATGGATTACCCTCATGTACGTGGTCACCACCCACAACACTCCTTTTAACTAGGCGTATATGTTAATGTCAGCTCTAAGGGCCAACATATCAATAGCATATGTACTGGAGGAGGGATTAGCATCATAATTATATATGGATTCCTACCTCCTAGATGCAATATGCTAACAGTGTCACTTTTATGATTGGGCACACAATTGGAATGCAATAAGTGGTGGATCTATCCATAAGGATCTAAAAGTGTTCTGGGATACTAAATACAAGAAATACATTAATTTCAACTTAGATAAGTCTGTGACCGTACTCTACCATCACATCTTCAATGAAAATTCTCCCTGCATGTCTAGAAGAGGCATGGAGAGGGTTATCAAGGTAGCACACTAGTTCCCCATCAGAGAAGGCACCTTCATAAGAGTTTTTGGATCATTCAAGGCAACTCATGTATTACCTAAGTTCATTACTGATAAGCTACTAGTACAAGATGTATGCTATCAAATGACGGGTGGTTTCTCTAAAATGTTGAGCAAGTGCAACAAGAAAACATGGTCTACCCGCCTGCTCACCATTGGTACCTGCACCGTCAAATAATTCAAGGAAGTGGAAGAAGAATTTGAACACATAAAGGGCATCCATTTCATAAAATTAGCCTTCCAGTACTATTACCCTAAGAGAATCATCCCCACACACTGCAAGCGGGCCAAGTTCAGCTGGACTTATCAACACAGTGAGTGGACCGTGAAAGATGAAGTTAAAAACTGGTACAATGCACTCAGGGTGGTAGCCCCTGAAGAGGAAGAAAAATTTGATGGAGACCAAGAAGGTTGGTATCAGTATGATCAAACTCTACATGAAAGAGTAGATTCCATGAGATGGAAAACACCAATAAGAGGATCCTCTGCCTCATAGCCAAAAGGTGAAAGAACACCACAGGAAGTGAACATCCTAATAATCCAAAAGGAAAAGGGGATAAAGAGGCCAAGGCACAACAAAATGACGAGAAAAATAAAAGAGAATAAGAACTCAAGAAAGCCCAAGATACTCTGGCACAATAAGAAGAGGAAGAAAGGAAAAGGCAACAGGCATAAGAGCAGCAGAAAAAATGACAGAGGGATGAACAATGAAAGAAAAAAGTAGAAGAGGCCCGTTGGAAGAAAGAAGAAGAAGAGGAGGAACAGAGAAGGGAAGTGGAGAACAAGTTGAAGCAGTAATAGGATAGGGAAGAATCATAAAAGAAGAGGGAGGAAGAAGAAGCTCAGAAACAATGGGAAAATACATCCAAGAAAGCAAAGAGAAGTGAATCACAACCCTCTTAAACTGGGAAGTGGGAAGATCTACCACATATTGACATACCCCCGACAACTCCCATGACAAGAGGGCACCTCCAACTTTCAGAACTTGGTATCCCTGAGGAACATGATGATGATGTATTGGATCTAACATGAGTAACACAGGACACCAAATAACTATACAGAATCATTTGAAGTGCTTGATTATACTCTGACCCCTCTCACCCGGTTTTCAACAACGAAAGGCTTGATGAATAACATTATATGTAGTGAAATTGGTAAAGTGAACGCACGAGGGCTAGAGAGGAGGCCAGTGGGACCCGCAAAAGCACAAGGAAGAGCCTTCTAAGCCTCCTGCACCACCCACAAGATTAAACGTGAGAAAATATTCTGGGTTTTACCAGTGAATCACCAATTGTTGTAGCTGCTACAACACCCTCTAAATTTTTCAGCAGTTTGAAATTTCAGAGCCCTTGTTGGTTTTGATGAGGATGGGCTTTGTCCTAGCATTAGTCCTAGACCTCAAAAGGTCACCTTGTACAGGAAACCTCAAACCAAAATATGAATTTAAGTTTACTAAGGTAATTTCGCAAAGTCACAAAGTCGCACTTCCCTCAATCTTCAACAGTTTGTGACTTAGCGACCTTGCGACCTGGTTAAGGTCATAAACTCCGTAAGAAGATCACCTTTGCAACCATGCAACCTTGCGACCCAACAACCTTCGGGTCACCAGGTCGCAAGTTGGAAAGGTCGCAACCATTTGCAACTAATCCCCTTTGTGACCTTGCGACCTCCATTAATGCCCACATGTGAGACATATTTTTAAATAAAAGGGTATCGTAGGCCACATTCGACCTACATGATGGAGTAAAAAAAGTGTTTTGAAAGCTAATAGGAGTGTGATTTTTCTAGGTAAGTGATTGAAACCTCCTAAAATTCCTAGTTTTATTGGTCGTGACCCTACCTGCACCTACCCTAGGCTATTAATTATCTAATATGCTCCTTAGCTACAATCCTTTCCCTCACACTTGTTCCTGCTAGGGATCCTTTTCTTTTCTACTCATCCCATCATGCCCAGACCAATTCTGACCCTTCCTTTTTAATCTTGCCACTTTGTACACCCTTCCTTGGACTTCCTATGGCCCTTTCAACCTTGAATTACTTCCTTCCCCTTTGAGTTTCCCGAATTCCCCTTGTAGGTCACGCTGACCTATTTTTTGCCCTAAAAATCCCTAATGTGACCTCGTGACTTCACGACCTTGTTACCTCATGACCTCATGACTTGGTCACCAAGTTGCAAAGTCGTAAAGCCTTGATTCTTTACATGGATGAGACCTTGTGACCATACGACTTTGTTGCTAGGCCACATCCCTTCCATTCGAAGGCCTTTATGACCAGTGCAGGTCATGGTGACCTAGGATCCTTTGGTGTGACCCATCCTACTCAGCCAAGGCCCTAGTTAGTGCAGTCAAGTGTTTCTTATATTTTTCTTTCAAGCTATCTTTCTTATCGTGGGATTGATTTCTGAATATTCCAGGTAATATTAAAGCTGAGCTCGAGTGTTTTTCCATATCTTCAGCCTCAAGTGACATGGGGCCCCTAACTGTTCGAAGGATACACAAGATCCCATAAGTAGAGAAATCAAAGTGAGACATTCCTCCTTCACCAACTCCCAACTATGGAGACACCACCTGTGTTTTCGGGAAAGGTGCTAAGATGTCTTGGTATGAACTCTACGAAGAGTTCACAAAAAATAATGCCAAGAAGACATCATGGACTAACATGTCTACATACAGCTGAGGAGGTCCAAGCTTTATTATGTAGGTGCCCATCTAAAAATCTTCCTATGTACACAGATGATCGAGTGGATTAAAAAAAGGTGGATTCAAAGCACTGGGTAATAGGAAATCATGTCAGAAAACCTTTCACCAACTAAATCAAGAAGGATGCTAAATTATTCTACTCACTCCTCTCTACTACTCACTCTCAAGTAGAGAGGAGTCTTTCAATGCCCATTGGATCGCCACACATGATGTGCTGGTGGAAGATACCTTGAGGGGCTAATGGGAAGACCCTGAAAAGTTCAAAGGAGAGAAATATCAGAAGTATAAAACTGAGAGTCTAAGGAAAGTGTGTAGAAATGTCGCAGCCATGATGTGCTGAATGTATGGTAGAATGGATTCCACTACATTTAGTGGAGCATGGGTTCCCCTCATGTACGTGGTCACCACCCAAAAAAATCATTTTAACTGGGCATATATGTTAATGTCGGCTCTAAGGGCCAACATATTAGCAGCACGTGTACCAGAGGAGGGATTAGCATCATAATTATATATGGATTCCTACCTCCTAGATGTAATATGCTAACAGTACCACTTTTATGATTGGGCACACAACTGGAATGGAATAAGTGGTGGATCTATCCATAAAGATATAAATGTGTTCTAGGATACTAAATATAAGAAATACATTAATTTCCACTCAGATAAATTTGTCACCGTACTCTACCATCACCTCTTCAATGAAAATCCTCCCTGCATGTCTAGAAAAGGCATGGAGAGGGTTATCAAGATAGCACACTAGTTCCCCATTAGAGAAGGCACCTTCATCAGAGTTTTTGATCATTCAAGGCACCTCATGCATTACCCAGGTTCATTACTGATAAGCTGCTACTATAAGAGGTATGCTATCAAAGGATGGGTGGTTTCTCTAAAATGTTGAGCAATGTAAAAAAGAAAACGTGGCCTACGCAGCTGCTCACCATTGGTACCTACACGATCAAAGAATTAAAGGAAGTGGAAGAAGAAGTTTAACACATAAATGGCATCCATTTCATATAATTAGCCTTCTAGTCCTATGACCGTAAGAGAATCATCCCCACACACTGCAAGCAGGCCAAGTTCAGTTGGACTTATTAGCACACAAAGTGTGCCATGAAAGATGAAGTTAAAAACTGGTACAATGCACTTAGGGTGGTAGCCCTTAAAGAGGAAGCAAACTTTGATGGAGACCAAGAAGGTTGGTATCAGTATGATCAAAATCTACATGAAAGAGTAGATGCCATGAGATGGAAAAAACCAACAAGAGGAGCCTCCACCTCGTAGGCAAAAAGGTGAAAGAACACCACAAGAAGTGAACCTCCTAATAATCCACAAGAAGGGGATAAAGAGGCCAAGGCACAACAAAATGCTGAGCAAAAGAAAAGAGAATAAGAACTCAATAAAGCCCAAGATACTCTGGCACAATAACAAGAGGAAGAAAGGAAAAGGAAACAAGCATAAGAGTAGCAGAAAAAATGACATAGGTATGAACAATGAAAGAAGAAAGTAGAAGAGGCCCGTTAGAAGAAAGAAGAAGAAGAGCAGTAGAGAAGGGAAGTGGAGAACAAGTTGAAGTAGTAATATGACAAGGAAGAATCATAAAAGAAGAGGTAGGAAGAAGAAGCTCAAAAACAATGGGAAAAGACATCTAAGGAGGCAAAGAGAAGCGAATCACAACCCTAGTAAACCGGGAAGCGTGAAGATCTACCACCTATTGACATACCCTCGACAACTCCCATGATAGGAGGGCACCTCCAAATTTCAAAACTTGGTATCCCGGAGGAACATGAGGATGACGTATTGGATCTAACATGATTATATTACGATCAATACACTCATAAGATCAGGAAAGATAGAAGGAAATGCATTTCCCAGAATCCAGCTGAACCCTGGTAGTAACCATGGAGAAGGGCATAGTGTTGGACACCAGGACCAGTCCCATAGTGACAGCACTGCCTAGAACCACTTTTCCAGCCACCACTAAAGAAAATGTCACTAGGATGAGCTGAGAAATATTATTTATGCAAAACAGGCTCTGTCTATCTGAGAAAAAGGCCACTCAAGCAGAAGAGGATAAGAACCCCCTTGAGGCCGAAAATAAAATGCTCAAACTTGCAATCACTCAATCCAACAGACTAGAAGCTACTATTGAGGGATATTTTGACATCTTGGGAAATAACATGATACAAGTCTACAAGGAAATGATGACACTGGAGAAAACACTCACTCCCTTGGCAGCAGTACAAGAAAAAACGAGGAAAAATTATGCCCAGCTAAAGTAGTCCTCTACAACACTTGACAACATCCTAGAAGGGTTTGGAAGATACCCACATGCCCCTGCCACCCTTCCAAATAGGGACTGGATCCACACCCAAAACGACAAATTAAAAATGCGGATGAAACTGAAATCCAAAGATAAACTTGCAAAGGATTTGGATAGGGTGATGATCGCCTATGAGCATCTCATCAGTCATATCGACTCGATGGTGAAAGTGCACCACATATCTTCCATAGGCACACTAACCAAAGAAAGGCTACAAGACGAGGTACTGCAATATTTCTAGTCGGTCCTGGACCAAATCAGGCAGTCAACCAACTCAAAGGACCTCCCAGCCACCAAAGATAACATAATTCAATACGTTGTTGCACCAACCAAGATCTACACCAATCTAGCCTCTTTTTCCAATAAAATAAACATGAAGAGGCGTACACTAGTTACAGATGCACTTGAATATTTCCATAGACTGGGAGAGTACATGCCTCAAATTTCTCTAGTAGCCATTGAATACCAAGCCTGGAAGACCTACCTCAAAGATCCGCAACAGGTAGAAACCCTAGTCCTCTCCATCACAAAGTCGGTCCCATTAAACGAACTTGATTGACACGTCATAGAGGCAGGAATTTCGTATGTCACAAAAGCTATTGAGTCACAGGGTCACTGATGCAGGAGCATCCTACTTGATTTTCATTAGAATATTTTGTAAATAGGGGGTGATGTATTTTTAATAATTATATGAATTATTATGCTCAATTTTAATAAATTAAGAGAGAAATATCTAATAGTGAGGATTATTATAAATATTCTCTTAATTAATTGAGAATATGAGGGATTTGAGGTAGGTAGATGATTTAGGGATCAGAAATTCCTTCAATAGAACTCAGTTGAGTCAAATAAGGGATAAATCTATATTAGATTTTGGTTGAGATTTTTGTGGAGAAAATAATGGATTGGAGTTAATTCATAATTGTGTACAAATATGAAGCTTGTGAGAGTGAGGAATACAGAGAGAGAGAGAGAGAAAAATGGTTTGAGAGTTTTTGTAAAGGGCCGAGAGCCGAAAGGCCATCCATTGTAATATTCGGCCAAATGTTTTAAATCTAAAATTTCTTGTTGAATTTTATATAAGCAGCTTGGTTACTATTTGACTCTCTCTTTGTTTATATTTATACTTGAATCTAATTATATTTGTATGAGCTTTTTGATTTAAGTTTTCACAATAAGGTTGAAGAATTCTGTTGTATATGCTAGGATCTGTTTTATAGAGAAATCCTGGCATCATTTCGTATCAGAGCTAAGGAGATGAGTTTGAGGATGAGTCTCTCCTACGTTGAGGCTGTTTTGTTTTAATTGCTTGTTGTGAGCGAGAAGAGCAGGTCAGATTGCCTAGGAGAGAGTTGTTTGAAATATGTAAAATATTGTGGTGTGTTAAGTATACAAATTATAGATATATATGCTATGTATGAGTTGTGAATGCAGGAACAAGTTCACAGTGGAGGGTGTGCAGTCTTAAATAGTCGACCTTGAAAGAGTAGTTTTTGTAATGTTGTGCGGTAGTGATTACAAGCACAATCAAAGGTTGAAATACCACAGACTTGTATTGACACAGACACGACGAAATTGTGAAGTGTAGCTAGCATAGTCTGCAAGCTACGTTTTTTAGTATGCAACTTTAAATTCTTGGAGACTGTCGTGATTACCATACTTTGGAGGAGTGCAACCAAAGAAAGCATTGGCATGGATGTAAGGGAGCAACAGTAACGTATTTGTGGCCAGGTATGTGGACACAGGCAATGTTACAAAGGGCAACGTGTATAATGACCGTGGCAGCGTATGGCATAGCAACATGTGGTAATAGCAATACTCTTGAGGTATGATGTATGCAGTTTGAAGTCTGTGTAAGACATTTAACATAGATTATGGAGTCATGGTAATGTATCATATGTGATATAGAGCTGGAATCATATTTTTTGGTTATGTTTGCTTTGGTAGTGTTATGATATGTGCGGCCACTGGTCTCAACAAAATGCAACGGTTACTTTCTTAAAGCGGATTTAGTATTGGTAAATGGTGAATGGCAGTTGCGTAAACTTGGGTGAATAGTAGAGCAGTGTGGTGGCATATGATAATCGCATCATAAGAGGAAGTCAATTAATCATTCATGGGTTTCCAGTCTACGGAAAAGGCTTGCAGAGCAGCGAAAATTTTAAGGATAGAAAATTATCTTGAAGTTTAAAAAATTGGTGAATCTCACTGGTCCCTAATATGTAAACTATAAAAATTTTATTGATGTATTTATAAAATTATTCAAATTTATAATTATTTTATATATAATCTCTATATAATGTTGGCAATTTTTAACATAAAGTAATTTATATTGTAAAATTTGGGCGAATCATTTTTTATAAAAAATGGAAATTGGAAAATACTTTTTTTGGTAAAAACGTGGAAAATTAGCCCACCTATGAATATTAGCCCCTAAAATTTTCCATGTTGCAGAGCTATGGAATTGTTAGTTGGTTGGAGAGGGTGGTCATGATAAACAAGGGTACAGTGTTCCAGGAACAAGGTGGAACAATTCAGAGAGGGAAGATGGTTCATTGGGGACTCTTTTAGCCTCTGGCATCGATGTGGGATTTGTAGAGAATTTTGGTTCGTGGATGGAACCGTCTGCTTCTTAAAATGTTGATTTGCATTCGTCGTCATAGCGCAATTCCAATATTAATACAGTTGAATTGACATCATATTTCCTGGGTGTAATTATGTTGATCCATGTGTAATGGCTTGTACTGGCAGTAGCATAAATAAAGTAGCATTTGTCCTTAAGCGGTGTTCCAAAACTGGTATTGCGTTATTCCATGTTGGTAATGCCTTTAACTCATGAAACTTAGTTATCTTCACATTGTTACATTTGCATTGTGACAGATAGTAAATATTTCTTTAGTGGTTTTTTATCAACATTTGAAATGGAATGGTATTGTGTGGATTAATTGTTGCAAGAAGAATTGATTGGAGGGTTGATACGTAGAGGAGTTACAGTGAAAGATATCTCTATTTGTAGAAACTTCAAGTCAAAATTGGTGGGGTCTTTGTGGAAGCCTGAAAAATTGTTGACAGAGTTATATTGTTGAGTGATGTTCCTATGTGGATGACTTGTGTTGGCAGCGATTGTAATAATGAAAAATTTTCTTCTAGATCAGTGACTTGTATGAAGGTGGAGTTGGGCATGAATTTAAGCCTGACGGTGATTTCTTGAGTTATCAAGCTATTTGAAGTTCTATTTTTTGAAGACAAGCCTCACTGTGATTTCAGAGTGAAGTATTTATTCATACAACTGGTCTCACAATTTTTTGTTTCCCTTCTTTGATCCACTTGTTAGAGGGGTTAAAATCGCTTTAGAGACTTGATGACAGAAACTATGAATTGGAGCGGTGCAGCAGAATTATGAGTCAAGGGCAAAGGTATGACTGAGTATGTTATGTGTTGAAATTTTGGGTTTTCTTAACCAAGTTGAAATTATAAATAAGTATTTTTGCGGAGATGATTTATATATATGTCAACACGTGGTTCAAAATTAAAGTGAAAATAGTGTAAATGCGGAGGTATAAGGTTTTATCACCATAATAGCTTTAAAGAATATTAATTTTTGCTTAAATGAATGGAAAAGGAGAATGCACTATCCTGGGTGATATAAAGAGGAACATGCATTTTTATATGAGGTGGTTTATTATGCATAGTGTGGGTTCTTCATAGTTTTGGCTAAATCATTTTGGACCAAAGCTTGTAGTTGGAATGAGAGAATTATTTTGGTTTGTGTTTAATATTGAAAACACAAACAAAGCATGATTGGTCAATGTTGTAGAATCTTTGTTTTTACCATTATGTGGCGGCCCCTACGGAGGTGTTATTTAGGATGGGCACAATGTACGAGTTGTACATTATTCATCAAAGACGTTGAAAACATGAATAACTTGTTCTCTGTATGCAGGTGAAGAGATGTGAATTGATGTAAATTTATAATGTGCAGTTGTATGGTGCATGGAAGTACAGGGAAACTGTTTGCTCTAAGATAATGAGCGTGTTGAATGAAGGGCATGAAAATATTCACAGTGACAAAGATGACACAAAAGAGTGAAGTCCGGAGAGTTGCAAATGCAAGGGAAAGGTTTACTAAATAACCTTGAATGGAGCATAAGGTATGATACTTCATTTCGAAAATATATTTTAATTAGAAAATTAAATGATTTATTTTATTTTAAAAATAAATCTTGGGGAAACTGGATTGCATTTCTATTTAAAGAATTTGGTATCATGTAAAATGATAGGGAGATGATGTAATTATTGGTGACTTGTGATATTTTCTGAAGAATGGAGTATGAGAGAGAGTGAAGATTTTACATCATAAAAATGTATCAAGGGTGGATGTTAGTCAGAAGATTGTATAACTTGAATTAAGTCAAAATATCCACTATTGTAATTATTGGGTCAAGCTTTGAAGTCAAACAGACGTTAGAGTCAAATGAAAATTGAGTTATTGTACAAGAGGGTGTATTTTTCATCCAAGATGAAGAGTTGATGTAAAGTCTGAAGTCAAAAAGCATAAGCCAAGTCAAAGGTTTGAATGTAATTAGATGCATGATCGGTGGAGCCCAACACCCAAATATTTTGGTCATTATAACACATGGAATACTGCAGTTGTTGTTTTGTAGCAAAGAGGAGCAAGAGAGTTTCCAGAAATGATTCCAAAATAGAGAACTGGTAGAGGTTAAGCACCGGAAGAGAGCTTGTATTGCTGGATGGAAAGCGTGGAGGCTTGCTGAAAAGGGGATTCAAATGAAATCCACGCGTGAACAGATGAAGTTCACAAAGGAGGAGAAGATGAATTTTGATAGTCATTTTAGAAGATCTAATGAAGACCACAACAGAATAAAAAAGAAGGAAAATGCCAAGGAAAATGGCATATGTAAGTAGTTGACTGATGAAGAGTATGAGCAGGAAAAAGATGAGATAACAGTTCACCTTGAGTTATTGATGGAATTGTTGTAGAGAAATATGAAATACCAGAGACATGGTTGGACCATGAGGAAGAAAGTGAAATGGCAGAGACTACACACAAAGAGGGCACAACAGGTAAACATACAATTGATTGAAGAACTGAGGAAGCTCGAGCAGATGATAAGTGTGAAGAACTTAGAGAAGCTGAGTTGAAAATGGAAATTTCCATTTGTGGCCCCGAACAGGGTGAAATTCTAGGTGGAGAGATCAATGAGAAAGATCCCATGAACTATCGGAATAGTTCAAAATAATTGTTGACAAGAGAAGTAGATGAGGCTATGAAGCCTTGTATTTTTAAATATCATAGTTTATGTATGTTTGCACGATGTGCAGAAGATGGTGGACAATCTGGTGAAATTGTCATAGAGATGAAAAAAGCTCTTAAGGTGAAGTATGATGGAGAATGCCTTTCAGAGGAGGAAGGTATTGATTTGTTGCAGCAGAAAGAATTCATATATGAGTTCTTTTTTGGGGTAAGAAAACCAGTTGAAGCTGTTATGGAGCATAAGAATAATGAAAACGCTGAAGTGATATTCCAAGGAGGTAAACAAATGAATTTGTTTAATGAAATTGATGACAAAATTTTGTAATGTGATGATACATACAACAGGGTAACTCAGGAATATTCCTAGAAGAAGAATGAAGCTGCGAATGAAGGTTGTGATGGAATATTGGAAAGATTTCACATGGAAATAGAGTTTTTGGAACGATGGCTTAAGGAACTTGAAGAGGAGATGAAACTTGTAGAACCTGATACCGAAGAAATTGCAATTACCATGCATGATAGGGATGATATTTTTTTAACATTTATAGAGTTGAGTGAATGTTATAACTTTTCAAATAATGATGTGACTGTAGGTACAGAAGGAAACATAAATAAATATGATGTTTAAATCAGTGAAATTGAGCAGAAATTATTTGGAGAGGAGATGAAAGATCAGGAGCACCAAGAAAGTTATGTCTTTAGAGACATAATGGAAACATAACTATTGAACCAGCAAGATAAAGATGAAAAAAATAGGATCTTTTGAAATCCAGAAATTCAATGATGAGAGATTGGTGCTTGAAGCATCAAAAGAAGCCGAAAGGTCTTATCTTTTTGAAACTAACAGTTTGTTGATGAATGCAGGTACAACACCTAATGAGAAATTTGTTTCTATAAAAGAAATCAATGATTACAATTGTGGTCAAGAAGAAATTATTGATTATTCTTCACCTTAGAAAGTTTAGTGTTCAACTTAGTTGGAGATGAAAGCATTAGACAAAGAGGAATTACTTTGAGGAATTGGAGGAAACAATTGTTGTACAGGCCGATGGAATCCAATTGATAGAGTGAGTGATGAGTTACCAAACAGAGTTGATACTTTAAAGGACCAGCAAAAGAAAAGAGTTTGGAATCCTGGAGGGAGCAAGTCATCAAGACTTGTGGATGTCACATTATTACAGAAAATTGACAGACCTCGTAGACAGAAGTCTATGGAAACTTCTGTACATGGGGATTCTGATGCAAGAGAATCTTGCTTGATTTTCATTAAAATATTGTGTAAATAGGGGGTGACGTCTTTTTAATAATTTTATGAATTATTATTCTAAATTTTAATAAATTAAAAGAGAAATATCTATGTGTGAGGATTATTGTAAATATTCTTTTAATTAATTGAGAATATGAGGGAGTTGAGTTAGGTAGATAATTTAGGGATAATGAATTCCTTCAATATAACTCAGTTGAGTAAAATAAAGGATAAAACTATTTTAGATTTTGGTTGATATTTGTGTGGAGAAAATAATGGATTGGAGTTAATTCATAATTGTGTATAAATATGAATCTCGTGAGATTGAGGAAAACAATGAGAGAGAGAAAAATGGTTTGAGAGTTTTTGTAAATGGATGAGAGATGAATGGCAATCCATTGTAATATTCAGCCAAATGTTTTAAATCTGAAATTTCTTGTTGAATTTTATATAAGCAGCTTGGTTATTGTTTGACTCTCTCTTTGTTTATATTTGGACTTGAATTTAAGTAGCTTTGTATGAGATTTTTTAGTTAATTTTTCATGATAACGTTGAATAAGTTTTTTTGTATATGCTATGATCTATTTTATAGAGGAATCCTAGCATCAGTCATGACCCCACTTAGGTCGCAGGTTTCGGTTTATCCCAAGTCGCAGACCATCCCAACAATCAGGGAGAAGAAGAGATAGGGTAACCCAAAAGTCACTTTTGTTCTATATGTACTCCCTCAAGAGAGAATGTAAGGATGTTTTTTGGACTCCAAAAGGAGAGAGAGATATAAATGTATGACATTGAATGTATGTTCTAGGAATGAATACAAAAGAATGTTTTCGACTGCACTATTGGATGTGATGGAAGCTTCCGTGTATTGACACTATGAATATTGTTCTCTTACATGTCTGATACTATTCATAACAGACTATTTCATGTTTTTTTTTGTACATTGTTTATATGTTTAAGCTATTTTTATATATGAAATATGTATGATGGTTCAACATAGGAATATGTTAATGACTTAGTTGTTGATATGTCCCTAATCTCTTTAGAAATATGCTTAGGAAATTGAAAGGTGTATGATCATAGTGAACTATTTATCTTATGTTCAAATGAGCCTATGTATGAGCATGACCCTAATGACATTTTTCTAACAATACTTCTTTTGGTTGCATTCTTTAAATCTCTCTTTTTTTGTTCATTGTGTTTCATTTTCAGGGTAGTCCCTCAACCATTTGTATTTTTTCCTCCAACAGTCATACATTCTCATGATTGTGAATTACATCTCTATATGAGGAAGGGAAAATATCTCATCAGCATAATTGAAATCGGGCCCACATACCAAATGGGATCCCTATCGTAAATGGTGTAGAGTCAAGTTGGGATTCTATACTAGTGAGATCCTCTTACTGTTGGCAAGGAATTTTTTCTCATCAAGTGGAATATATAATCAACAATAGTTTCACAGACTAAACTAGCAAGGTCAACAATATTTCAATGCTGCCTAGAAACCCCGGTCCTATCCCCTGTCACCTTGGTCAAATCAATTGTTTTATAGTCCTTCTTGGTAAAAATAAATACCCTCCTCCTCCATGGAATAATTCGTAGAGTAATCACTATTGTTCTCAATGGCTAATCATGCCCACTAAGAGACCAATGTGGTCCCAAAACTAACAACACCCCTTTGAACTCATTAATTAATTAGTAGGAATGGTGCCTCAATCACAACCACTATTACAAACACCGCTTAAGTTACCCCCAAACATCCCACCTTTGTCACACCCTCAACTACCGTCACAACCAAATAAAAACCCAAAAAATAGGCCCTTGGAACTTTTAGAAATTCTTGAGCGGTTAGAAGATGAAAATTACGCTAAATAGCATCATCATCATAGAAAACTCCTTCTACTATAGTTATCATTGAGACAGAATCACGTAGTAGACTATGTAAAATAAATAATCCAGAAACACTTCATATGTTGCTCCTTCATTTCCAGAAAGGTTGGTCATACTAAGGCCAACCACATATCCTAAATTCAATCTTGTAGGGGTACTATAGAATTTGTGCATTAAAATTCACCTTATTTAAGCTATCATAGATATATCGATCTATGCTAATACCATAAAATAATTATGTGTCAAGAAACCTAGAAGAAAACCAAAAGACCCTCCTATAGTCCATGTCCTTGGGAAACTTTCTAATCTTATTTTATGAAAACAAATACCCATCGAATACAGTGATCCTCGAAACCCAGTGGTCACCATTAAGATTCATGGATTTAGATCTACTAATACTTTAGTCGACTTAGGATCCGATATAAATATAATAACACTTGAAACTTGTTCCCTCCTTGGAATAAATATGTTAAAACCAACCCCAACGATACCAGAGTTAGCTCACTAATCTATGGTAAAAATCTAGTACGAAATGGCTAATTAGTTACTAAAAAAATGACTAGATTTGTATATAAATGATCATTTTTTGGTCGGTGACCAATACTAGCTAATTTATAGTATCTTATAACATGACCAATGTTTAGTCATTTTAAGCTTAGTCATTAATTGGTTGTCTCAATTTTATTTTGTATTTATATATTTAGTCATAAATTTGGTCTTTAATTTAGTCATTAATTGCCGTAAGTAATGACCAAATATAGAAAAAAATATATTACTATATGATCACCCTAAAAAACCAATTAATGACCAAACATATATGACCAAATGGTTGGTTGTCTTATAAGATACTATAAATTATCTATTAATAGTCATATATATGCAAACTTTAGTCATCATTTGAAACGAATTAATGGTTAAAGAAATTTGACTAAATTTTTGTCATGTTATAAGATACTATAAATTATTACAAATATTCATATATATGCAAAATGTATTCGTCCTTTGTAATCACAAATTTATTATTTGCAATAGTCATTTATCTTTTTTTGGTAGTTTCAAATTTATGATAGATATGACTAATTTACAATTTTATATTCATTATATTTACTTGCATTAATAATCGTTATAAACCACTAATTTACTCGTATATTCATTTTATTTGTGTTCATTATTAATTAATATAAACTACTAATTTAGTCATTTTAGATTGATTTTATTTTTTCATTATCAATAAAAATAAATTAATTAGTATTATTTTGAAACTAAATTAAACAAAAATGTCATACAATGTGCATGTACAGCTAATATGTAAACGTAAAGTTACATATATTAATTACAATACTAAATAATATCAAGTGCAACAAAAATAATTTCAACCACATAAATTGTATTATATAAAATGTCAAGTATTACAGTATGAGTTTTGAATTTAATATTTATTGGGCTACAATTTACACATGAAATATTGTTTCATCACTTCAAAAAATTATCATTGTATTGTCAAGGCATTGGAGGTGAATTCACAAACTCTAAAGACTTAACCATTAGTATATATGTGTGTGTATTATGTGGGATATTGGATCTATGGGTATATTAGTTCTCTGATCTCTCTCTTTTTCCATTTTTCACTCTAGTGATATTGTTTTCCTCTTTCTTCAATTATTGCTTCCTACCATCAATACTCAGTTCCTTTTCTGAAAATGAAAGAAGATACAATGGATATTATAAGACATGAAAGAGGATTAACACTCGAATATTGATTAATGTAGAGTATAAAGGATTTATATAGAATATACCTCAACATCAACATTGTAAATTCCATTTTTCCCCATAAAATAAATAAAAACAAATAAATTTTCTTCAGATGAGCGATAATGGTCATTATGTGGCTAGATGAACTATGTAAACAAAGAAAATAAAATTCCACCGTAGAAAAGAACACCTTAGTAAAATTAGTATTCAAACTTCAAGGAGATATTAGGCACAATCATACCAACTAAGTTACATGCTAAAAATCTCAAGTTGTATATTACTTATACAATATGGGAGTGCAAACACAAATCCTGGAAAATGACAAACCTAAGTCTAGAATAAAATGAAATGAAATGAAAAAGATACAATAATATAATATCCTCATATACATGTATATAACCAGATAATGTAGAAGGCTAAGTGAATAAGTCCATGGCTCAAGGTATATGATGTTAATAATTCCCCACACTGATGATAATTTCTTTACATAATAACTATTATTTGGGTTATCACATATGAATAAGCCAACTAGTCTATATCAAATTATTAGTACTTTTCTTATATTCATCGATCACTATAGTATAAGTGGATAAAATAAAAATATAATTCCCTTATTATCGTTTTTCTTACCTGTGGTATAATATATTAGCTATGATTTGGAGAAAATTTCCAACATAGAAAATATGTAGCAATCACCAATAGTAATCTCCCAAATAGGTATCGAAATTATGTATCAATAACCACTAGTAATCTCCCAAATAGGATTATTTTGGAACGTAACTTTCAAATTCCAACTGCTATACGATTCTTCAAGGGAAAATCTGCATTGAATTCCAACACCAAACTTCAAGTTTGAGTGAACAACTATGGCCATACTAGTGTATTTTGGACACTAGATAATTCACTCCTCGAAGCCAATACCTCTGTATAGATTCATAAATTTAATAACTCAACTCAAAGCGACACTAATCACTACAATAAAAATATAAAATAAAAGTATATTTTATTTGTTTTATAGATTTACATTCCATGCACCAATATTTTTCACATATTCACCATACTTGTAATTTCCAAGATATAGCTCATCAATTGATCTTTTACAAAAAACACTTGATTCAATACCGAAAATGATTTAACATCTTACAACAATAAAAACAATGTTTGATCCTCAATTATTTCAAATTAGTTAGAACAAAAACATCAATAAAGAGAAACAAGTACAAAATAATAAATCCATCAATTAATAATCAGTAAAAAAGGATAAGTTTTTTGTTGAATCCTGATAAACAACTATAAATATTGAAAATCCATTGCAAGTAGTGGTATTGTTCAAAGAGAAATACTAACTGGCGAACTCATATTCAATATTCTTTTCTCTATCCATGAAGCTTTATGTTATCCTAAAAATAATAATTCGCATTCAATATTTTAGGTTTCTGAAGCTGGAAAAAGGCCTTGCACAATGAATTAGTAAATTTCATTAATTTTCATAAAATGCTTCTTGTACTGAAGAAATATAGTTTTACCATGTGATAGATAATTCAAGAAAGAACGTAAAAAATAGTGTACAATATTTCTTAGAAGACTTCATGTTAAAAGGAAAACTTGCATATTTTAGATAGGAAAAGAAGCTTAACATAGATGGATGATATTACAAAATAATAGACTAGATATAAAACTATAGGTAGAAATAACAAAATCCTAATTGTATTCTAGTTGATTGATAATTCTAAGTGAATACAACTATATACACAAAAGTTTTCATTTTCATATTTCTTTCCCATACCTTTATTGGAGGTGGAAACTAACTTGTGTGCATATTGCAATGTTTTTTTACCTAGATTATATGTTGCATTATCCTATTACACACTTGCCTTCCCATGAAAAATCAAAACAGGTATTGGAGGAATTAGTTACTACATCAGATGAGTTATCAGCTTTAACCTTCTCTTTACTTGATGCACTCATCCTTCCCCTTCTTCTTGGTTATCAATATCATGTTTCTCCTATAGCCAACATAGGAATAATATGGGTCTTGGAAGAATAAATATACTCATATGATATCTTCAAATTTGAAAGGATGCATTTTTGTTATTTAACTACTAGTAAAAAAGTTATAGGAAGACCTTAAATATAACCATACATTTTCTATGAAGTGGTTTGTTGCAAAAACCAACGCTAGCATAACATCATTGAAAATAAATGGTTATCAATGACCAAAGATTTTTTCCATAACATGAACATTGGCTTATTCTTAATAAATAAACATAAATAATTTCAAATAAAAAAAAATAAACAAAAATAACACCATTGATGTAAATTCACAAAATATTGACAAAAAAGAAAGAAGTGAATTTGATAGGAAGTAGCTAAAAAAATTGTAGTGGGAAGATGACCTCAATATTCAATAAAATATACATGCCAAAGAATGAGTTGTGACACTTGTTTCTTACATTTTCTAAGCATAACTACAACTGGAGCTACAATGATTTCTTTAGATAAATATTATTTGTGTTGATATGCAGTGTGGCCCTCCATTATTGGAAAGGACACAACTATTGGGGTTCACATAGTTACTACAGATTCAATGTCTTTCATGTCTAATTGATGAGCGTCACTTGTAATTATTGGTGTTAATCCTAAGCTAGGGAAAAAATTCTCAAGATCTTTCCCTGAAGGAATCTGTTGATAGTTTGAGGTTCTAGACCTTCCATACAAACCCAAAATATTATACATTGTAAAAAATTACAAGGCTAAGAATATCTCACTAGTATAAGGTATAAACTATTAGTGTCAGTATTTTCATACTTCCACCAGGGATCAAAACGCATTTTGCATGTGCATTTCAGGTGTCCCATTCTAAAGAAATTTTCAATCATTCCATTAGGTCATGATATAAAATTTTTCCACTGGTGGTTGTCCTTGTCAATAAGCTTCATTATCCCTCAGAATATCATATTGGTTGACTCATTCGCATGTCTCCTTGAGCATAAAAACACCTATGGAAATTCTCTTTTCACTTAGAAGTCTTTTAAGTTAAAATATCATTAATGAAAGTCAGGTCTAAAGCAGTCCCATGAGGTCATTAGGTTTTTTTATATTTATCAAGGTCATTCTTTCATTTCAGATGAAGTTAGCACATATATGAGAGGGACTAAATAAGATCATCATGATCTAATTATCATACTTTCAAAGTTGTATTTTTTAGGTTTAATAATTTTTATATCAAAATATCATTTTGATATAAAATTCGAATATGTAATCTATTTATGTTTTTCCAAATGCAATTTTATTTTGTCATATGTAATAAATTCAATCCCAAGCTATCATTGAAATCATGTCCGGCTTAAGTGGAGCAAAGAAAGCCAAACTCCATGTTTGATCAACCTGCAATGCCAAAAAGTCAAAAAGATAAAGAGTATCAATGCCAAAGTCCAAAGGGAAAAGTGAACATTAGAAAAGTGGGTGTTTCAAATTAAAATTTCAAATCCACTATGCTATAAATCCTTTCAAAACACCTCAAAGCAAGTCATTGTTTGCATTAAGCCATCAGGAGTTTCCAACAAAGGAGAAATTTTAGGTTATCTGAGAATGTTTGGTTAAAATTTAGGGGCATTGTGCATTTGTCTTCGCACTGTATATTTACCCAGCGGTGCTGCACATTTTCCCGATAGCTCCAGACCAAACAACATAAGCGCTGTACATTTGTATAGAGGCATTGTGCATTTTACTGGGCATTGCGCGTTCCTCCAGAACGTTGCGCGTTTGTTCAGGGAGGGTTTTAAAGAGTTTAACCACTTCCAGCAAGCTAAAATCTCCTCACAATTTTCTTCCAAATGCTTTAAATCAGTAAGTTGATCCTAAATACATATCTGTTCAAATATATTTGATGTTCCATAAAAGATTTAAAGTGCTTGTTGTTATGAAATCCTAGTTTCCATTTCCTTCTCATTTTCATGCACTTAGTCCATATTTATGTCCCTAAACACATATTAGTCATAAAAATTATTAAATCCTAGGGTTTACGTAGACCTAGGTTTTCATTTACATTCATTCCCTCCATTTTCCTAAGCTAATAATATCATCTCTTACTCCCTTCATCTCATTCCATCTACCCTAGGGTTTCCAAAGCCTTCAAATTCAAAATGTCTAAAGAGGAGGACAGAGGTGTCAGTGAGGAACAAACACCAAAGAGAAGTAACCACAAAGGAGGGAAAATCATTAGATATGAACCAGTAACCACAAAGGAGATCATGGCTTCTCCTCTCACTGTGTGATTTTTAAACATGTTGGTTGTTTTGAGTTTTGTGAGAAAGTGCAGCAGATTCAGTATCACCCTATGTTGATAAGGTTGTTCATTACAAATCTTCATGATAGGCAGGTCACTGTTGCTGGGGTGACTTTTACCATGTCCACTAATGCCATTTAAGCTACTACAGGGATCCATAACGTGGGAAAGAAATGGTTTAAACAAGGAAACCTTGATCAGAGCTACTATAAACCATATCTCAAACCTAGATACAAGGATGAAAAGAAGACAATTTTCTGTTTATCTCATCTCCTTGACTAATATGTCCGTATGATGAAAATAATCATGAAATACTTCACCTGTGAGGGGAGGTTTTCTCGACTCTATTCATATCACATCTGACTCCTCATGCACATCACTAGAGTTATAATGGTTCACATACCCTATTATCTCTCCCGCAACATTGACAAGATGTCAAACATTGTAAAAAACAGGGATTGCAATCATTAAATGTAGAGTCTTTTCGACCACTTCCTCATCAAGATGATATTCATGCATCAGCTTGAGTAAAAGAAAATCCCATGGGACACATTCATAGCAAGTGAGATATTCACTACCCCACCTATTCAGCATGAGGAGAGTATCCATTGATCATCTAATCCTGCCATATCTCCATCTCAGTCTACTATTCATACATCATCACCTAGTCAAATGCATTCACCTCACGTTGATCCTACTCCATCACCTTTCCATAACCCTTCACCATCACATCATGATACTGAGACATCAAGCAATAAAAAGGACATTGAGGAAAATTGGGCTAATGTGATTGATGTTGAGCCTTCTCACAAGACGTATCAGAGAGGCCATAGGCATGTGTTTTCTTCAATTGGAGTAAAAGGGGCCATGTCTTCTTCATCAGCAAAACAGGTAGACAAAGGAAAGGAAAATGCTAAAGAGAAAATCATTGAGGAGCAGGAAGATAAACATGAAACAGAGAAGGAGTTTCAGTTGATTGAACTTGATGAAGAGGATGAGGGTAGAATCATCAGTGAAACAATCAAAGGAAAATAAGCAAATATTAGTGAACTTCAAGCTAATTTTGACAGAGCAGCTTATGTGATTGATTTTCTGAGGAAAGAAAATCAACAACTGAAGACCAAGAAGATTATCAGTGAGGTAAATACCATCAAAGCACAAAGAGAGGTAGAAAAGGCCAAGGCCTTGTAGGAGGAGACCTTGGAAAGATTTGGTGAGATTGATTTTTGGATTTTTGAGTAATTTTGGCACACATAAATTCTGCCAAACGTGCAACGCCATGGGCGCTATGCTCTTTTTCGAAGTCTCCAATTGAAAATTTTCCACCAACATCATGTTCATAATTATGAAGACATCAACCCTAGAAATTTTCAGAAAATTTGGAGGAGAATTGGTCCCTCAAAAGTGAAAAAAATAACAAAATTTTCATGTTTCTACCTGTTTTTTGACCTTGGTGGTGCGCGTTTACCAGTCATGGGAGATTCACTTTTTGGTAGGGAAAATCAACATCATTTTGGAAACTAGAGGCCTATTTGGAAACTAGACTCAAATAGATTTCCAATGAGCTATCTTTGAGCTAATTTTGAGACCGGGAAGGCCTCCAAAATTTGCTTGCAAAAGAGTCTATTTTTTTTGTTAGGGCGCTATGCGTTTGCCAGGAAAATGCAGTTTTCACCATCTTCAGCAAATTTTGAGGTTTCACTCTAGTTTCACTCTTTACTTGGGAAAATGAGGCGATTACTGATGTAAACGGTCATGGTGAATGTAAATTTCATGTTTTTACTTTCATCTAAGGTAGATACACTAGGTGAGTCCTCTAGAGGTCAAATGAATCAATTTCCTCTCTTGTAGAGGAAAATTGTTGGGTCTTCCTAGTATTCAGTTTCTTGTTTGGGTGTTAGGTCCCTATATTACTAGTATAGTCCCTTATTGTTGTTATTTTAACCCCATTATTGTTATTATTGTACCCATGTAACCCCCATATTGTTATTATTGTGCCCTTAAATTATTATTGTTAGGTCGGCTAGGATTACATTGTGGCCCCATGGACTCCTATATATAGAAAGGAGGTTTTGTAATTTGTATCATCCAAGAATTTTTCATTCATGTAATTTACTGGAGGTTGATCCCTCAAAGTGGATTATTTCTAAGGCGTTGATATCTCTTTTCTTCTATTTTTGGAGCTGGTTTCACAACATTTGGTATCGGAGCTTTGGATTCTAGGGTTTTGTTTCTCCAAATAGGTCGTCGTGGCATTTTCGCTATAATTTTTTTTATACGAAGATTCAGTAGCTAAAATTTTTAGAGTACGAAGCCAGAATCCTGAGGAACATTGTAGCAAAATTTCAGAGCTTGGTTTGCAATATTTTCAGAGATATGATCTATGAAAGTTACGTGTTTTTGCAGCCTCCTAAATTGCACTTAAAAAGGTCATCGCATAATTTTTGCTATAAATTTTTTTCTAGGAAGGCTCAAAAGCTGAAATATTTAGAGTGTGAAGCCGAAAGCCCGAGGAACATCATTGCAAACTCTTAGAGCTTGGTTCACAATAATTTTGGAGATATGATATGTGGAAGGTAGGTCTTTTTTAGGCTCCCGAATTCCATCTCAAAGAGGTGAATGTGGGAAAAGCTTCATAACTCTCTCTCTAAGCATCGGATTGGAATTATGTAAAAATTGACTGGAATTACACAGACTATAACTTCCTGTCGATAAATTTCAGAGCCAAAGGAGCAAATAGTGACATGTGGCAAGTATTACAAGTTCACTCTACTAAACTAGTCCATAATTAGGTCATTGTGGGAGATTGGACATAACTTTGCCTTGAAGAATCCAAATCAAGTTAGACCTGTGGCATTTGAAGTAATATTCAGAGGAATAATACAGGGCCAAATTTTAGATATTTAGGATCTGAAAGTATATAGATAAGTCAATTTCAATATTGAGCTCCTCAAAAGCAAGTAAAAGGTGTGTATATTTTTTTTTTCCAAATTGCATAAGTCTTGTTTGAAGAATCAAGCTGAATTGATTCCAAGGGTGTATTATAGAATAGATATCAGTATTGGATTCTAAAATGGCCCCTAAAAAGAATTGAACACCCATTAAGCCTTTAGAAGGCTCTAATATGACTCATGAAGACGAAGAATGGCAACATGACATATCAAAATTACAAGAGCAAGTGCAAAAAATTTCACTCTTGTAAAGAGCAACAAAAATTGACATGGAAGTTTCGAAGAAAGGAGTGGAAACTAAGATCGATGGTTTGAAGAAAGGCATGGATGGTTTGAAGAATGGCGTGGAAGCTGGCATGGAATCTAAGATGGATGACATGGAAGCTAAGATGGAAAACATGAAGAATGATCTAAAAATAGACATGGAAGGTTTGACAAAGTTGATACAAGAAATGTTTCCTAATGGTGAAAATATATTAGAGGAAACTCATGATGAGAACAAAATAAATGTTAATCGTGATTTCATAAACTCTAATGTTGGAGAGAAGAACCACCATATTCCAAAAATGGATATGAGGAAGTTTGATGGAAAGGATCCTGTAACATGGATACTACAGATGGAGCAATATTTTGATCTCAATAATGTGCAAAACACACAAAAGGTACGCATTGCAACTTTACATTTAGAACAAATACATTTGTATGGTATCGATGGCTTTGCTCCCGTAAAAAAATTGTCACTTGGTCAATTTTTACGGAGGAAATGATAGCACATTATGAGGATACAAAGAGCAACACCTTCTTTAGCCAATTGAGAAATCTCAAACAAAAGGGTTTAGTGGGGGAGCACATTGAGGACTTCCAAAAATTGAATATAAGGGTAACTGATATTCCAGAGGAACACAGGATTGATCTCTTCATAGTTACTTTAAAGGATAACATCCAACATGAAGTTCGCGTTTTGGAACCTGATTCATTGGAGAAGGCATTCAGGTTGGCAAGAAAAATTGAATGTAAAATTATGGTGACAAGGAAGCCTACCACTCACTTCTATAAAGATGGAAGTGTTGCTACTCCTAGATTTCCACAACCCACAAGGTTGACACCACAAAAATCGGAAGAAAAAAGAGCAAAAGGGCTTTGCTACAGTTGTGATAGCAAATACACTAAAGGTCATAAGTGTGCTGAGAAGAAATTATTTTACATAGATTGTGAAGAGGAAGAAGAAAATGAACAAGAAGAGGATATACACCAGGAACCAACCCAAGAAGAGGAAGAAATGAGTCCAACCATATTGTGTAATGCATTGGCAGGAATTACCACTCCTCAAACTCTCAAGATAGAAGGACATATCAAGAAGAAAAATGTAATAGTGTTGATTGATTCAGGTAGTACCCATAATTTTATTCATTGTAAGGTAGCCAAGGAATTGAATTGTTTCCTATATCCAGCACCAAAATGTCAAGTGATGGTTGCAAATGGAGGAACTATAAATTTCTCTGGAAAATGCCATAATATCAAGCTAACCATGGGGGAATATGTATTGAATGTTCCAATGCTTTCCATTCCTATGGGAGGTGCTGATGTTGTACTAGGAGTACAATGGTTACAATCTTTGGGGATGGTAGCTTTTAATTTTCAAGAACTTTTCTTGAATTTTTTTTCAGAAGGAAAGGAAGTCGAATTGCAGGATATTGCAGGGAAGTCGGGAAAGATAATAAGCTCTAATGTCATGACAAAGCTTCTAAAGAAAGAAAAATGAGGTGTAATTGCACAATTATGCTCACTAGAAGTTCCAACATCAAAATCATCTATTTCTGCAGATCTCCAACAAGTCTTGGACAATCATTCCAAGGTGTTTGAAACTCCCAAAGGACTCCCACCTATTCGTGATCATGATCATGCTATTCATTTGATTCCAGGAAGTGTTCCTCCAAACATCGAGCCTTATAGATATCCTTACGTCCAAAAGAGCGAAATTGAACGTATGATTGCAGAAATGTTAGAGGCAGGTATAATTCAACCTAGTCAAAGTTCTTTCTTCGCTCCTGTAGTATTGGTGCACAAGAAGGATGGATCATGGCGAATGTGTCCGGATTATAGGGAGCTCAATAAGCTCACCATTAAAGATAAATTTCCCATTCCTGTGATTGATGAATTATTGGATGAATTACATGGAGCAATTTATTTTACCAAGTTGGATCTTCGTTCAGGATATCATCAAATTAGAATGAAGACTGAAGATATTCCAAAAACAACATTTCGAACTCATGAGTGTCATTATGAATTTTTGGTCATGCCTTTTGGCCTTACCAATGCACCTTCTACATTTCAAGGGTTGATGAATTCCATTTTCAAACCCTTCCTTAGAAAATTTGTGCTAGTATTTTTTGATGATATACTAATCTATAGCAGGTCTTGGAAGGATCATGTTGAACATGTTGACAATGTGCTCAAACTATTGCAGGAGAAACAATTATATGCAAAAACATCCAAATGTTTCTTTGGAGTACAAGAGGTGGAATATCTGGGTCATATTGTATCTCACGAGGGTGTTAAGGTAGACCCTAACAAATTAAAGCCATTAAGGAATGGAAAGTCCCCACAACCATAAAGCAGTTGCGAGGATTTCTAGGGTTAACAGGGTATTATCGCAAGTTTGTTAAGAATTATGGGAGAATAGCAGCACCTCTAACAACATTATTGAAGAAAGATGCATTTTCATGGACTCCTGAAGCAACTAAGGCCTTTGAATATCTTAAAGAGGCAATGTGCCTAGCACCGGTCTTAGCTACACCAGACTTCACAAAAACCTTTATTGTGGAATGTGATGCCTCAGGAAATGGAATTGGTGCAGTTTTAATGCAGGAAGGAAGACCCATTGCTTTTGAAAGTCGTCCAATCAAAGGAAAGTATTTACAGAAACCTATTTATGCGAAGGAAATGTTAGCAATACTACATGCACTAAAGAAATGGCGAACTTACCTAATGGGAAGACACTTCAAGGTAAAAACTGATCATGATAGTCTTAAACACTTTTTGGAACAAAGACTATCGTCAGAAGAACAACAAAAATGGGTCACAAAGATGTTGGGTTATGACTTTGAAATAATCTACAAAAAAGGAAAGCTTAATGTTGTTGCAGATGCACTCTCAAGAAAGAATGAAGAGGTGGAAGCATTGCTTTGTGCCATTTCTATTATCCAACCAGATTGGATAACTGAAGCAAGAGATGAATGGAAGAAGGACAAAGATGTATGGACTCTCATTCAAAAGTTGCAGCAAGATCCTAGTACATTTGATACATTTAGTTGGAAAAATGATTCCTTATGGTACAAATATCGATTATATCTTTGTAATAATTCCCAACTAAAACAAAATATTCTTCTGGAATTGCACACTTCTCCTTTAGGAGGACACTCAGGATTTTTAAAAACTTACCACAGGGTGAAGAAATAATTTTTTTGGGATGGCCTTAAATTTGATATTCAAAAGTTTGTGGCGGAATGTTTGGTTTTCCAGCAGAATAAAGTTGAGACAATTAAGACCCCGGGTCTTATACAACCTTTATCCATTCCAAGTCAACGTTGGGAGGATATTTCAATGGATTTTATCACAGGTTTACCTAAGTCTGAAGGAAAGAGTGTCATCATGGTGGTAGTTGATAGACTTACCAAGTATGCACACTTTTGTGCATTATCTCATCCATTTAAAGCAAGTACAACTGCTACTACATTTATGGACACAATTCAAAAGCTACATGGAAACCCAAGGGTAATTGTGAGCGACAGAGATCCCATTTTTACTGGAAATTTTTGGACGGAGTTATTTTCTTGTTTGGGTACTCAATTAGCTCATAGCTCATCTTATCATCCTCAATCTGATGGTCAAATTGAGATATTAAATAAATGTTTGGAAGGATATCTTCGTTGTTTTGTATCTGATAAACAAACACAATGGGTCAAGTGGTTACCTCTCGCTGAATGGTGGTATAACACTTCCTTCCATACTGCAGCAAAAATGACCCCATTTATGGCACTTTATGGATATCATCCACCATCCATCACATCATCTTTAAGAAAAAATTCGAAGGTTCAAGCAGTGGAAGATCACATCAAGCATCAACAAGAAGTTCTCCAACTCTTAAAGGATAACCTAAATTTGGCACAAAATCGAATGAAACAACAGGCAGATCAACATCACAGCAAGAGAATTTTTGATGTAGGAGACTGGGTATTTTTACGGCTACAACCATACAAACAAATGTCCCTCAAGCAAGCTAAGAAGGATAATAAATTATCGCCAAAGTACTATGGTCCTTACAAGGTGTTGCAAAAGATTGGTACTATAGCATACAAATTGGAGCTTCCTGCTTCTTCGCGAGTACATCCAGTTTTCCATGTTTCATGCTTAAAGAAGGTTATAGGTGAAAATCTTCCAGTTCAAACAATATTGCCAGAACTTGATGATGAAGGAAAAATCATATTGGAACCAGAAGCGGTCATGGAAACAAGAACTCGACAACTACGGAATCGATCAATTTCAGAGTATCTCATCAAGTGGAAGAACTTACCCACTGAAGATTCTACATGGGAAGATGATAATTTTATACAGAAGCACCCAGAGCTACTCAAGCATTGAGGACAACACTTTTTTGAAGGAGAGGGGCATGTTAGGTCCCTATATTACTAGTATAGTCCCTTATTGTTGTTATTGTAACCCCCTTATTGTTATTATTGTACCCCTGTAACCCCCATATTCTTATTATTGTGCCCTTAAATTATTATTGTTAAGTTGGTTAGGATTACATTGTGGCCCCACTAGGATTACATTGTGGCCCCATGGACTCCTATATATATAAAGGAGGTTTTCTAATTTGTATCATCCAAGAATTGTTCATTCATGTAATGTATTGGAGGTTTCCCCCTGAAAGTGGCTTATTTATAAGGCGTTGATATCTCTTTTTTTCTATTTTTGGAGTTGGTTTCACAACATTGGGAGTAGGTGCAACTGATCCCTATCTCATGTTTTCGAATCACTGAGGCTAGGGAGAGTAGTTTTGAGGTCTATATGATGTATTTTCTCAGTTATTTTAATTTTTGGACTCGCTTGGAGGTTTGGCATCTCAAGAGACATACTTTTGTATCAGTTTCGGCCTAGACATTAATCTAATTTGCCTCTATTTTTATGGGATCCATGTGGTATTATGTTTAGTTTCATTTTCTTCTTTTGTTATCATATGTTAGAATGTTATGTGTATTCTATCCATCATTTCATTTCTGTTGAATGAATGTTTTCAAGTTAGATGAACAATATCCATAATTTCTATGCTCTGTTTTGGGTAAACATTCATAATTTGTAATTTCTTCAGTTTAGAAAGAAACCATAAATTCACCATGCTCTTTCTAACTCCCCAGCTGTCTTAGATCATCCCACCATAGAAATCCTAAACTGATAAACATTGTACCTACCTTTCCCCATAGAACACCCTGCAAATTTTGACCTAATTTCCTTGCCCTAGCTGCTTGACTCGTCCTAATCCAGCAAAACCCTACACAATCAAAATAAAAAACCTTGAGCTACTATACCTAGGCTAATATCTTCTTTCCTTAGTAATTTTGGCTATGATTTATACGGAGAGAGCCCTCTCCTGGCCTAGTAGGGATAGCTACTTGGCTAAGCATGGTTTCAGGATACCTCGGCATTGCCTTTCTCAGCATGAGGTTCAATCCGAGTGATAACACAAACTACATTAATCTAGAATTTAAAATTTGTTGATTGAAATTATTTCTATCACCTAGTCCCGAAGATGAATATGAATACCCATAATATTATTATTGTAGCCTTTATTTTGTAATGAATTCTACATAATTGAAGCCATGCCTTGTTTTGAGGATTCTTCATGTCTCTCTTTCATTTCTTGAGGAAAAGGAAGCATCCTAACAATATACTAGGAAAAATGCATGTTGTTGTGTTTTCCTATGTGTAGTCCCAAATTTGAACCATCCTATTCCATAATTAAGGTTCATTGTTTGATACATGGGTTTTTCCTACCGATTTGGATCAATACCACCACTACAAGGATCTGCAATATTTAGCCTTTTCACTCCCTATCTATCAAAATCAGTGTTTATGGTTTTCATTGGTGATATATTTTTGAGAAGAAATATATTGATGGTGAGGAGAATCATATTATTAAGAGGTTTGGCTCTCAACAAGATTATCAACACAAGAATCAATGTGTTGTAGGGTAGGTGGACATGGAGGACATAGATTTACTTGCTACTAGGAATATTTCCCATAAGTGGGATTTATTTGCTCTTACTTATGAGCACAAATACTTGAAAACATATGTAGATGTGCTTGAATGAAATTTTGAAAATAAAAAATTTCTTTGATATTTCCGTTGAGACTATTATATGGAGAAATAAGGACTTTCTCCAAATCTCTAAAGTGGCAATGTGGTTTTTTTTTATTCTAAAAACCATCACTAAGGTTTGAGGACTAGGAACCACACTCAATTCATCTGTATCAAAACCCCTCTCCTTAAAAGAACTTTCTTATTTTTATAACACTCCAATGGAGGGTGGCCATTGAGAATTAATTATAGATGGTATAACAATTTTCACATGAATTGAAGCTACTGGATTTCTTAACATGTTGAATTTCATCTAACTATCGAAAAATGACATATATGGTTGTATATTATTTCCAGGTCAAACTATTTGGAAATACCCTCTCACCTACCATTGACATCCTTTTCATATTTTCCAGAGTAATTTTGAGCTAATTAAGTAGCTTTCAAAACTTAGCTATATGAGGCTTTCGAAAGCGTCCTGATAGATGATGTGCAAAGTTTTACTAAGACTCTTATACTCCCCGATCAAAATTCCTTGGGGCAGAAAAGATGTATTTATAGGCACAAACTGATGGCTTCTACCAAGTCCATCTTGAAAAGTAAATAATTTTGTTAATTTATTTGACTAAAAGGTTGACTTTAGTGAGTAAGAGAGCCCTATGTCTAAGTTTCAGTTTCTATATAATAAGCTAAGGAAGAAATTGTATATGATGTCAATAAATGGAAACTTAGTATTATTTTCCCTACAATAGCTATATCATGTGAGCCTTGAAGTTGATGAGTGGTGATGATGTTTCCCTGCATGTTGGCATGTATTCGGGTGTCTACATGTGGTAAAGTTGATCGACGAATTGAAATAGGTTTTCCAGTGGAATTTCAGTGTTCAATATATTATAACTCAATTAAGGATTAATATTAGAGGTTGTTAAGTATGGAGGTTTGTCGAAATTTACAACATTGTATTTTACACAAATTGGTGATGATCTATATGGAACACTTGATGCAATTATGGATGTGGTCACTTGCATTATTTTTACTTCTTTTTTTTTATGTTGGATTAGACAGTTTCATAAAAATACGGTGGTGCTAACTAACATCCCTAGGGTATTGAGGTAGAGGAAATGGCCAAAGAAGGAAAAGGGTGATAGTGATAACGAGGATCCCAAAATAAGAAATGTTAGAACATTTATTGTCAATTATCCTTGTCATTTAGTTGTTCTTGCTCAGCTATTCATAATACTTTGTCTCAAGATTTCAATATTTTTTGGAATCATGGCTTGGAATCCTCAAAATATAACTTTTTAATTAAAATTTATTATTTTCGTAACTAAATGATTAGTATCATATCACTGTAAGTCCAATTCCAAGTGAACAATCCACCAATTCTATGTTTGACCCCAAGTTTTTATCATTGGTTAGAATAGCAAAATTGCCATTGTCTATTCCTCCTGATTTAGTCTTATGTCAAAGGTGTAATACTCTAAGAGAGGAAAATAATTTGTATAGAAAAGAATCGTTGAATGATGCAATGGGGTTGAGAAAGAAATGCAATAATGGAATAAACTTTCCTGGCACAAAACCCAGATATCTACAAAAGAGGTAGGAATTCCACAATATTTCTCAATATTTTATCTGTAAATAAACCATGATTGTTATGGTTTTGGGACTATCATACTATAGTATGGTTCTTAAATAATATATTGGAATCTAGTAACTATAACAATATTTAATATTACCACTATGTAGCAGTGAAAAGTGGCATTGTATAATTGCGTGAAGAACTATTACCTACACTCTAGGATTATGAAAATCAACCATACCTCCAGTAGGTGTAGGAAAAATTTTTGATGATATTTTCGTTACAAATATGGGCTTACACAAGTTGAAAATTGACCAATGGCATTGACAGTTGCTGATTATACATCAGGAGGTGGATCTTGGAATAAAATTAGAACCATTGATAAATCTTGTTCATTCATTTTTAGCATCACCTATTTGTAGATTAGAAAAAAAAAATAGAACTTAATACTATGCACATTGTTCTACTTTTAAATGCTACAAAAAGATATATAAATCCCATATCCAAAAATGCAATGTCTTGTTCTAGAAATTAAAATATTTGAATATTTTATATAGAAAAAATAAATCCATATAATAATGACAATCAATGAAAGGATACATCTTTCCTGCAAATGCTTTCATTGAACAAAAATGGAATTTTTGGCCACATTTACGAAAATCATGTGAAGCAAATTACTCCTAGAAGTATCCCTAATTTATAGTGGTTTTTTGAAGAATCCATGCTTGTCTGAATATGTTATTATCCTATTTGTGCATTTAAATAAGTGGTACTATTATTTCATAGATCAATGTATTGCAATTTTGATATGAAATTAAATCTATCAATGTTTTTTATTGAAACCCTAGCTTAGGATTGCATACAAAGGGAAATAGCAAGAAAAGGATACTACACAAGGATCTCTTTTTCTCACATTCTATCAAATTCATTTGAGCATTACCATGTTTTAGGAAATATATTTTCATATATTAATTTCATTAGGTTAGGTACCCATATTACTCGTGTAGGCCCTTATTGTTGTTAGTGTATCCCCCTTATTGTTATTATTGTACCCCTGTAACCCCCATATTCTTATTATTGTTACCTTATTATTGTGACCTCATGGACTCCTATATATAGAAGGATGTTTTTTCATTTGTATCATCCACGAATTATTCATTTATGTAATGTATTGGAGTTTTCCCCCTTGAAGTGGCTGATTTCTAAGGTGTTGATATCTCTTTTCGTATATTTTTGGAGCTGGTTTCATAAAATTTGGTATCATGTCTTTCAATTCTAGGTTTTCACTGCTCCAAACAGGTCATCGTACCATTTTTGCTATAAAAAAAATTCTACAAATGTTCTGAAACTAAAAGTATTACAGAGGAAAGCCAAAATCATGAGGAAAGCTGTGTACAAATTTTAGATCTTGGTTCTCAATATTTTCGGAGATATGATCTATGGAAGTTAAGGTTTTTTCAAGCTCCCACATTTCACCTAAATAGGTCATCGTGGAATTTTTGCTATAAAGTTTTTTTCTACGAAGTTTCAGATGTTGAAATTGTTACAGAGTGAATTAGAAATCTTGAGGAACTTCCTGTAAAAATTGTAGATCTTGTTTCGCAATATTTTCGGAGATATGATTTGTGGAACTTCAGGTTTTTTCAGGCTCCCAAATTTCATGTCAAAGAGGTGACCTTGGGAAAATCATCATAACTCTCTCTCTGAGCATCGGATTGAAATTTTGTAAAAATTGGTTGCCAACACATGGACTGTAGTTTCCTGTGTGTAAATATTGGAGCCGAAGAAGGAAACAGTGAGACATGGCACATCATACAAGTTAGCTCTACTGAACCAGTCCATAATTAGGTCATTGTGGGAGATTTAACATAACTTTCCCTTGAAGTATCCAAATCACGTCAGACCTACTGTATTCAAAATAAGATTCAGAGTGATACAATAGGACCAAATTTTAGATATTGAATATCTGCAATTACAGATATAATTTAGTTTCAATATCGAGCTCCTCAAAAGAAAGAAAAATGTGTGTATTGTTTTTCAAATTACATAGGTCTTGTTTGAAAAACCAATTTTAAGTGATTCCAAGGGCATATTGAGCATAGATATATATATTGGGTTCTAAAATGCCCCCTAAAAATAATTCAACACCCATTAAGCCCTTAGAATACTCTACTATGACTCATGAAGATGGAGAATTTCAGAATGATCTATCAAAATTACAAGAGCAAGTGCACCAAATTTCTCTCTCGTAAAAAGTAACAAAAAATGAAATGGAAGTTTTGAAGAAAAACGTGGAAGCGAAGATGGATGGTTTGAAGAATAATATGAATGGTTTGAAGAAATGTGTGGAAGCTAAGATGGATGACATGGAAGTTGGCATGAAATATAATATGGATGGCATGGAAGAAAAAATGAAAGACAACTTGGAAATCATGAAGAATGATCTAAAAGAAGACATGGAAGGTTTGACAAAGTTGATACAAGAAATGTTTCCTAATGGTGAAAACATAGTAGAGGACACTCATGATGAGATCAAAATAAATGTTAATCATTATTTTATAAACTCTAATGTTGGATGGAAGAACCATCGTATTCCAAACATGGGTATCAGGAAGTTTGATGGCAAGGATCCCATAACATGGATACTACAGTTGGAGAAACATTTTGATCTCAATAATCTGAAAAAAACACAAAAGGTACGCATTGAAAATTTACATTTAGAACAAAATACATTTGTATGGTATTGATGGCT
Organism: Pinus albicaulis; assembly: GCA_034641835.2. Taxonomy (NCBI): domain Eukaryota; kingdom Viridiplantae; phylum Streptophyta; class Pinopsida; order Pinales; family Pinaceae; genus Pinus; species Pinus albicaulis. The sequence goes on along the minus strand of CM076583.1, from coordinate 880,560,990 downwards.
TTTCTCCCATAAAAAAATTGTCACTTGGTCATTTTTTATGGAGGAAATGATATCAAAATATGAGCATACAAAGAGAAACACCTTATTTAGTCAATTGGTAAATCTCAAAGAAAAGTGTTTAGTGGTGGAGCACATTGAGGACATCCAAAAAATGAATATAAGGGTAATTGATAATCCAGAGGAGCACAATATGTATGTCTTCATAGGGACTTTACAAGATAACACCCCACATGAAGTTCCTTTTTGGGAACCTGATTCATTGGAGAACAAATTCAGGTTGGTAATAAAATTTGAATGTAAAATTATGGTGACAAGGAAGCCTACCACTCACATCTATAAAGATGAAATGTTGCTATTCCTAGACTTCCACAACCTATAAGGTTGAAATCACAACAATTGGAAGAAAAAAGAGAAAAAAGGCTTTTCTACTGTTATGATAGCAAATACACTAAAGGTCATAAGTGTGTTGAGAAGAAATTATTTCACATAGATTGTGAAGAGGAGGAAGAAAATGAAAAATAAACCTCAAAAGAAGAGGATATACACGAGTAACCAATGTTAGAAGAAGAAGAAATAAGTCCAAGCATATCATGTAATGCACTGGTAGGAATTACCACTCCTAGAAATCTCAAGATAGAAGGACATATCAAGAAGAAAAAGGTAATAGTGTTGATTCTTTTGGGTAGTACCCATAATTTTATTCATTGTAAGGTAGCCAAGGACTTGAATTGTTTCCTATACCCATCACTAGAATGTCAAGTGATGGTTTCCAATGTAGGAACTATAAATTTCTCTGGAAAATGCCATAATACTAAGCTACCCATGGGGGAATATTTATTGAATATTACAATGCTTTCCATTCTAATGGGAGGTCTTGATGTTGTACTAGGAGTACAATGGTTACAATCTTTGAGGACGGTAGGTTTTAATTTTCAAGAAATTTCTTGAATTTTTTTTCAGAAGGAAAGGAAATTGAATTACGAGGTATTGCAAGGAAGTCGGGAAATACAATAAGCTCTAATGTTATGACAAAGCTTTTGAAAAATTAACAACGAGGCATAATTGCACAATTATGCTCACTAGAAGTCCCAACATCAAAACCATATATTTCTCCAGATCTCCAAAAAGTCTTGGACAATCATTCCAATGTGTTTGAAACTCCGAAAGGACTCCCACCTACTCATGATCATTATCATGTTATTCATGTGATTCTAGGAAGTGTTCCTCCAAACATCATGCCTTACAGATATCCTTATGTCCAAAGAGAAAAATTGAACATATGATTGCAAAAATATTAGAGGATCATATAATTCAACCTAGTCAAAGTTCTTTCTATGCTCCAGTAGTATTGGTGCACAAGAATGATGGATCATGGCGCATGTGTCTGGATTATAACAAGCTCAATAAGCTCACTATTAAAGATAAATTTCCCATTCCTGTGATTGATGAATTATTTGATGAATTACATGGCGCAATTTATTTTACCAAGTTAGATCTTCATTTGGGATATAATCAAATTAGAATGAAGATTGAAGGTATTCTAAAAACATCATTTCAAAATCATGACAATCATTATGAATTTTTGGTCATGCCTTTTGGCCTTACCAATGCACCTTCTACATTTCAAGGGTTTATGAATTCCATTTTTAAAACCCTTCCTTAGAAAATTTGTGCTAGTATTTTTTGATGACATACTAATATACAACATGTCTTGGAAGGATCATGTTAAACATGTTGACAAGGTACTCAAATTATTGGAGGAGAAACAATTATATGCAAAAGCATCCAAATGTCTCTTTGGAGTAGAAGAGGTGGAATATTCGGGTCATATTGTATCTCATGAGTGTGTTAAGTTAGACCCTAACAAAATTAAAGCTATTAAGGAATGGAAAGTCCCCACAACCATAAATAAGTTGCGAGGATTTCTCAGGTTAACAGGGTATTATCACAAGTTTTTTAAGAATTATGGGAGAATAGCAGAACATCTAATAAAATTATTGAAGAATGATGCATTTTCATGGACTCTTGAAGCAACTAAGGCCTTTGAAAATCTTAAATAGGCAATGTGCCTAGCACCGATATTAGCTATGCTAGAATTCACAAAAACATTTATTGTAGAATGCGATGCCTAAGGAATTGGAATTGGTGTTGTTTTCATGCAAGAAGGAAGACCCATTTCTTTTCAAAGTCATCCAATCAAAGGCAAGTATTTACAGAAAGCTATTTAATAGAAGGAAATGTTGGCAATACTACATGCACTGAATAAATGATGGCCTTACCTAATGGGAAGGAAATTCAAGGTAAAAAATGATCATGATAGTCTTAAACACTTTTTGGAACAAAGACTATCTTTAGAAGAGAAATAAAAATGGGTCACAAAGATGTTGGGTTATGAATTTGAGGTCATCTACAAAAATGGGAAGCTAAATTTTGTTACAGATACACTCTCAAGAAAGGACGAAGAGGTGGAATAATTTCTTTGTGCAATTTCTATTATCCAACCAGATTGGATAACTGAAGCAAGGGATGAATGGAAGAAGGATGAAGAAGTGTGGAAACTCATTAAAAATTTGCAACAAGATCCTAGTAAATCTGATACATTTAGTTGGAAAAATGATTCCTTATGGTACAAAGATGGCTTATATCTTTGTAATAATTCCAAACTAAAACAAAATACTATTTTGGAATTGCACACTTCTCCTTTAGGAGGACACTCAGGATTTTTAAAAACTTACCACAGGGTGAAAAAATATTTTTTTTTGGGATGGCCTTAAATCTGATATTCAAAGGTTTATGGTAGAATTTTTAGATTTTTAGGAAAATAAAGTGAAGACAATTAAGACCCTAGGTCTTCTACAACCTTTATCTATTCCATTTCAACGTTGGGAGGAGATTTCAATGGATTTTATAACAGTTTTACTTGAGTCCAAAGGAAAGAGTGTCATCATGGTGGTAGTTGATAGACTTACCAAGTATGCACACTTTTGTGCATTATCTCATCCATTTAAAGCAAGTATAGTTGTTACTACATTTATGGAAACAATTCAAAAGCTACATAGAAACCAAAAGATTATGGTAAGCAACAAAGATCCAATTTTTACTGGAAATTTTTGGACAAAATTATTTTCTTGTTTGGGTACTCAAATAGCTCATAGCTCATCTTATCATCCTCAATCCGCTGGTCAAACTAAGATAGTGAACAAATGTTTGAAAGGTTATCATCATTGTTTTGTATCTGATAAGCAAACACAATGGGTCAAGTGGTTACCTTTGGTTGAATGGTGGTATAAAACTTCGTTCCATACTGTAGCAAAAATTACCCCATTTGTAGCACTTTATGGATATCATCCAATTTTCATCACATCATATTTAAGAGAAAATTCTAAGGTGCATGCAATGGAATATGACATTGAGCATCAATAACAAGTTCTCCAACTTTAAAGGATAACCTAAATTTGGCACAAAATTGAATGAAACAACAGGCATATCAACATCGCAATGAGAGAAGTTTTGATGTAGGAGACTGGGTATTTTTATGGCTACAACCATACAAACAAATGTCCCTCAAGCAAGCTAAGAAGGATAATAAATTAGCGCCAAAATACTATAGTCCTTACAAGATGTTGTAAAATATTGGTACTATGGCATGCAAATTGGAGCTTCCTGCTTCTTCGCGAGTGCATCCAATTTTCCATGTTTCATGCTTAAAGAAGGTCATAGGTGACAAAATTCCAGTTCAAAAAATATTTCCAGAACTTGATGAGGAAGGAAAAATCATATTGGAACCTGAAATAGTCATGGAAACAAGAATTCAAGAGCTATGAAATCGATCAATTTCAGAGTATCTCATAAAGTGGAAGAACTTTCCCATTGAATATTCTACATGGGAGGATGAGAATTTTATACAAAATCATCCAGATCTACTCAAGCATTGTGTACAACACTTTTTTCAAGGAGAGGAGCATGTTAGGTCCCCATATTACTACTGTAGTCCCTTATTATTATTAGTGTAGACCTCTTATTGTTATTATTGTACCCCTGTAACCCCCATATTGTTATTATTGTTCCCTTACATTATTATTGTTAGGTCGTCTAGGGTTATATTGTGACCCCATGGACTCCTACATATAGAAGGAGGTTTTGTCATTTGTATCATCCAAGAATTATTCATTTATGTAATGTATTGGAGGTTACCCCCTCGAACTGGTTCATTTCTAAGGAGTTGACCTCTCTTTTATTTTATTTTTGGAGTTGGTTTTATAACAAATTTGCATGATTAATTTTATTTTATAAATAGGAATATCTCAATATGTAATTTAGAGAGAAACAAATAAATAAATTGATTACAAACAATGGAAGGATCTCTTCTTTCCTACAAATTATTTCTTCTAAAACAAAATTGTTAGGAATATTTATTGAAACAATGTTGAAAATATTAGTGTCTACAATAATGTAAACTACCATTCAAATGATCCATTTTTATCACATTCTATTGGATTTATTAGTATCATTACCATGTTTTGGGAATTATGTCATATTATATTAGTTTCATTTAATGTGCTTTAGGGATGTGAGGATCTTTTTGAAAATGTTGTATTTTATTAGATTTGTATTAAATTCCATAACAAGTGTACTTTTGGGAGTTTTATTACAAGAATAGACTAGGCACTAATGAACTTGTAATATATTATAAAAAAACCACTAAACTCCAATAGACTAGTACACTTAAAGTGGAGTGATTTTTGGTGCACAAGTTTAACTTCTTTAGAAAACAACCTATCCAAGGAGGACCTTAAGAAAATCATGTATCAATTGGTTTTTTCATTAAATGCATTAGGGAAAATATAATATATTATGAGGGAATACAATATAAAAATATGGATGAAGTGGAGGGTGGAGGTGGGTTTGGTGCAGGGCTTTGAGAAAATCATTTTAGAAGGGGACCTCAAGACAATCATCCATCCATTAATTTATTCATTCAAAACTAAATGTAAATGAAAATATAGTGGGATTTTGGGTTAATTATGTGATGGATATATCATTAAGCCATACATTTTCCCCATTCTAGTTGTATTTTTTTGTCTTCCCCACGAAAAATGGCATCTAGAAAAGGGATGATGTCAAAAATCACATATCAAAAGGGATGAAAACAAGGATTGACATATTGATAATGATGAGGTTAGGTGATAATATGGGTAAATTTTTTCGACAACAAATAAATTTTAGGGTTCAACACCTGGGCTAAAATATTTATGTCTTATGTGAGTTGATATTGAAGTGTGTTTCTAGAGTCAAATCAGTACATTAGAGAAAATATGAAAAATGAAGATTCAGTGTGGGCATATCTTGGAATAACCTCATGTGATTTAAGTGAGAGGAATTAGAGCATCATGATTTTTTAGACAAATACACATGAATAAACTCTGAAGGATTTGGAATGGATGTTTTTCCTCCTAGAGAAAGAGTGAAAGCGATCCGAGAACTCTTGACCAACATTATAATTAACTGGCTCACCTACATCATCCTCTTGAATATTGGTAGTATGCAAGGAAAGATCATCATTGATATTGAGAATCCTTTTCATAAGAATAACGAAGTCCTACTAATGAACATAGGGAAATTATGCATCATTTAGGGGGTGCAGTCCTAGGCCTCTACAGTGGTAATAATGAACTATATTATGATATTTTTCATGCCCTCTTCTAGTGTCTCCACCTCAATGGTATGTAGCATGATTTTTCCCATGTTAATGATCCTCCACTAGAATAACAATGGCTCAATTTCCACCAACTTGATAAACATATCATGTGCTTATTGGCTCGTGGCCCCCTTATTCCTACTGAGTGCCTAAGCATCATGAGAGGGATTAGGTCCTAGAATCACTCACGGTCTTGGGGGGTCTTAATAATTTGGATGAATATGGTCATCATCGTGAGGGAAGTGATTCAAATGTCCAAAGAGGAGGGCCAAGAGATAAACTTATGGAATAAAACATGAAATGTGGAGAGATGTGGGCAAAGGTGGTCACATATAAAATACCAGAGATCTAAAAACATGAGAAAAATGGTCTTCTTGAGATGTCATGAATTAGATCTCACGCACTAAAAAATGAAGGGAAAGATTTTTTCCACTGGCCCTAATCCATGATGGAGTCCACAAGCTCAAAAAAAGTTTCATAAAACTTATTCTTGATTATCTTTACCTCCTCCCTCTAAATGAAAATGAGGCGAGCCATGATGGCACTCTATGTTGGAAGTGCCAATCATGGTCATATGTGTGTCTCAAACCGTGTGATTTTCCTCCTAATGAGAATCACATTCGTAGACAAGATTTTGACATGAACGTGTGCCTATTAGAAATGAATGATCTTCAAGGCTAGAGCACCAAGGTACTTCTCCTTGGATATGTTGAAAAAAACCTCCACCTGGCCTCTCTTCTCATTTTTTGTGCTCATGAAGTGCATTATCAAGGTTGAAATTTGAATAAGATGATTTTTGTAAACCACTCCTAGAGGCTTAAATCTTTGTTAAGTTCCCACTTAAATTTTGTTAACTTTTTATCCCAACCACTTTAATTTTCATTTTCTTTTTTTTGGGTTGGTTTTGTTTTTTTTTAGTTCACTGTGTAAGCTGTAAAATTTTCTTGGGTATTATTTTTTTCTTCACATAAAATGTATTGGATGGTGGGTCAAGGGAAAGTTTTAAAAGTGAGCCATTTCTTTTAATTTAAATTAATACTTTTCATACACCATTGAGTAAACTAGGGAGGGGATATTATGGTATTCAACAAATAATTTTTAATTAAAATTCATAAACAATGTAAATATAAGTATACTATCTAAAATAATTAGTGGAAATTTATTCTCATGGGGTATATAGCAGAAAATCATAGGGTGTATTGTTAAGGCGCTCAGTGGTGTTAAATTCACCAATTTGAAACTCTATAGGAAAAAATCTAGTCATGTTAAGGGCTAGTGTGGCCTAGCTTGGGTACAATCCATTATTGATTTTAATGGCTTAAATTCACCTCGGTCTCAATTAATAAAACAAAAGGTTAAGTGTGTAGTCATCTCAAAACTCACACAACTTAGAAAACCAAAAAATATTAGTGTTGATTTATAACGGAAGTAAATTTAGCTTTTCTAGATATCTTTGGATTTTCAATAATTAATCTAAATTTTTATATTAAAAAATAAAAATATTCAATCAATTAAAAATAAATCTATATTGTGTTTTCAACTTAAAATTATTTTTTATTTTTGTATTTCCAATTTTGTTTAATTGTCAATTATTTCAAGGGTATTACCAATTGTGTGCAATGTTCAAGTTAATTTAGTAGAATGAAAAATTATTGAACTCCTAGGATGACAAGAGGAAATGATTATGTGAGATTTATGATAAAAAATGCTATTAGAATATGTGAAAAGATATCAATTAATATGCAAAAAAATTAGAATGGGTTAGGCCTCCTTGCTCACCTACAATGTCATGATCCTCCGATAAAGGAGAAAAATTATTTACATCTCCACACATATATATAACGAAAGGAATTGAGAAAAATAAAGGAAAACATAAATCTACCTAGGATATAAAATAGGTCTTTCTTATTTTGTAGAAGGATATCAATATCAGACCTCACAAACATGGTTGAAGCCTTCCTTTGAGATGATAATTTAAGGGGAGGATCAAATAAAGTGTGAGTAAAGTATACTTCTGAACACTTAGATAAGAATGAGAGTCCAACATGTCTTAGTAGGCTGAAACATGTTGACTTACATGCTTCGGTAATAGAATGTAACTTTTTGTCATATTTTTAGGATCTATGAAACCCATCATAGAGTGTTTGCATATGATTTACCATCGAATTTCCATGGAATGTGGAAACTAGATAAAACAACATGAATTATTGGGTCATAGGGTCCCTGTTTTATAGTCATAGATCGAGGATAGTTACTTCCCCATGGGATATGAGTAAAAAAATTATTTTCAAAGGTAGGAATAATGGTTTCAAATATAATATTGTTTCCAAAAATAAGAGGTCCAGAAATAGACTCATGAACACTATCAATATCTACTGTAGGTGTTTCAATCAAATAAATAATGAATACAAAATTTGTGGTTAATAGGATAGGGATCATCAATATGTTTAATGATCCAATGTAAATATGGTTTTCACTGCTAGTGATATAGTCACAAATAGTGATAAATTTTCTCTTTAGGATATCCCCATGATTCAATAAGTTATCCAAAGTGATAGGATTCTCTTCTAAGGCGATAGTGACAACAAATATGATTTGTCCCAAAGTGACACCATTACTATTTTTTTCATAATAATAATTAGTATGAGGGAAGTATTAAAAGGCCTTTGCTTGTAAAATGAAGCTTCTCATGCTCAAGGGCCATGAATTTGGTATTGAACAACAACATGGATCCTCTATAAAAAATCTTTGGTATATATGGCATATAAATTCCATTAGGAATTTATTCACATCATGTATAGGATTCAAGGATTGTACCATGGGTATGGGAGGTAAAATAGCGCATTAAACCATACAAGAATATTTTTAGTCTCAAGAGTTCTGACTTAGATGTAAAAACCACATAGGTATTATATAATGGACCTTTGGTCTTGAGTAGGGATATGGGAATCATAAGATGTATTTCTCACAACATATGGGAGTTACTGTGTATGATATGGTTAGGAGAGTAAAACAAGGGCCCTAGTCCATAAATTATTCTTTTTCCTGCTTGATTTCCTTGAATAAAACCTTTAGCTAAAAATACATATGTTAGGATGTTTTTCATAATAATAATGAGTTGCAATGCCTTTACTATTGGCAAAGAAGGAAATTAAAAAATAGGGATTAGAGTCCTAAATAATTAGTGGCCATTAAAAAGGTTTCAAACCACCACATTTATTATATTCTACAAGGGATATTGTTTGGCCTCTCAGAGCTATGTGTCTACCATTCAAATTATTTTCACATCATGACTGGTTATTGGTGCCTCATCATTGGACCTTAATGAAATTAGGAGGTTTTCAAACTACATATGATTCTTAGAAGTGCAGGCTTGGTCAAAATAGGAACATAAGGGGATAAGGATTTATTTGAATATTTAATGATTAAGCTTTGTGAAGTATTTATCAATGAACCACACATGACCTCTATAGGGGATATTAGGCCTCTATGTTATGAAACCAACTCCAAAAATCAAAGAAAAGAGAGATCAACGCCTTAGAAATCAACCACTTCGATAGAGAAACCTCATTTACATTACATAAATGAGCTTGGATGATTAAAATGACAAAAAATCCTTTCTATATATAGGACTCCATGTGGCACAATATAATCCTTGCCTAAATAACAATAATAATGTAAGGGCACAAACATAATAATAGTGGGGTTTTATGGGGCACAATAATAACAGTATGGGGACTAAAGGGGTACAAAAATAACAATAAGGTGGATACACTAACAATAATAAAGGACTACGCTAGTAATATAGGGATCCAACATACCCCTCTCCATCAAAAAAGTGTTGTCCTCAATGCTGGAGTAGATTTGGATGCTTTTGCATAAAAGTCTCATCCTCCCATTTGGAATCTTTAGTGGGTAAGTTATTCCACTTGATGAGATCCTCTGAAATTGATCGATTTTGTAGCTGTTGATTTCTTGTTTCTGTGATGACTTTAGGTTCCAATATGATTTTTCCTTCTTCATCAAGTTCTGGAAATTTTGTTTCAACTCAAATTTTGTCACCTATAACCTTCTTTAAGTCTAAAACATGGAAAACTGGGTGCACTCGAGAAGACATAGGAAGCTCCAATTTGTATGCCATAGTACCAATATTTTGCAACACCTTGTAACTACCATAGTACTTTGGTGTCAATTGATTATACTTCTTAGCCTGATTGAGGGAAATTTGTTTGTACTATTGTAGCCGTAAAAATACCCATTCTCATACATCAAACGTGTCTCGTTGTGACGTTGATCTTCATGTTGCTTCATTCGATTTTGTGCCATTTAGGTTATCCTTTCAGAGTTGGAGAGCTTGTTGTTGATGATGGATCTGATATTACACTGCTTTAATATTAGAATTTTCTCTTAAATATGAGGTGATGGACGGTGGATGATATCCATAAAGTTCCTTAAATGGGTTCACTTTTTCTTCAGTATGGAAGGAAGTGTTATACCACCATCCAACCATAGGTAACCACTTGACCCATTATGTTTGTTTATAAAATATAAAACAACAAAGATATCCTTCCAAACATTTGTTCACTATCTCAGTTTTCCCATCGGATTGAGGATGATAATATGAGCTATGGGTTAGTTGAGTACCTAAACAAGAAAATAATTCCTTCCAAAAATTTCGAGTGAAAATAGAATCTCTCTTTCTTACAATAATCTTTAGGTTTCCATGTATATTTTGAATTGTTTCCATAAATGCATTAGCAACTGTACTTTCTTTAAATGGATGAGCTAATGCACAAAAGCATATGTACTTGATAAGTCTAGCAACTACCACCATGATGACACTCTTTCCTTAAGAATTAGGTAAAAAACTTATAAAATCCATTGAAACCTCCTCCCAACATTCACTTGGAATGGGTAAAGGTTGTAGCAGACCCGGGGTCTTAATTGTCTAAACTTTATTTCGCTGGAAAACCAATCATTCTACCACAAAATTTTGAATATCAGATTTAAGGAAATTGGAAAAAAAATATTTCTTCACCCTGTGGTAAGTTTTTAAAAATACTTAGTGTCCTCCTACAAGAGAGGTGTGCAATTCCAAAAGAATCTTTTGTTTTAGTTTGGAATTATTCCAAATATATAAGTGATATTTGTACCATAAGGAATAATTCTTCCAACTAAATGTATCATATGTATTGGGATCTTTCTGCAACTTTTAAATGAGTTTCCACACTTCTTCATCATTCTCCCATTCCCAACTTGATTCGGTTATCCAATCTAGTTGGATAATAGAAATGGAACAAAGGAATGATTTGTTTCATGAAATCATGATTAACAATTATTTTGCACTCATCATGAGTTTCCTCTACTACCTTTTCACCATTAGCAATAATTTCTTGTATCAACTTTGTCAAACCTTCCTTTAAACCTTCCATGTCTTCTTTTATATCATTCTTCATGTATTCCATGTCGGCTTTCATTTTTTCATCGATCTTAGCTTCCATATCATCCATATTAACTTCCATGCCATCCATCTTAGCTTCCATGCCATTCTTCAAACGATCCATCTTAGCTTGCATGCCTTTCTTCAAACCATCCATTTAGATTCCATTCATTTTCAACATGGGTACTCCTTGGACGAGGAATTATATTTTTCATCCAACGACTACTCTTGCTCAAAATTTGAGTAAAAAATTTGGTAGATAAGTTAAAACTACAAGTTGAAAAAGTAGTTTTTTCTTCTTTCCCTCTAAAATTTGATGATGTCATTAAAATCATATTTTATTATTTCTACTATTATTTTATAATTTCCTTAGGAGGCCCATTTTAGATCTCAAAATTCCCCTAATGGGGATTTGTTGATTGGAAATTTTGGTAGTTGGCGAGTTTTAACATTTTAAAGCAATCTGCAAAATGCGAAATGCGAAATTGTGATAGCGTGATGATTTTAGACGAGATATGATATCGGGGTATTTCATATGAAAAAATGCGATATCAGCATCTATTATGTGACAAGTTTTTCCACTTCTCATTTCGACAATTCGCTATATCGTAGATTCGCTATTCGTACTTCAACAATTCTTTATTTTGGTGATTCACTATTCGCAACTTCATTGTTGTTTTCTTCCCGGTTTTATGATTTTTGCTTTGTGGGTTCGTTTATGTGTTGTTTAGGTGATTTTATTATTTTTTAAAGAAAATTTAAAACTTAATTTAATAAAATCCTATATTTATATTTTATTTTTAAAAATAAATATTCATCCTAAAAAATTTAAAGGGTCCCTATTATCCTTTCTAATCTATTTTACTTGGATAATGGGGAGTTGTTGTAATACTAAAAAACACCTATATAATTAAATTACATTGTGATACAATAATAATATCTTGTTATTGTTTGTGCTATAAACAAATTCTATAATTATATCACACGTTACCCAATTTTATTATATACTCATCATTCTTCTATTTGATATTTGGAAGATAAAATTGCTACCAATGATAGAGTAACTCACTGGTTATTATTGCTACAAGAATTCAACATCACTATAAAGGAATGGATAGGAAAGGATAAACATGTTTGATAATTGCTTCTCAAGAATTCCATTTGCAATTAGTTCTTTAGTAGTGCAAGATCAATTCCTAAATGAACATTTATTTGTTGTGACTACCAAAACACCACAGTACGATAATGTTGCAAACTAAATGGTGGCTAGAAATCTACCATCACGTTTGTCACCTCAGGAAAAGAAGCACATTATTCAGTTCAATGCTTGATTACTATGGAAATATCACTACCTATTCCATATAGGGAAAGATTTCCATGTTGTAGATGCATTAGAGAGGAAAATATTTCTGATATCCTTAGTTCTTGTCACAATGAATCTTGTGGAGGGAATTTTTCTTACTGCACAACTAGGAAAAAAGTATTCCAGATGGGATTTTTTTGGCCTACAATATTCAGATATGCCAAGAAATATGTTTATATTTGCGATATTTTTCTGTGGATGGTTCATCCCATTCATGCAAAAAAAATTCTTTTCGAGCCACAACCTGTATTGGAACCATTTCAGAGATGGGGGATAGAATTTATAGGTCACATGAGTATGTCTTAAATAAAAAAAACATAAATTAAAGTATGCATAGAGTATGTGCAAAAATAGGTGGAGGTATTAGTAGTTACAAGAGCCACAAAAGAGTTAGTCATCAAATTATTAGTTAACTTGTTGTCGTGGTATCGCTTCCCTCGAGAACTTGTAACTGATGGAGGATCACAATTTGTGTTTCATAAAATATCTCCCACGTTGAAAAAATATCTTATCAGTCATAGATTAACATCCCTGTACCATACTCAAGAAAATCGTCAGGTAGAAAGTAGAAATAATATTTTATAATGGATCCTAGCACAAAATCAGTTCCTCCAATATCTGAATGAAATGGACGAATTGCACCTTGTGACTCTTGAATGCAAAACTATAGTTCAAAAAAAAAGAGCTAAATGTCATGACCATTTGAATAAAATGAATACCTTTCAGAAAGGTAATTTGGAACTGGATACAATTTTAGATTCCAGGAATTCCCTAGTAAGCTTCAAAAGATATGGTTGGGTCCTTATGAAGTTAGTGCAATGTATGATAATGAGACAATATTCCTTACTACGACCGATGAATTTGGCATTTCCTTCCTTTTCAATGGTCTTTGATCATGATTGTATCACCAACCACTTACACTAGAGTCCTTTATTCATGAAATTCACAATGATGAAAACTTATAAGTTGTATTCAATCAGGGGAATATTTCCACAGCTACGATCAGGTGAAGGTTTTCTAAAAACCCCTTATTTTCATGTGCATAATGTAAATATTTTTTATTCTCTTATAGTGTGCATATTTTCTTTATTTTGGGGAAATGGCGCGAACATTTTATTACAAAAATCATGACGCTATGATGATTATTGCAATTGTTGTGTGTAATTTATAATGTTTCTTCTTGAAATGTTGTTTCATTAGCCACAACACTATTATAGCATTTGTTGTTTCCTTAGCCACATCATCATTATCATGTTTTTTGTTTCTTTAGTCACAACATCATTATCATAGATGTTGTTTCCTTAGCCACAACTGTAGTTTCCTTGAAAGCGACTAATGTTTCCCTAGATGTGTATTTTATCGATAATTTATTTTCCAATATATTTGTGTTTTTTTATAAGGAACAATTCAAGCCCTTTTTAATATGATTATTGGATAACTAGTTTGTTTGGTATTTATCAGATAAGAATTTTCTTTTAAAATGCGAACCTTTTTCTAAAAGTATGATTTTATTATACGAATTCTTGAATTTCCTAAAATCCTTAACTCCTTGACATTGTAATGTTCATAAAAGCACTTATTTTACATTTCTTCTATCACCACCTAAGAATCCATCTCTCACTCCAACTTTTCAAAGGATTCTAGGATTCCTTTGAAGAAATTATTTTCTTGGAGAAGATTAGCCAGCCAAAAAGTGATTATTATAAAAAAAATTATGCTAGGTCCCTATAATACTAGTGTATCCCCTTATTATTAATGTTAGTGTAGCCCCCTTATTGTTATTTTTATGCCCATGTAGTCCCCATATTGTTATTATTATGCCCCATAGAAGCCCACTATTGTTATTGGTGCACCCTTACATTATTATTGTTATGTCAGCTAGGATTATATTGCGACCCCTTGGACTTCTATATATAGGAAGGAGTTTTTTCATTTGTATCATCTAAGAATTATTCATTTTTTAATGTAAATAAAGTTTCCCCCTCAAAGAGGTTGATTTCCAAGACTTTCATGTCTCTTTTCTTCTATTTTGTGATCTGGTTTCATAAAATTTGGTATCATAGCTTTGGATGCTATGGTTTCTCTATTGTAAACATGTCATCTTGGAATTTTCACGATAAATTTTCTTCTACGAAGGTCGAAAAGCTAAAAAAACCCCAATTGAGCTGAAATTCTGAGGAACGTCATGTAAAAATTTTAGATTTTGGTTCACTATATTTTTGGAGATATGATCTGAGGAAGTTAGGGTTTTTGCAAGCTTCATAATTTGATCTGAAATAGGTGGCCAAGGGAAAATTGTTATAACTTTGATTGTCTAAATCAGATTGGAATTATGAAAAGATTGATGAGAAGTGCACAAAATTTAGTGTATTGTGTATAAATTTTAGAGCCAATGATAAAAAAATGATACGGGGCATGCATACAAATTCACTTTGTTGAACCATCCCATAATTAGGTCATTGTGAGAGATTGGGCATAACATTATCTTGAAGAATCCAAATTAAGCCAGACTCATGGCATTGGAAAAAGAATCAGAGGGCTACAATAGGACCAAATTTCAGATCTTCGAGATCCTAAAGTACAAATATAAATCAACTTCCGTATCGAGCTCATCAAAATCAAGAAAAAGGTATGTATTTTTTTTTAAATTGCATAATTCTTGTTTGAAAAATCAATTTCAAATGATTTCAATGGCATATTGAGGCATAGATATCAATATTGGGTTCTAAAATGCCCCCCATAAAGAATTCCACACACATTATGCCCTTAGAAGGCTCTATTATGACTCATGATAAGGAAGAATTGCAACATCATATATCAAAACTATGAGACGAATTACAACAAATTTCATTGTTGCAAAGAGTAACAAAAAATGAAATAGAACCTAAGATGGATGGTTTGAAGAAAGATATGGATGGATTGAACAAAGGCATGGAATATAAGATGGATGGTTTGAATAATGGCGTGGAATCTAGGATCGATGGTATAGAATAAAAATTAAAAGGCAACATGGAAGACATGAAGAATGGTCTAAAAGGAGACATGGAATGTTTGAAGGATGGTTTGAAAAAGTTTCTACAAGAAATGATTCGTAATGGAAAAACAGTAGTATTTGAAACTCTTGATGAGAAAAAAATACATGTTAATCATGATTTCATAGAATGTAATGTTGGATTTAAGAGCCATCATATTCCAAAGATTGATATGAGGAAGTTTTATGGAAAGGATCTGGTAATATGGATACTAGAGATTGAGGAGTATTTTGATATCCATAATGTGTAAAACACACAAACAATATGCATCGAAACTTATATTTCGAATAAAATACATTTGTATGGTATCTATGGCTTTGATCGCATAAGAAATTGTCACTTGGTCAATTTTTAGGGTGGAAATAATAGCAGATTATGGGGATACAAAGGGAAAAACCTTCTTTACCCAATTGATAAATCTCAAACAAAAGGGTTCAATGGTGGAGCACATTGAGGAATTCCAAAAATTGAGTATAATGGTAACTGATATTCCAAAGGAAAACATGATCCATGTCATCATAGGGATTTTACTGGATAACATCAAACATGAGGTTTTCCTTTAGGAACCCCATTCATTGGAGAAGGCATTCGAGTTGGAAAGAAAAATTGAAAGCAGAATTATGGTGACAAGGAAGCCTACCACTCACAACTATAAACATCGAAGTTTTTCTACTCGTATACTTCCACAACCTACCAGGTTGACACCACAAAAATTGGAAGAAAAAAGAGCAAAAACGCTTTTCTGCAGTTGTGATAGCAAATACACTAAAGGTCATAAGTGTGTTGATAATAAATTATTTACATAGATTTTTAAGAGGAGGAAGAAAAGGAACAAGAAACTTAAAAGTAAGAGGATATATAATAGGAAACAACCTTAGAGCATTAGAGTAAATTTAATCTTAAAAGTAGTCTCCTAAGGAAAAACAATAAAACAATAGCTAACATAATAAAATAAGAGTTATGAATTTTGGAGGGAAAAGAAGAAAACTACTTTTTTTTTTACTTGTATTTTTGGCTTATCTCGTTATATATCTACCCAAATTTCAAGTGTAGACACTCATTGGATGTAGAATTAAATTCCACATCCAACTAGTACCCATTATGCATACTTTTGAGAACACCTACATTAACAAAAAATAAAGATACATTAAAAAACTGTGTTGAACATATTTTTTTTAATGTATCTTAAATTTTTGTCAATGTGGCTCTTCTCAAATTATGTATTATGGGTATTCGTTGGATGTGGAATTTAGTTCCACATACAATGAGTGTATACACTAGAAATTTTGGGTAAATATATAAGGATATAAGCAAAAAATACAAGTAGATAAATTATTTTTTCTTCTTTTCCCTCCAGAATATTTACATGTACCTTTTTTTGAATTTAAAGGATTTTGATTGGTTTACATATTATGACATGGAAATCACGTGAAAATTTAATGGCCACTTTTAGGCTGAAATTTCCTCTAATATAAGAATAAATAAATACAACCATATCATGTAATGCATTGGAAAGAATTACCACTCCTCAAACTCTCAAGATAGAAGTACATTTAAAGAAGAAAAATGTAATAGTGTTGATTGATTCAGGTAGTACCCATAATTTTATTCATTGTAAGGTAGCCAAGGAATTGAATTTATTCCTATACCCATCACCAGAGTGTCAAGCGATGGTTAAAAATGGAGGAACTATAAATTGCACTTGAAAGTTCCATAATATTAGAATAACCATGGAAAAATATGTATTGAACATTCCAATGCTCTCCATACCAATGGGTGGTGTTGATGTTGTACTAGGACTATAATGGTTTCAATATTTTGGGACAGTAGCTTTTAATTTTCAAAAAAAATTCTTTAATTTCTTTTGGAAGGAAAGGAAATTGAATTATGGGGTATCACAAGGAAGCTAGGGAAGATAAAGAAATATAATTTCATGAAAAATCTTATGAAGAAAGAACAACGAGGCATAATTGCACAATTATTCTCACTAGAGGTTAAAACATCAAAATACTTTATTTATCTAGATCTCCAAAATGGCTTGGAAAATCATTCCAAGGTATTTGAGACTCTCAAAGGACCCCCAGCTATTCGCGATCATGATCATGCTATTCATTTGATTCTAGGAAGTGTTCCTCTAAACATTAGGCCTTACATATATCCTTATGCTCAAAAGAGAGAGATTGAACACATGGTTCCAGAAATGCTAGAGGCTAGATATTCTAACCTAGTCAAAGTTGTTTCTCTACTCCAATAGCATTAGTTCACAGTAAGGATGGATGATGCAATACGTTTTTCGATTATAGGGATGTCAACAAGCTCACTATTAAAGATAAATTTCCCATCCACATCATTGATGAATTATTGGATGAATTACAAGGAGAAATTTATTCACTAAGATGGATCTTCATTTTGGATATCATAAAATTAGAATGAAGACTAAAGACATTCCAAAAACAATATTTAGAATGGTCATTATGAATTTTTGGTCATGCCTTTTGGCCTCACTAATGCACCTTCCACATTTCAAGGTTTGATGAATTCCATTTTCATATCCTTCCTTAGGAAATTTTTGTTAGTACTTTTTGATGATATACTAATGTACAACAAGTCTTGGAAAGATCATGACATTCTGACATGGTGATCAAACTATTGGAGGAGAAACAATTATATGAAAAAAGCCTCCATATGTTTCTTTGGAGTATAGGAGGTGGAATATTTGGGTCATATTGTATCTGATGAGGGTGTTAAGGTAGACCCTAAAAAAATTAAATCCATTAAGGAATCGAAAATACCTACAACCATAAAGCATATTTGAGGATTTCTAGGGTTAGCAGGGTATTATCGCATGTTTGTTAAGAATTATGAGATAATATCGGAACCTTTAAAATCAATACTGAATAAATATGCATTTTATTGGACTCCATATGAAACTAAGGCCTTTGGACATCTTAAAGAGTCAATGTACCAATCACTGGTACTAGCTATGCCAGACATCACAAAAGCCTTTATTCTGGAATGTGAGGCCTTGCGAAATGGAAGTCGTGCAGTTTTATTGTAAGAAGGAAGACACATTTCCTTTGAAATTCGTCCAATCAAAGGAAAATATTTAAGGAAACATATTTATGAGAAGGAAATGTTGGAAATATAACACACACTAAAGCAATGGTGACGTTAACTAATGGGAAGGCATTTCATGGTAAAAATATATCATGGTAGTCTTAAATACTTTCTTGAACAAATATAATCTGTAGAAGAGAAACAAAAACGGGTCACAAAGATGTTGGCTTGTGACTTTGAAATCATCTACAAAAAAGGGAAGGAAAATGTTTTTGCGGATGCACTCTCAAGAAAGGATGAGGATGTGGAATCATTACTTTGTGCCATTTCTATTATCCAACCTTAGTGAATAACTGAAGAAAGGGATGAATGGAAGAATGATGAAGAGGTATGGACACTCATTAAAATGCTAGAACAAGATCCCAATATATGTGAAACATTTAGCTATAAAAATGATTCATTATGGTACAAATATCGCTTATAACTTTGTAAGAATTCCCAGCTCAAACAATTCATTCTTTTAGAATTGCACACCTCTTCGTTAGGAGGGCAATAAGGATTTTTATAAACTTACCATAGCATCAAAAAGAATTTTTTTTTGGATGGACTTAAATCCAATATTCAAAATTTTGTGGCAGAATGTTTGGTTTGCCAAAAAAATAAATTTGAAACAATTAAGACCCCAAGTTTGTTACAATGTTTATCCATTCCAAGTAAACGTTGTGAGGAGGTTTCAATGGATTTTATCACAGGTTTTCCCATGTCCAAAGGAGATACTATCATCATGGTGGTAGTCGATAGACTTAAATAGGATGCACACTTTTGTGCATTATCTCATCCATTTAAAGCTAGTACAATTGCTACTCCATTTATGGCAACAATTCAAAAGATACATGTAAACCCATAGATTATTGTAAGTGACAAAAACCCATTTTTACAGGAAATTTTTGGACAGAATAATTTTCTTGTTTGGGTAGTCAATTAGCTCAAAGCTCATCATATCATGCTCAATCTGATGGGGAAAATGAGATAGTGAATAAATTTTTGGAATAATATCTTCATTTCTTTGTATCTGATATACGTAACCCAATGGGTCAAGTGGTTAACTCTGGCTGAAGGGTTGTATAACACTTCCTTCCATACTGTAGCAAAAATGACCCCATTTATGGCACTTTATGGATATCATCCACCCTCCATCACATCAACTTTAAGAGAAAATTATAAGTTCCAAGTAGTGGAAGATCACATCGAGCATCAACAACAAGTTATTGAACTCGTAAAGGATAACCTCACCTAGGCACAAAATCAAATGAAAGAATAAGTAAATCAAAATCGTAGCAAATACATTTTAATGTAGTCGACTAGGTATTTTATAGCTACAACCATACAAATAAATTTCCCTCAAGCAAGCTAATAAGGATAACAACTTATCACCAAATTATTATGGTCCTTATAAAGTGTTGCAAATGATTGGCACTATGGCATACAAATTATAGCTTCCTCCATCCTCTCGAGTGCCCCGAGTTTTCCATGTTTAATGCTTAAAGAATGTTATAGGTGACAAGATCCCAGTTCAAACAATATTTCCATAACTTTATGAAGAAGGAAGAATCATATTGGAATTCAAATTAGTCATGGAAACAAGAACTTGACAGCTATGAAATTGAGAAATTTCAAAGAATCTCATCAAGTGGGAGAACTTACCCGCTGAAAATTCAACATGGGAGGATGAGAATTTTATATAGAAGCATCCAGAACTATTGAAGAATTGAGGACAAATTTTTTTTTGTAGGACAGGGGTATGCTAGGTCCCTATAATAGTAGTGTATCCCCTTATTTTTATTCTTAGTGTAGCCCTCTTATTGTTATTTGTGTGCCCATGTAGTCCCCATATTGTTATTATTGTTCCCCATAGAAGCCCACTTTTGTTATTGTCGTTCCCTTAAATTGTTATTATTATGTCGGCTATGATTATATTGTCACCCCTTGGAGTCTTATATATATAAAGGAGGTTTAGTCATTCGTATCATCTAAGAATTGTTCATTTATGATATGTAAAGGAGGTTTACCCCTTGAAAGGGTTGATTTATAAGTCAT
This sequence comes from Pinus albicaulis, assembly GCA_034641835.2. Classification (NCBI taxonomy): domain Eukaryota; kingdom Viridiplantae; phylum Streptophyta; class Pinopsida; order Pinales; family Pinaceae; genus Pinus; species Pinus albicaulis. Next base: position 880,540,303 of record CM076583.1, on the reverse strand, counting down.
TGATCTCTCTTTTCTTCTATTTTGTGAGTTGTTTTCATAAAAAATTATGCCATCCCCTTCTATTAAGGAGTTGAAATTCCACCCCATATATTAATTAATATTCTATGACTAACAATAATCATAATAAAATGAAAATAATAAAAATAAAAATACAAAGTCAACAGGGAATAGAAGGTCTCATCACGAGCCATCTTACCATGGTGATATGACCTAGTGAAGTGACATTAGCCCTTCTGGTCACCAACGACAGGTAATGACCTTTAGTCTTATGACCGAAGGAAAAGAGGTATCATCACCAGCTAACTTGTTCACTTTATTATTTCCTGTGAATGGAATTGTTATTAACTTATTACCACGCCAGACAATGGCCTTCTGTAGACTCTTTACAAATTTTAAATAAACTTATAAGCTATGAATTTATTTGTAATAGATGAGATACTAGCATCTCGAAGGGTTAAAATAAAACCCGTCAAGGTTATCACTAGAAGGAAAATACCCTCTAGTGGATGTTTTTGAGGAAATCCTAATAAAAATAGCCCGGATATCGATTTTTAGTGGATTTTTCTAGAGGACGTTGGTGGGCATACATTTTTACGGATGTTTTTTGTCTATTTCATTTCTCATCCTGCACCACACCGGTCCATTCAACTAGAAAAGAACTGGTGTGTACTACAAATTGGCACATCGAGACACCGTACTCTTTGTACAGACCCTCCCAGTGAATCTAATTACTGTAGCACACCAGTCCGCTACACAGATTCAAAGCTGGTGTGTCATAAAAACCCACGCTAAACTGAAACAGCCCCGATGTGCTTGGAATAAACTGCCGGGTGCGACTCAAAAACCTGCACACGGGAACATGTTAAATAAAATAAAATTAGGCCAAAAATCTGAATTTTCACTTCTTTAGTGGTCCAGAGCTCTCAAGAACCGGTGTGAATTTCCCTTGTGTGAGGCACCCTATCATCGGTGCTCACATTGCACGCACTGTTGTTGTCCATTGCCCACCATTTCAATTTCAAATTTTGGAAAATGGTGGGAAATTTTAGTTTTGCAAATTCATGAGGAAATATGCCTCCTCAACACCGAAATGTACACATATTTTACTTGTATCTCCATAATTAAACTTTTTAGTGGATTATATTTCTAAAAAAACATTAAATTTACCCTTAAAAAAAAAATTTCCCACGTAGTAAGCTCTAGACATTCAGCTCACACTAGTTCATGGTGTTCCCTACAAATTTACAGGTCACACCATTATCGGTGCTAACGGAAACCGTATTGGTTCTGGTGCGGTACCGAAAAGGTGCACCAAGTTTTTTTTTTTAATAAATAAATGGTCGTGTGGTCGGTTAACTGGCCACACCATTGACTATGTCCAACTTCGAGAGGGAAGTGCTCTGAACAAACTATGCACCCTGGGATAGATATTTTAGTTAGTGCACTGCCCTATGAACACTGGTACCTAGTCAAAAGTGTGGTGATTTAAATGACCACAATGATGACCATGTACTAATGTCAGGAGGGTGGTGCGCTGACTAAACTATATGCCCCGGGGTGCATATTTTGGGCAATGCATTGCCCTCCCGATACTAGTACATAGTCAATGTTGTAGTCAAGAAACCACTGCACCGTTGACCATGTAATGATGCGAGGATGGCAGTGCGCTAATGAAACTATTCACCCTAGGCTGAGTAATTTTATCAGCGCATTGCCCTACCGAACTTGTACATAGTCAACGGTGAGATAAGCTAAACGACTTCACCTTTTACCATTAAGTAATGTTTGGTGACGCATTGACGTAATTATCCACCCCATGATGGATAGTTTTGTTAATGCACCTTAGGAGAAAGTATATTTCAACTTGTGCATTCTGCTGAATAGTTGTAGGTGCACCGCTGATGGTGCATGATTAAAACAGATGCATCGGTACCATTGCATGACTGTTTTTTTGGCACACCGATCTTTTTTTTTATATATATATATATATATATATATATATATATATATATATATATATATATATATATATATATATATATATATATATATATATATATATATATATATATAAATACATGTATAATTTAATAAAAAAATTGTATTTATTATGTGAATCATTCAACGACGTCAAAGGAGAGAAGAGAGGGAACAACATGAACATATGGTGGACCAATATAACGTATTTCACCAATGGGAGGCACGAGAGAGGGAGAGACTTATGTACCCTAACCCAATTATGGCAGCCACCTAGTTGCTCCTAAGGGAGGTAGGCCTTCTCAAGTTCTATGAGGAGGCTACATCCATGAAGGGCCATAATGGGTTATTGCGACAACATATCTTCAGGTCAAATGATTATCGAAAGACTTTCTGGGTTGGTCCGAACCAGTGGTATGCACCCACTAAGAAGGAAATGTATTTTATTACTGGCCTATCTAGGAGAGGGCACAATTTTTGCTTATTCCCATACATCCCTATCAATTATGCAGCAAGGAGTCAGTTGGTGTACTCCCAGAGATACATTAGCACCGATATACTGTCTCTTGCAGATTTTCAGGTCTCCGATGGTAAATTACATATTTCTTTGTTTGGTGCAGAGGAGGTGAGGTGCTCCTCAATACTGCTGTCGACCATTACACACCATACTAGTGATGGGAAATGCATTAGTTGCCTTCTTTTATTTTATGTTGATTATTTATTATAGGTACCACAACTTGTGAAGTGGTCTACAAATTTTTTTTGGTAGTTCTGTAGAGGTTTAGATAGATGTCATTCTGAGGCACAAGGGTGGGTGAAGTTCCCTTTTTCTTCAGAGCTATTTTTTTTGTTTTTTGAGAGGTTTCTAAAGATGAGGCCTATTTTTGTTTGACAGCGTCGTAGCCCAATGCTGCATGTATGGATGGAGATGTGGGGCCAAATGATGCCCATGAGGGGCGAGTCTGATGTTTCCCTGAGGATATCTCATGATGCACTAGAGTTGCTATCCAGTGTTGACGATCATGCCTTCATTTTGGTGCCATGCCTATATCCTAGTTTGGATTGCCCAAGGTGTGCCAAAATCCTCTTAACAGTTGATGAGCCGCCAGATGAGAGAGGTACTATTAGTATTTTCTTTAAATTTGTTCTAACATATTCTTTAACCTATTTTCCTTAAATTGTTTAATGACATTGTGTAATTATAATTGTGTACTTATATATATTTTGTAGATATTGGGTAATTTTTTGGCAATGATATGCCACCATCACCAAATGATCTAGGTGTAGATCCTACTGACAATCAGGAGATGGCAGATGTAGAGGATCAGGTCGGTGAAAGACCTAGTCATCATGATGATGCATAGTTACGAACGGGTGTGAGGTGTAGGCTTGACACTAGATTTAGGATGAAGTTGGATGACCAACTCTGTCAACTTCTAGTGGAGGAGGGAGTTAGACCTATCACTATCAGAGAGATACAGGTTGATGATACGCTGAAAATGATATGGAAAGGCATGCAACATGATATGTTCACCGTCATGTTCCATATCATTGGAGCTACCATATTACTGGTGTGGTTGAGGAGGGTTGGTCGATGTAGGCATGGTGGAGATGAAGTACGTTGATAGCCGAGCATCACATCATGTGATGATCACGATTAGGGGAGTGATCATCGTTCAACCAGTACTCCACCTCCTACTCCACCTTGCATTGGAGATGAGTATCCTACAACATCCAACAATCATCATCACGAGCAGGCACCTAATCTTCAGGAGGGCGCAGGTCCATCTGAGGAGGCAGGTCCATTGACTGAGAAGGCCACCACACCATTCATAGATAAGTAGGCTGGACCATCGAAGTCAATTCATCATGAGCAAGAAGTTGATCTTTATCAGCATGAGGCACCTCTAGATGAGCAGGCACATGAGGACCGACATCTATCTGCGCATGTCGAGGCTGCATGATCGACTAAGAACACCTCAACTAGTACTACTATCGATGTACCACCAATTGATATTTGACATTTATATGCAATTATGTTATAGTTGTATAGTTTTAAGGTTATATATATATATGGTCCATGTATTTTATGTTCACGTTGTAGTTGTACTTAATTAACATGTTGGTGTTCATCATGATGTGTATATTGTTAGGTCATGTTAGATATGTTCATTTAATTTGAAGCTTGCAGATAGATGTGTATGTGATAGCACTTATTTGACATGAGATGTATATTTGATGTTTGTGTTGTGATGATGCTATACAATGTATGTGTTTTGTTAGACGATCATGGTCACGATGATTAGATGATGTTAGCAAATTTGAATGTTTTTTTAGTTGCATATGATGTTTGTATGATGGTTATAATGATCGTGATGTTTATTTTTAATATTAAATCATGATATTTATTAAATATTATGTCGTGATTGTAATTTTAATTTTAATTTTAATTGTAATATTATGTAAAATATTAGTAAAATTTTAATTCTAATTGTAATATTTAATTTATTATTAAATTATTGTAATTGTATATATGTAAAATTTTAATTGTAATTGTATGTAAAATTCTCAAAATTGTAATTGTAATTGTAGGTTTAGTTGTAATTGTATGTGAAATTGTAAAATTGTAATTCTAATTGTAATTGTAATTCTAGTTGTAATTCTAATTCTAATTGTAATTGTAATTCTAATTGTATGTAAAATATTTGTCAAATTTTACGTGTAAAATTGTAATTGTATGTAAAATTCTAGAATTGTAATTGTAGTTTTAATTGTAATTGTATATGAAATTTTAAAATTGTAATTGCAATTGTAATTGTAATTGTAATTGTGATTTTATTTGTAATTATATGTAAAATATTTGTAAAATTTTAATTGTATTAATGTGAAATGATTGTAATTGTAATTTTAATTGTAATTGTATATATGTAAAATTGTAAAATTGTAATTGTAAATGTAATTTTATGTAAAATTCTAAAATTCTAATTGTAATTGTATGTAAAATTCTAAAATTGTAATTGTATGTAAAATTGTAAAATTGTAATTATAATGGTGTGTAAAATATTTTCAAAATTTTAATTGCATTAATGTGAAATGATTGTAATTGTAATTTTAATTTTAATTGTATATATGTAAGATTGAAATTTTTTAATTGTAATTGTATGTGAAATTCTAAAATTGTAATTGTAATTATAATTGTAATTATATGTGATTGTAAAATTCTAATTATAATTGCATGTCAAATCTTTGTATAATTTTAATTGTATTAATGTGAAATGATTGTAATTGTAATTGTAATTTTGATTTTAATTGTAATTATATGTGATTGTAAAATTGTAATTGTAATTGTAATTGTAATTATAATTCTAATTGTATGTCAAATATTTGTAAAATTAAAATTGTATTAATGTGAAATGATTGTAATTGTAATTTTTATTGTAATTTTATGTATAATTCTAAAATTGTAATTGTAACTGTATTGTGAAATTGTAAAATTGTAATTGTATGTATTTTTATCATTCAATTTTATTAAAATTTTTAAATTTGTAGACAAATTGTCAATTTTGAACCATAACTACCATATGTAAAATGTATACTGTAAATATTTTTAAATTACCATAATTGTAAAATTGTAAATTTGTATGAATAGAAATAATTGTAAAATAATAAGTCTAAAATAATATGAATTTTTGTAACATAATAAAGTTTAGAAAGTAATGCAAATAAATCCATGTACTTTAGAATTATCATTATTTTATTATGATCATACATACCAAAAAAAAGAACTATATACAATACGTCATTGTTTTCGAGATCAACATAATCGCAAATTATCAGGTGAAATGATTTTAACATTAACTCAATGCAAATTTCCAATTAATTCAAAATACATATTATAATGTTTCAGAAAAAAGAGCCTTAGTTATAAGGTAATTAAGTCCTCTTCTTTCTAAAAAAGCATCTTCAAAAGTAGAAATGATGACATAACACATGTACCATATCACTCTCAATTTTCATGATCACCCTTATTATCTTCTAGCTCTCTTGGCATGATAACAGTATTGTTCTCAAAAATATGTTTTGATCTTAGGTCATGTGTCGATATGAACCACCAATCCCTATCCAACACATCTGGGTAAAAATACACTTGGTTGCAGTGTTTGTGGAAAAAATAAGGCTCCTTAGCTTGATCCTGCACCTTTCTAGAGTTGATACATATTAACTTACTATCTTGATATTCATTTAAATTATTCTGATCAAAGGTGTCCCACCACTTGCACCTAAAAATAACACATTGGAAAGAAGAGAAATACACTTCAATGATCTCTTGTATCTTTCCGACATAACCTAACGTCCCTCATACTAGGTTTTGATCACAATGACTAGATCGACTAGATTGATCAAACTCAACTTCCAGTCCATAGTCTTGTGTCATGTTTCCATCATCGACACTTAATGTGCAAAAATGGTGTCCATATTACCACATAGATGGGAACAAATGGACCTATAAAAAAAATAAAAAATCATAGTATCATGTGTCTTATAATAACCAAAAAGTTAAAATATTGAATATAGATGTCATTGCCTTTAAAAGGTGCATTATTAAGTTTAAAATGTACATAAATATATTATTACTGAGTCGGTGCACCCAATCCCTACGTTTAGCGCATCCTCTTCAGCACTGGGGTAACGACCAGTTGCACCGTATTTCTCTTTAACTTGGTCAACAACCCAACTTTTGGGGTATATGTTTGACTCATTTCCTTTAAATGATCGAGATAAGGCACACTTCTACCATTCGACCATTTGAATTATTTCCTGTCACTATCCCATTTCATCCTCTTTTATTCGTTCAATGCGATCCATGGTTGTGTCGCTTCAGAATTGTAAAGAACGAATTTATTGATTGCTTCAATTTTTGCTTTAGTTGATGAAATAAAATCGACATATAGTACATATGAGATCAAGATATACATTATATCGAAGTTCAACATGAATATTTACTTTGTGTAAATTTGAAAAAGTATAAGTCACTTACTCTTTATCAAGGGCCTTTTTCCATTCGTTCGGAGCAACTCTCCTTCTGTTTTGTGTTCATCCCTTTCATCGTCCCAAATCACCACACCTAGTTTATTGTCGATCCACTTGATGTACTCACTAGAATAATAGAAAGACTAATATTATATGTACCCCTCTACCATAGACCCCTCATGTTTTTCACTTTTTATAACAAAACCTTTCAATTTATTCATGCACCTCTTTAAGAAGAACATCCGATGAAAAGAAAACAACCCAAATAATTCAACCTCATCTACTAGGTGGATTAGAAGATGAACCTGCAAGTCCATGAAACTCTTCGGCAGTTACTTCTCAAACATACAAACAATCTCAACTATCTCTTGATGCCACCATGGAATGCTAGCCAAATGAATCTCCTTTGATGTGATCTGACATACAAATTTAGATAATTTAGATATGGCACATCCTTGGTCTTGGAGGAATTCATGTTTCAGACACCCACGCACAAACAAAGGATAACGACACTGTAAATTTTTAAACACATGCAATAATATACAAAATTATTTATGTTTTATGATCCCTGCATGGGATAAAATTTATTAATATAACAAATAATAAAATCATGATTTTGACATTATACGTACTCTTAAAGGATTCAAATGGTCATGTGATTTAAACCCAGAGAAATGGTCATCCATGATGAAGCAGCGCTTAGTGAAGACCCGTATGAACATAGCAGCCTCACACCCATTATAACTTCCTTTTCCAAAGAAAGATCATATTTTTTTTTTTAAATCCATGGGACATCACCTTCTTTGAAATACCATCAATAAGAGGGACCAATGCCTACCTATGATCATGTACTTTCTAATCATCTTGGCCAATGTTTATTTTTAGTTTTTGAAGTAATAATAGCTTTCCTAACATCCATTGTGTCACTTTTTTTTTTATGATATGTGCCTCCATAAAGAATATGAAACATTTCTAAATATATCGATGGAAAATAATAAGTGGGTAATATTAAGATGCTCCCAATATGGAAGGTTATGAAAGATAGATATCCTTTTAATCCCTATGGACAATATCTCAACATAGGTGTCAAAGAATTCTCGATCATCAAACATCAGATCCCCATTTGAATCAAAAATTTCTATGAGCTTCTGCTCATTCTCTCTCTGATATTCTCTAATCCATTCACCTGGTGTCATTATTGGAGGCATTTGGGTTCTCTCTCATTTACCATTGAAAGAATATGCTACTCTTCTGTAAGCATGTTCCTTTGGGAGGAATACCTTGGACAAGTCATACACTGGCTTTCGTAGGTCATTGGACCATATAGCTTTCAAAGAAGCTCCACACATTTACATCCAAAATACCCTTTTGTGACAAGACCTGCAAGATTATTGTATAAAATATATATTCATGGAATGTTAAACAATATCATGAAGATTAGAACAATTACAATGAATTAAATAACTAATATGCGAAATAATTTTTTTCCATATATAAATAAATAAATAAAAACTTAATTTACCAGAGAAAATTCCTAAGCCTAGATAATCATGTGTCGTGTAAGAACATATGCCATACAACGTAAAACTCCTCTCTACTGCGATGGGTCTTGATACATCGTATATAGTTATCCCATCCCATAATTCCTTTAATTCATATACCAGTGGTTGTAAGTAGATATCCATATTATTCACTTGTCTTCTACCAAGGACTATGAGAGCCAACATAAGATGGTCATTCTTCATAGAAAACCATTGGGGGATATTTTTATTGATCACTACCATAGGCCAAACAAAATATTTGGTGTTCTGGAGGGAATATAGGTTGATGCCATCCATGGCTATGCTAGGTCGTAGACTTTGTACTACATCCTTGAATTTTTCGAGCCATGTATCCTCTATATTCTTCATTTCTATTGAATATGTTGGGATTCACATAACTCCCAACTCACTTCTATGTGAGGCATGCCATCCCTGCAACATAGCTAGTTCTTTGCAATGAAAGAACCTTTCAATCCTTGGGCTTATAAGCATGTCCCTCAATATATTAAAATGAGTACCACGTGATTTACCATTATTTTTTAATTTATTATACCTGTCATGCCCACATTTTAGACATATATCTTTTTCTTCATATTCTCCTCTTTATATAATACAATCATTTGGACATGCATGATATGATATGTACTCAACACCCAACATTTTAAACAATTTATTTGCCTCTTCGCAACTAACGGGAAAGACATTATCACGCGAAAGAACCTTATCTTTGAATAACTTTTAGTTTGTGATCATGTAAAATATTAAATCTATATTAATGTTGATCTAATTATTAACGTTAATAAAATTAACCATTTGTAATGTTCATTGTGTGATTATATTTCTCAAAATCTAAGGGAGGACTTTATGGTAAGTTACCTCAAAATTTTCGAGAAACATGCATTCGAAAAGCCAAACTTTGCTTTCCAGTTGTACAGTAACATCATTGTCCCCAACTGGGAAGAATTTGACTTACCATCAGGTCCAAAGAGAGGGGTGGTGGAAGAAAATTTAAGGCTTTCCAAAAAGGTGTCAGCGATATGAGCACCATCCCCTAAATGATCATCATTATGGAATGCATATAACAACATTTTCTCCATGGCACTCGTATGCCTTATGTAATCATCCATACCAACCCCTATTTGATTGCCTCCATTTTTAGCTTGTGAAGAAATACTATTGTTGTAGTCATTCCTAATTGGTGAATCTGGATGTAGTGGGAATTAAATAGGTGGTTGATTCAACCATTCTTGGTATCGTTGCTCTCTGATTTTTTTCTCTTAATTCAACCTTTTCTCGATTTGACATTGTCGTGGGGTGCAACCGAAGATGGTAGGTAGGTCGTTCATCATCACTAGAATCCTAATAATTTCAAAAGATATATTTGAACATGATTAGTACAAAATCTATGGTATCAATTAGTAAGCACGTAGAAAATGTATGATTATTTGGTTTTATGTTGAAATAATTACATTAATATACCAAAAAATTATTATTACCATCATTATCCCATGATTGTGGCTAGAAGATGCAATATTGTTACAATCGGTAGGGTGAAGCGGCTATCCATTTTCATCTACCAAATGAGCCTTGCGGTGTGATGCTACTGATAAGAGCTTCCCGCACTTTGGAGTTGTTTAAATATTTTGTGCATTTGAACTCGATTCTAAATCTACATGAACCTGCAAATTTGTGTACATTATAAATTTTTTTAAGCTTATTAACATTGATTAAAAAACATAAATTCAATTAGATAATTAGATTATAAAAAAAATATGAAGTAAATATTATGTATCAAGATGGATAAGGAGAACTTCGTGATGGACTTTAAGAAATACTATGGAATGAGCTGGATTTTGGAAAATTTTCCATTCGATATAATTATGGTATTCTCTCGCTGCATTTGAGAAAAATCAACAATAAATTTTGGTGTACACACCTAAAAGTAATTTCGGTGCCTTAAAAAAGGCATTATTCTTATCGGTGCTAATGTAAAGTTAACTGCACTGGTGTTGTGTTAGTAATCGACGCACCAATGCCGAATAGCCGAAAAAAAAATGCAACTTTAATTTTTTAAAGTGAAAAACAAAGCGGTAAATTGAACAATGGGCAAAAAATTATTTGCAAAAATTTAATTTCATAAACAAATTCTTTAATTAGTAAAAAATTTTCATTATTTTATTATTTTTGCAAAAATATTTAGCGATAAATTTTCATGAGAGACATACCTGGAGAAAGAGAGCACAAGATCATTATGGAGCAGCGAAATTCTTTTGAACATAACTATTCAAAAAATCAAAATTCCAAACCTCTGGTGATTCAAACCCTTTAGCATAGAATTTGAAACCATCAGGTGATTAAAGTTTACTGTAATAGTCATTTTTTTTACATTTCTATTTGATTTAATAAATGGTAAGTAAAAAATTTATATTTTATTGTCCATTTTCAAAAATAATAAAAGAAAACAATTCTTATGCTAAACCATTAATTCTTTTTGTTTCTTCCCTTGCTTCTTTCTATTTCTATGATTTCAGAATTAGGGCTTTCCATTTTATATTTATAGGGTTTTTGTATATATATATATATATATATATATATATATATATAGGCTTATAAAATCTAACCCACAGGACAACTTGCAAATTTGGATCCCAATCCATGTCTGCCCTTCCATGAATTTTTAAAAATCAGAATTTTTTAAATCGATGTGCCCTATGTAAAATACCGTGTCGGTACGTTGTTTTATCACAGCCTACCGCGCACATATTGTTTGATAAATAAAAATTGAAATAGATTTTTTTTTAATCCGTGCACCATATGTAAAATAGAGCACTAGTGTGTTATTTCATTATACCACACCACACACATACTGTTTGAAAAAAACATTTTTTTATTTTATGTCTGTGTTAATTGGTGCACTGTTTAATATATAACACAGCAGGTTTCCTTGTTGAATGAAAGCACCGTACGGTGGTCCCCTATTTTCACGGTGCGTTTATAATAATATATCGCACTGGCCCCTCTACGACATCATATGCTACAAAAAATAACACTAGAGGATTTTTATCAATTTGTCTATGTTAATTGATTCGTTTGATAACATATAACACACCGGTTCTCCTTGTTTATAGAGAGCACCATATAATGTTTCTATTGTTTTGGCAGTGCGTTTATAAGAACACGTCGCACTAACATCGGTGCATACATCATTAAAGGCACACCGTTTTTTAATTTTTGTTTTTTCTACCTGAAAAGTTTATGATTTATTTAAAAAATAGATTAATGAATGGTATGGTACAGGCTTCATAATGATAAAGAAATGGATGACAAGAGATCAAGTAAAAAAAATACTGATATCACATCAAGAAAAGAAAAAAAGGCAAGTTCTTTGTAAATTCTTCAGAAAAATAACTATTTTTGAACTATATGTAAGTTTAAATAATATGCATTTTTTATTGTGTATCATACAGAGCCACAAAATGATGAAGCTCGATAAGATTATTTATGATCTAAGATGAGAAGAGCGTAAAAACTTGTGGAAAAATTACAAAAGGATGAATCAAGTGAATAAAAATATATTATCGATCCAATACGAGTTTCTTTTCTTAATTTTCATTAATAATATCCTTAAAAATATTAGATAAAATGTTTCAAACAATATATTAATTCACATATGCTTAATTTAATATAGGGACTAGCAACTCAGAAAAGGAATGTTGCTCTAAGACAAGAAAAGAAATAGAACATGCAAATGAAAATGAGTTGCTCCTTAGCTCATCTGGAGTGATGCTAGAGGTTAACGAAAGGGGGAAAATATTTTACAAAACTTTGAGGGACCTAGTGGAACAAATGTATAGATGTTCCTTCCACTTACAATACCAAAATAAATCCAATGATTCCAAGAACCAAATTTTATCTAAATTATAGGATGCGTTTCAATAGAATTGGTGAATGAGACATGTTAGACTTTTAATAGAAAAAACATACAAAAAAAAAGGTGCAATGAAAAAGTAATATTACTTTAAATGTTTTTCTAGAATTATATGTATATACTACTAGAAGGAAATCATTTATACATATCACTTTTGTTATATTTACATTTCATATATCAATAGAAAAATTAAATAGTTTATTGTCATGTTACACTTCCAGGAAGATTATGAAAATCTCAAAGGATGAACGAGCTAATATAAAAAATATTCCAGTATGAATGTCCAAATAGGTATACAAGGAGATGGTCAGAGAAATGGACATGATTGCATTGCACGAGGAGCCATCTCAAAAAAAATGTGCTTCAAATGTAATATGTAAGCATTGAATTTTTCCATTAGGTACAATAAATAAACAATTTAGCATTAAATATTAATTTTCAAGTATTTTTTTTGTGAAAAGAAAAGAAAATGGAACTCATTTAACACACAAAACACGATGACAAGGAAGAAAAGGGTTGATATCTAAGTTTGTGAGTAATTGTTAATTATTTATAAAAGCTTAACTAGATTTCATTTTTGTATATTTTAAGTTTTTTTTTACAACAATCATCATTGAATGTCTTCAAAAATGTGCTAAAATTTAAAGAAGAACCATCAAATGAATTGATTGACATTGGGTTAAATATGGGTTGTCAGTATATGTTGGCATATCATAGATTAATTGTGGAATTTGTAAGTATCTATTGATCTTGTTTTACTTAGATCCTATCTAAAATTAATAGAAAAAAATTATATTAAATATATGATTTGTTATGGGGTATAAAACTTGCAGGAAACAAAGTATGGAACTGTGCCAACAAATGAAATGTTGAAATATGGCATGAAATTTTGTTTTGAAAGAATGAGCATAGTTCACGAGTCAATTATTTCTATGATACGTCATTTTTTTTCGATTTACATTGATGTATATTATTTAATATTGAAATTTTCATTATTCTCTCCGATGTATATACAATCATTATAGTTTATTTTTATGTTTGTAGATGGAAGGTGAAGAAGAAGAAAACAATCAACACCATGAACAAAACATTCCTCAAAATAACCCAAGTCATGGAAGTAGCTCGAGAAGTGACAACAGTTTAAGAGAAAAATGATGATCATAATGTTTGGATATTAAAGCAAGCCATTGTAGTTTTTTGAAATACTTGTCTGTGAAATCAGACAATTTTTTTAATGTAATAGACATAGTGTCCCAATTGAAAGACAAAGAGATACCAATAACTGTCCCATTTTTTATGACAAAGAGTGTCTTCTATATATATATATATATATATATAATAAAATGTGTTTTAATTTATTCCATTGTGTTCTCCATTTTCATTGTGAAATGTAACACCAATGATTAAATATATGGATGATTAAATATTATAATGAGGAGATGTGAAATATGATGATATGTTATAACAAATTATTCAAAACATCACATTCAAATACACTAATAAAAAATTAATTGATATGAATACTGTTATAAGATATGTCTACTTTTGATGGATAATGAATTTTAAAAAATCACAATAATTATGATATGATATAACAAATTAATCCAAACATCACATTCAAATGTAGTAATAAAAATTTAAGTGATGTGAATATTGTTATAAGATATGTGTCGAATTTTGATTAATAATGAATTTTTAAAATTACAATAATTACACTATCATAGGTTGACGTTTCTAAAAAATACAAAGTGAACACTGGTGTGTGTTAGTTACTATGCACCAGTTCGTTTGTATGCTAGAGCGCACCAATGCGTTTCAACCAATGGGCACCACACAAATACTACTACCAATTAGAATGCTTAGTGCGTTTGTGTGATACTGTGCACTAGTGCGTTTTTGTGATACTTCTCACCAGTGTGTTTCTACAACGTATAGGCACTGCACAAATACCAATACCAATTAGAACGCTTGGTGTGTTTGTGTGATACTGTGCACCAGTGTATTTGTATAATACTACGCACCACTGTGTTGGTACAAACTATGGGAACCGCACTAATACCAATACCAATTAGAACGACCTAGTGTATTGTATCACCAAGAATGTGCCTAGTGTGGTATTAGACTTTAACAGCCCAGTGAATGCACCATCGACCACCCTGGGATGAGTGTCTTGCTAACATGCACTTGGACATTGCTAAATTCCTCGGGGTGTATTAGATTTGTTTTCCGTCATGGTTCTTGGTAGGTTTAAAGTACTGGTGTGTTCACTGTAAAACGCACTGGTGCGTTGACACCTAATTAGTGCACCAATGAGAAAAACACATGTAACAACTTCCAGCTAGCTATCTTTTTTAGTTGTGTTGAAATTTTGTTACAAGCTCTGCCAAAACCTCCGTTACAAAAAACAGATGTTGTAGCAAATGCTTGTTTGACAATTTTGGCCAATTTTATAACACTAAAAATATCCATTATAACCTCCACTAGAAGGTCATTTCCCTGGTTTGTATGGATTCCTGTTGCAAGAAATGGTTATTCCTATGGTATTAAAGTTAGTTTAGAGGCTATAAGCTAGTTAACTAGCTGGACTCCCTAAAATCAATAATAAACAAATGAAAATCATTGTAATTGTTGGAAAATAATATGGAATACTATAAAACTAGACCCTATTAATTGATGATGTTCATTGCTAATGAGAACTAATAATAATTATAAAAATTCAGGATAAATACTATAGGACATTCCAAAACAAATCATTTTTATCATCCTTCTTTATGGCCTCCTGTTCTTTCTCTCTATGTGATATTATTCAATCAAACATTGTTTCCAACCATCCATTATATTTAAATATCATCACACTTTTATTCCTTTTTATAATAATGTTTTGGGTATCGTAGTTATTTTTTCATTATTACACATTATTACTGACGATCGATTTAATGATTTCCCGGTGCGTTACCAATATTTCTCATTCTTTGCCACCATCTTTGACAATTGTCCTCCCATGCTTAATTAATATGATTATATCCTATAACAATGAAAAAATCCTATCAAATCATCATACTGATTGATGTCCACACTCAAACCTGAAATCCTATTAGTGGGTGAGAAGGTGTTGTTGCATGATATGTTCACCAAATTCGTGACAAGATGTTTTTTCTTGCTATGTTCGCTAAAATTACATATTTTGCACAACATTTATATCTTTGAAATCTATTGTTTCCATTTAAAAACTGCTCCTTATTAAATAACTAAGATGGGAGGCTTTTTAGTACACCATGAACAAATCCAATTGTTGGCCATGGAGGAGGCATGCAATATTTAGAATCAGGAAGGCTTGCTAGAATATTTTGAGCGTCTATAAGGATTTGATAAGGAATTCATGGAAAATTCCTGTAAAATTTGTCGAAATGGTAAGTAATGTGTAGATACAGGTGAATGGAAAACTAATAGTAGAGGTAATATGCCTCTTGTTATATGGATAAAAGTATTATGAAGTGAAGACCTCAGTACATAAACTGGCTCTTTTGGTTTCAAACACTAAATTTGAAATAGTCAAAAAAAGAAAATGGTACAACTTGAGTGTCCTTCCAGACCTTTGGAAAGAGTTAGCAGACATCACTCATTAGCACATCACTTACAATGAAATGTATGATGTAGTGTGAGGTCTTCATTTCAAAATAATTTGAATCTGAGACCAAATGTATCTTTGAGCCTTCCCTATTTATTGCATTCATTGCTACATGAAATTTCTCATAGATTAAGGAAGTATACAGAACAAGATTCAGTTCTTAGTCATCATCAGATCATTAAATTGTTAGTAGTGAGGATTTTGAGTGAAATTCAATAGAATTGGGGTGAATTGTTCAGAGACATTAGCCGTGAATAAAAAATTTCAGAAGAAATTGTTGGAACATCTGGAAATATTTCACCCAATAATGGACATATAGGAATATGTAGTGAAACTAATCAAGATAAAACCCTAACGACAGTTGGTTATTCACAATAACTTGTGCAACCTGAAATACAACTACTCAAAAACATAGTTGGCAAGGGATGTGAGTAGCATCCTTCTTGTCCTCTTTCTGTAAGAAGAGGATAAGGTCAACAATACTAGTTAAAATATAGTAGGGAAAGAGTACCTCAAAACCCCTTGAGCAGTCACAATTTTTTTTTTTTTTAATAACTGATTGATGAGGAAGTGACACAAAAGAGAACCCCTAAGGATAATATGACTTAGGATTGACAAAACCCGGAGAAAACAAATGCAAGCTAGGAAGAACAGGAAATACAAGTGCCCCAAATATTAGAAGGATTGGAAAATATATCACAAATAGTACACTTAAGGGAGTTAGTGGAAAATTCCACAACTCATTTAGGAAGCCCCCCTAGCTTAAATCAAAACTCCTCACCTAATTCTCTAGTTGTGTCTTTTTCTATTAAGTCCATGGCCACCATCATTCTCGAATATTATCGTGATTTTAAACATGTTGGTACTAAAGAAAAATTTGGGAATTTTGTTTCCACCATGTTGTAACCCTCCTCTATGGAAGATACAATTCCAAAATTTTCTTCTGGAGACCTCATTGATGAGGTTTGAGAACTTAATGTTGTTCCTTCGAGTGGACTTCAGGTTGAAATTCTTATTAACAATTTATGAGAACCTGTGATTAATATAGTGTCAATGGAACTTGATATTCACCCATAGACACTATAATCAGTAGTTATTACCGAAGTACTACTTCAAAAAGTTATGAATTTACAACCTTTATTTTCCCCATCTTGTTTCAACAGTCCTGGATAGATACTTTTTCTCGAAGAACTAGAGGTGCCAAAGCCATGAAGGATAAGGTTAAAAGAAAACTTTGCCATGAATTCATCATACTAAAGAGAGAAAATTACAGACTACATAGGAATGTGCAAAAGATAAGAAGATGGTTGTAGGCTAGTAGACTTTTTCATGAAGGTTTTGGAAAGAAATTTGTAAAGAAACTTGGGATTATAGATACGAAGGAAGAACCTGAGAACACCGAAACTCAAACTGATTTCTTACTTCTACTCATTGAAGCAGGTGTTCAAACTAATTTTGTCCTTGTTTCTACTGAAGCAGGAACACCAACTAATTTGGAGTTACTTTTTATTAAAAAATATG
Organism: Pinus albicaulis; assembly: GCA_034641835.2. NCBI lineage: Eukaryota > Viridiplantae > Streptophyta > Pinopsida > Pinales > Pinaceae > Pinus > Pinus albicaulis. Next base: position 880,522,677 of record CM076583.1, on the reverse strand, counting down.
TTCTAATGATCCCCCTCCTTTTACTAAATTGGAGACTCAAACCGAACCTTCACCTATTTATATTAACAAAGGGAAACAAACATATCCTATGCCTCACTATAACCTGTTGATTGTATATGATAAAATAAGGGTATTAAATTAAACTATGGAAAAATATGATACCATAGGTAGATGTCGAAGAGAAATAGTTCCTCAAAGAGAATACCAATTTTTTTTTCCAACGGTTCCAGGCAGTAACTGTGATAGAGGTTGAAACATATGAAAAATTAAGGGTCACTGAAAATAAAATGCAGGATTTTAAGGAACATATTTGTAAGATCATAGAACATATAGAAAAAATTTGTTATATATACTTCGATGCCTTATCATGTATATTTCCAACTATGTTTTTTTTACTTGAGAAATATTTGCTACCCAAAGGCATGAGTATACATTGTGGCCAACTGTATGAATTTAACAATGTGCTAGATTTCATTACTACTTTCCACAAGTAATATGAGAAAATAAAGTATCTCTTGTGTGAGGATTATATGCAAAAAATCATTTTTGAAGAATAGGGAAATGGAAATTCTGTCCCACTCATCATAGATGTCCACTTCCACACTTTCATGTCGTTTTATTTAAGCCAGATGAAGTGGGAAAAATACAATGAAATGTTTTAGAGAAGAAATCATAATATTGACCTCTCGCTTAGGGGTGAGATAGAAAATTCCTTTACTATACTTCTACTCCATAACACTTTTATAGATGAAACTGTTGTTTCTCCCTCACTTGGGAATATTCATAATGAGATATTACAGTAAAAAAGGGAAAAATGGAATATATAAGAGATAAAGCTATCCACAGAGTGAGGATGAGATAGCAAGTGACATCCAGGGAAATAAAAAACAAGTACCTCTTTGGCTTGTATAGTTTCCAACAAGTTTTAAACCCCCCATTTGTTCTCTTTTTACCACTTTCCCCTTCCTAAATCATAAACATTTACCTCTGTTTCACCCTTTTATGAACCCTCATCTTGCAGCAGTCCAAGCACGGTGACATATTTCGTATAAAAATTTATTCGTCATGTTTTAATTTAATTTAGCATTAAATAAATATTTGTTACATGATTTCTTACTTTTAAATCACTTTTGTAACTTATTGATATCTCCAAAGGTTATTTTCCGGTTATAGTACTTACCGTGACCGCTGATCTTTGTGCAGGATCGAATCCTACACCATCGCCAGCACAATAGATATTCTCCGTAGATCTGAATCTCCTCGATCACCACCTTTTCTTGAGCCACTTCAACCATGATAGCAAGCGATTCAAAGGCAGCCAAGACCAATCCATGAAAGGGCGAAAGATGGTTAGCTACGACCAGTTTTTCAAAACTGTCTTATTTGGAAGGCTGAAACTAAATTGTGAATTTTGTTATGTAAACACTTAAAGGACCTATTTTGGCCTTCGGGAAAGGGCCTATATAACGTAAAACATAAATAGGACTTAGGAGGATATTTTTTTAGTAGAGTTTTTAGAGCAAAGTTGATAGGCGGTAATAAGTCGTTTTCATTATCGCCCGAATCTGGGCTAGACATTGTATTAACGCATGTATTCACCTCAATGAATCAATAAAAAGAGGAGCTTCGTCTCATGTTTCAAAAATTAAGTTTCTGTCTTTAAGCCGATGAATCGACTGATTTACTGAGCAACGTTTTAATTTAGAAAGGGAAACATTCTCGTTAGCTAGGGCCCAGCCAACCCAGCACGTTTACCCCATTTTCTATTTCTTGTAATTTGTGTTTATATTATTAAAGTGTGATTCAAATTTCAACAAATGTATTCCTGTCTGAGTGAAAATGGATCCGTCATGTGAAGTAGTTACATTTTCTTTCCTTGCAATTTACTTTCCTTTACTTGATTTCAGATTGGTTTTCATCCGCCTGGTACAAGTAGGAGAAACAAACCTACAGTAGTGCACATTGGTGTGATATTTCCTTTTCCTACATTTCTTTTTAATTGGTTTTTCCGCCTGCTCCAAGTAGGAGAAATGAACCTGCACCAGTGCACGTTGGTGTGATGCAACCAGTTTTCTTAATCTACTTTCCACAACCTTTATTTCTTTCTTTAAATTCTTATGATAGGATAAAATATTGTTTCTTTATTTCTGCATTTTGTTAAAATCTGAAACATTCACTTTTATGTGTGCAATTTTATTCGATAAGTAAACTAGCACTTGCAATAATTGAAGACTCATTTCAAGGATTAAATGCTAAGTGCAGGAAGCTCTGATCCAGTGCAAGAACCATTTTTCTGCCACAAGATCTGAGTGCTCTGAACCTCGAAAATTTTAAGCCCTTGCATGAAGTAAAAAATGCCTTCAGTAAAGACACTATTTATACCTTATACATAAATCTCTGATCATGTACTACTGTGAGCACTAGTGCAGGACAGATTAATGCAAGAAGGAAATCTCTAAGGAAGCAGGATTAAGGGCCCATCTAACGAGACTGCTAAAGTGTCTCTTCTAAGGGAAAACACACACTCAGTAGATTAAACAACCATTAGTGGGAGTGATTTCCTTTTATCTTTAATTCTTTCTTGCAAAAGCATACATCCTCATTCCAGTCTTAGATTATTTTTGATGGTTCAAGTTTCCTTTCTCTTTTGATTTCATTCTATAATATTTCCTTTAAAGAAAGTAGGGATTTATATCAGGAAGATTCATACTATCTATAGCATTGTCTGTGCTTCATCTATAATTTTACGAATCCCCCTCATTGGCAAATTAAGTGTTGAGGAGTTTGCTTAAGTGTAATTCCTACACCCAGCATTTTGGCACTGTTGCTAGGGAGGCAATTTGAATTGGTAAGAATTTTCTGATTATACAGTAGAGGTTATTATTCTTTATGTTTGTAGTGCTGTTTCTTTGAAGGAATTTTACTAGTGTTAATTGATTTCTGACAACATTCTTTAGAAGTTGTTTTTTTTTTTCTTTTTTTCTTTCCTTTGGAAATGAATGCCTAGGAAAGGTAAGGGTTCAAAGCACACTAAGGGCCAAAATAATTCTGAAAAAAAAATTCATATTGGGTCTCCTTCTGTAAGGAGAAAGCCCAGTCCAATTCAAACCCATCATGCAGGAACAATCCACCCAGATTTTGGTGATAACAACTTAGGTGTGGATCAGCCTGTGGAGAGTGGTACAAGTAAAAGGGGAACAATGGTGGACCAAGAAGATCATTTGAAAGGGACTGGTGACAACCAAGTAAGTGAAGAACAATCCACTTTTGTGTTTCCAATTGTGGATCCTGATATTGTGTCGCAAATGAAGAATATTCCACCGCCAGCTCTCCCTCACTTCCATGGTAAAGTTCAGGAAGATCCTGACTCTTTTCAATTTGAGTTTGATATTTTGTGTAGAAGTTATGATTATGCAACTGAGGCTCATAAGTTAAGATTATTTCCTGTTACCATCAAGGAATTAGCTCTACACTCATTTATGGGGTTAGGAGGAAACACTATAACCCCTTGGGATCATATGAAGAGAGTGTTTTTGTCTAAATGTCAAGAATATTGCAAAACTCGGGACATGGAGGATGAAATTTTTACAATCATACAAGATGATGATGAAATGCTTGAAGATTATCTGGAAATATTTTTTTATATTTTACGAAGGTAAAAACTTAAGCTTGATCCCAACACTATTAGAACCTTGTTGTTAAGAGGACTTACTGATAATGCTAGAAATAATTTTAATCTGTTAGGACAAGGTGATATTTCTCAGAAAATTTTTCACGAAATTTGTGAATTATGCAGGAAATTTTCAAGAAACCAGTATAGATCTAGTAGAGGAACTCAGAATAGAAATAGAAAAACTAAATCTACTGATGCTATGATTATTGGACTATAAAATAAAATGGAAAACATGAAAATTGATATAATGAACACTGTTACCAAACAGCTAGACTCTTTGAAATTTCCGCAGAAACTCATGAAGGAACAACAGTCATTATGTATTTTATGTCCTAAAGGAGACAAGCATACTCCTAAAGAGTGTCCTCTCAATCTAAAAGAAACTAATAAGTGTGTTATTTGTGTAGAAGACCATATCACAGAAAAATATCCCTCTATACCAGGACTTAAAGCTGCATTTACAAGGGGACAACCTAAAGCTAAATACTTGAATGCTATGGGAGGAAAAAGGAATTGGCCTCGGGTAGGTACAGGTATGGCTTCTAAATTTTCTCCATACTATTTTGGTTATAATTCACATGCATATTCTTATCCTAACTATCATCAGCAGTGGTAGTATGGGAATCAATATCAGCATGGGAAACCTTCTCAACCATGGCAACAAGGTTGGAGAGGGACCAACTCATTCTCCATATTCCTACCAGCCACCTATGCAGTCATATACATCTACACATGCACCTTATTCAATGCCTCAACTTTTGAGTCAGTCCACTCCACCATTTCCTTTACCTCCACCCTTTCGACCTCCTCAGTTTTCTGCTCAACCTATGCCCAATCCTAATAATAATAAAGTAGTGCAAATTATCTAAGTAACAAACCCACCTTTATCATTCGAATACCATTCTATTCCATTTGGGGTTCATGATATTCAATTAAGATCGGGAAGGACTGTAACATCATAAAATCAGAATCAACCCATGGTGATCGTTGAAGAGAAAGGAGAAGAGGAAACTCTTAACCATTCTTCAAAAGTTGTCACTAAGAAGCCCTTACCCTCTGAATCCTTTCCATCTTCTTTCAACGAGCCTCCCTTCCCAGAGAGGCTAGTGATTGAAAGGAGTGAGCCTATTTCTGAGACTAGTTTGGCATTCAAGCTTCAAAATATTTTCATTAAGATACCCTTGCTTCAAGCCATCAAAGAGATTCCCATTTGTACCAATATTATTAGGGAAATTTGTCTCAAGAAACCTGGGAGGAAGAGATTATAACCCTAAACCATTCAATTTTTTGGTAGGGTAGTAGAGTTGATGATGCGATGTGTGTCTGTGGAAAAATATACTAATCCCGGAAACCCTGTTGCCTAAGTCCAGATTGGTAATGTCCTTGTTTTTAATGTTCTTATAGACCTGGTGGTAACCATTAATGTCATGACTAAGAAAATCATGGATCAACTTCGGTTATCTCATCTTTGCCCTACTCCCACTGTGCTTGAATTAGCAGATAGATCTAAAATTAAGCCAGAAGGAGTATTGGATGATGTGATCATCTCATTAGATTCTTGGGAATATCCTGATAATTTCATTGTGCTTCAGCCAAAGAACCCAGTAGGAGGACATCCCTTGATCTTGGTTCGACCATGGGTTGCTACGGCCAATGCATATATTGGATGTCATTCCAGTGATATGTATATATAACATGGAGATTCTGTGAAGAAAGTTACCTTATACCCCCTTGCCAGATCCATTCAGGACCTTCGAGATACTTTATGGTTGGATAAAAGAAGTGATGAGGAGACTCAGTCTATTTCACTTATCCATCATTATATTGGGTCTTCACAAGAAGATGAGAATCAATATTTTCTGAACAATCTAGACACTATGCCTAACTTTGAGCCTTTGAGCTGGACTTTCAGCCTATATTTTCAAGAAATTCATGATTCTCATTCTTCTGTACCACTGAATTTGACCACTCCCTTGACTAATACTGAGCTCGAAAATACTATTTTTGAGATTAGCCCTGGTAAATCCTTGCATATTAGTTCAGATTTGGACTCATCTTAGCAAGAGTAGCTTCTGAATTTGTTTCAAAACCATCTTAGTGCCTTTTCTTGGGGCTATGAAGATATGAAGGGTATCCCTCCTGAAACTTGTACATATAATATCTATATTCAGGAAGGAACCCGACCTGTCTGACAACCCCAAAGGAAAATGAATCCAACTCTAAGAGATATTGTGAAGGAAGAAGTATAGAAACTCTTAGATGTTGGTTTTATCTATCCTATTTCTAATAGTCAGTGGGTCTCTCCATTAGTGCTAGTACATAAGAAAGATGGAAGATGGAATATTTGTATTGATTATCGAGAATTGAATAAAGCCACTCTTAAATATTACTTCCCTCTCCCTTTCATTATCAGGTGCTTGATACCCTTGCAGGAAAGAAATATTTCTCCTTTTTGGATGGCTTCAGTGGCTATAACCAAACACAGATTGCACCCGAAGATCAGGATAAGACTACTTTTACATTTCCATGGGGGAAATATTCTTATAAAGTGCTTCCCTTTGGTTTATTTAATGCCCCGACTACCTTTCAAAGGGCAATCCTGGCCATTTTTGTTGATCTAGAATTTGTGGAGATTTATATGGATGACTTTTCTATGTTTGGTGATTCTTTTCAGGAAGCTCTCAGAAATTTGGAGAAAGTCCTTCTTCGTTGTCAAGAAGCCCATATCACTTTGAGTGACAAGAAATTTATATTAATGTGTAATGCGGGATTAGTACTTGGCCATTTTATTTCTAATAAAGATATCCAAGTTGATCTAACAAAGATTGAAATCATTCTGCATCTTCCTGCACCCAAAACTCAAAGGGAAGTAAGAGGTTTTTTAGGACATGTTGGTTAATATAGAAGATTCATTGAAAAATTTTCGAAGATAGCTACTCCTCTTTTCCGACTTCTAGCTAAGGATAGTCAATTTTCTTGGTCCACAGCTTGCCAACAGTATTTTCAAACATTGAAGGAAAAGTTGGTATAGGCACTAGTTTTGCGAGGTCCAAACTAGTCCCTTCCTTTTCACATTTCCTCTGATGCTCAGATTTGGCTATTGGAGCAGCTTTAGGACAAGAGGAAAATAAGTAATCCTATGCTATTTATTATATTAGTAAGAATTTGTCTTCTGCTAAATTGAATTATATAGTTATAGAGAAAGATTTTTTAGCTATGATTTTTGCAATTAATAAGTTCAGGCACTACATTACAGTATATGAAGTATTTGTACATACTGATCATTCTGCGATTAAATATTTGATTTAAAAACCATTGACAAGCGGTAGAGTGACTGGGTGGTTGCTATTGTTGCAGGAGTTTAATGTTACTATTGTTGATAGACCAGGGAAATCTAACGTTGTAGCAGATTTTCTTACTAGATTAGATAATCCTGGTGAAGTAACTCCTATTAATGATGATTTTCTAGATGAACATCTTTTTTCTATGTCAACATATTCTTCATGGTTTGCTAACATTGATAATTATTTGGTCACTGGAAAAACACCACCTCACTTGTCCGCTCATGACAAGTGGAATATTATTTAGAAAAGTGTTGCATATTCCTGGATTCAAGGAGATCTCTTTTACACTGGTCCAGATTTGATTATCCGTAGATGTGTAAGAGAGGAGGAAGTGTTTGAAATATCAAAATCTGCTCATGATGAACCTTGTGGAGGCCACTTCTCTAATAAGCAGACTGCATATAAATTATTACGTGCTAGTTACTTTTGGCCTTCCTTGTTTAAGGATGCCAAACAGTATGTTAGGCACTGTGATAGTTGTCAACGAATGGACCAGCCTAATCAAACCAATGAAATGCCTTTATGCCCCCAAGTTATAATTGAGCCATTTGAAAAATGGGCTATTGATTCTATAGGGCCAATAAATCCTACATCCTTAAGTAAAAAGCATATTTTGGTTTGTACGGACCTTGTTACAAAATGGGTAGAAGCTAAAGCTGTTTCTTTTTCTACAGAAAAAGTTGTTTTTTATTTTATTTTTACTGAAATCTTTACTAGATTTAGTGTGCCTAAATAAATTGTTTCTGATAATGGTCTGCAGTTTATTTCTAATTTGGTATAGGGTGTGATGGAGCAACACAAGATCCAACATAGGAAATCCACGTCGTATCACCCGCAAGAAAATTGCCAGGTGGAATCTACAAATAAAGTGATCGAGTCCATTCTTACAAATACAATCAACATGCATCGAAAAGACTGGGCTGAAAGATTACCAGAAGCATTGTGGGCATACAGAACCACCTAGAGAAATAGCACGGGACATACACCATATGAGCTGGTATAAGGAAAACAAGTCTCGTTACCAATTGAGTTCTTGATTAAAACTTTCAAAACTATAGTTCAGTTAGGACTAGATCTCTCTGAGGCACAAAAAAAATATCTCCTCCAATTAAATGATTTAGATGAATTTCGTAGAGATGTTGTTCAAAAAAACATTCTAATTCAGCAGCAACAAAAAAGGTGGCATGACAAGTCTATTCAGAAAAAACAGTTCCAACAAGGTGATTGGGTACTCCTTTATGCCTCTAGATCTAAAATTTTTAAAGGGAAGTTCCATACACATTGGATGGGACCTTATGAAGTGATCCTAGTATTCGAGAATGGAGTAGTAGAAGTCAAAACTATTGATGGACAAAATTTAGTATTATTGGTAAATGGACATAGATTAAAGAAGTATTTTCAGCCACTTGCCAAGAAACATTTTTTATAGCAAGTCCAAAAAAAATTCGAGACAGTAGTGGTAAATGGTAATACCAATATTTTGAAAACATGAATTCTTTTTCTTCTCAAAGAAAAAAAATAAATTTAATAAAAAAAAAAGTAAAGAAAAAATATTTTCCTGTAATTGTGAAAACCAGTTCGTTGACATGATTGCAAAAGGGTCAACGTGAAAACCAACTTGCTGGCAGGAAGATCAAAAATTTATAATAAAAAGAGAATGTTGCTTGATATTTAGATATGCTAGCAACCATCGAGTAAAAGCAGGTTCAACAGACCTTTATAAATTCGGGTAATTAGCATGGATATTTTTATTCAAGTAACACTTAATTCTCACTGCAGTTATTTTTCTTGCACCAGTGCAGACAGACCTTCCAGAAAATTTTCTGCCTTTCTTCATATCCCATTTCATAATATTCCCTCATTTTTCTTCTTTAAATCCTAGAATGATTAACTTTCCCATATTCTTCTGAATTTACCCTACCCGCTTCGTAAAAATCCCACTTTACCCTTGAATTTTTTTTCCCTATCCCACTTTTGTTTATCCCCTGTTGTGGTGTTATTCCTAGAATCCCTGTAACAAAATTCCTTCCCATTCTAAAATTTTCTCCTTTCCCACTTCTTTGTTCCCTCATGAATTCATTGCAGGATCTCATACACAAAGAGAAAAAAGATGCTCTGAAGCATCAAGAAAGGGTGAAGAAAATTTCCTGTATCAGTTAAGGAAGCCATGTTAGGAGTCTAGCCTATATTTTACTTAAATTCTCCATTATTTTTTCAGAAAATATGCTTGCACTAGTGCAAGCATATCGTCCTATATAATATAAGAAGAATGATATGAGCAGAACAACATAGTAAGCAGTCTAAACAGATCGGTACAAGCATGCACGTTGACAGAAGCAAAGTACAATTTGTTATTTTCATAATTATATGTCATAGGAAAGTGATCATCATGAAAGTTTACAAGAAGCCTTTTCACTTATTTAAGGAGTACTTGTGCTATCATATTAACTAGGAGAAAATTATCTAAAGTACAAAGTGTTTTTAGTTAAGAATCATGATCATTTTTTAATAAATGCTAAAGTTTTTTTGAATTATGAAGGAGTGCGGAAATGTTTAATAGTTTCTTGGATATAATTAACCTTTCTTCCATGATCCTAAACATCCTTCACTTATAATGATTACCTCATTTAGCTGTTAAAAACGTCACCACAAGTACCAATCCTACACTATTTTAAACATACCGCGCATCCACAGCTATTTTGGTGGAATGGATCGACGATAAGATAGAAGGGAAGGTGGATAGTTGGATCCCTATCTATAAAGAGCCAAATTTTCAGGTATTGCATGCAATTTTTGGACTGTTCATAAATTTTAAGCAGAGATGCCGCCTATTCGATGTGAACCTTCGTCCCTCAGTGAGGTAGATCAGACTGCTAAGTTTCACAATAGTCTTGCACTATTGCGAGACTTAGGATTTAATTAGTTTTTGCAGAAATTTGATAGGAACAATAGTGAAATGGCCCTACAGTTTGGAAAGAGTTTTAAAAATGGTCATGTAAAGATTGGGCCCCTGAGATTTAAAGTCACGGAAGAATCTATAATAGCAGCGACAGGGTTGCAAAACACTAGTGAGTAGTGCTTCAAAAATCAGAAGCTCGAGAGGAAGCACTAGCAGCATTTCGTCATTGATAAGAATATGAAGGTAAAATAGAAGAAAGGAGTTTTGCGCAGTGCCCTGCTGGGACAGAGGCAGGATTTCCTTTTTATCCTCCAGAAATTCGTGACTTGTGAGGGAAGGTACTCCCTCACATTTGTGTATCATTTCAGGATGCTGCAACATTTTGAAGCCGACCGTCACATTCGATGGAGAATTGATTTACCCTATTTTTTTCTTAAAATTTTGGGAAATATGGCCAAGAGTGTGCAGGATGCATGGGCAGACCAGGCTGATAAGAAATTATATCACCACAGCCTAATCAAAATCTTGGCCAAGAAACAATTGGAAATTAAGGGTATGACCTGGAAGGCGTTGTTGAAGCAACTAGATAAAAAGCCATCTGTATGAAAGAAGACAGCTGATGAAAAGAAAACAGAGACCCCCGCCAGCATAAGCAAGGGTCTAAATGTAAAGGGAATTTCTTCTTGCACTAGTGCAAAAAGGAAACAACCCGGGAAGTCAGTGGAAGAAAAGGGCCCATCTCCAAAGAAAAATAAGACAACTAGTAAACCTATTGAAGAAAATCCTCCTACGCCACCAGTACATCAACAGACCCTCGAAGAAGATGATTTGTTGTGAGTCCTTGCAGATGCAACAACATATGCAGAAGTTGTAGATGAAACTCTATTGGACGATTTTATTAAGGCCCATAAAAAGAAGAATAACTGCAAGAAGTGCAACAAGGAGAAGAACTAGAAGAGCAAGAGGAAGAAGAACTGGAAGAGTAAGAAGAAGAAGAAGAACCGGAAGAGTAAGAAGAAGAAGAATAACTAGAAGAAGAAGAAGTGTTTACTGAAATCCCTAGGGATACTGCGGTCCCTAAAGAAAACATAGCCCCTATTGAGATAGTAAAGGAAGAAGATTCGGTAGCTCCTGTTGCTCGGATAGTCGAGCTAGAGCTTCAAGTGCAGAACTTAGAGAAACTCGTAGCTAAAGCACAGGAGGAAAAAGAACAGAGTAAAGAAGAGTTCACGGTGGAGATCCAGAAAAATAAAGGAGAATTCAGGGTGTGGAAGTACCGTGTTGTGCAATGCTTCAGACGACTTAAAAAGGTGATGAATAAAGTGAAGAACAACAAAAAGAAGAACTTTGAAACATTGCAAAATGATGATAGTATGCTGGAGCAGGAGTGAGTTGGAATGCTCAAAGTTTTGAAGGTTTTTTGTAGAGGTAAAGATTTGTGTGAGGATACACAACAACTTATGGATGGGAGGATGTTAACCCCCTAATTTTTTCTTTTTTTACCACTTTCCCCTTCCTAAATCATAACCATTTACCTTTGTTTCACCCTTTTATGCACCCTCATCTTGCACCAATCCAAGCACGGTGACATATTTCATATAAACCATTATTCTTCATGTTTTAATTTATTTTAGCATTAATTAAATATTTATTACATGATTTCTTACTTTTAAATCACTTTTGTAACTTATCGATATCTCCAAAGGTTATTTGATGGTTAGAGTGCTTACCATGACCGCTGATCTTAGTGCAGGATCGGATCCTGCACCATCGCCAGCACAAAAGATCTTTGCGGCAGATCCAAATCTCCTCAATCACCAGCTTGTCTTGAGCCGCTTCAGCCATGATAGCGAGTTATTCAAGGGCAGCCAAGACCAATCCATGAAAGGGTGAAAGCTGGTTAGCTACGACCAGTTTTGCAAAAACGTCTTATTTGGAAGGCCGAAACTAAATTCTACATTTTGTTATGTAAACAGTTAAAGGACCTATTTTGGCCTTTGGCCAAGGGCCTATATATGTAAAATGTAAATAGGGCTTAGGAGGAGAATTTTTTAGCGGAGTTATTAGAGCGAAGTTGATAGGTGTTAACACGTCGTTTTCGTTATCACCCAAATCTGGGCTGCACATTGTATTAACGCATGTATTCACCTCAATGAAGTAAAAAAAGGAGCTCTGCCTCATGTTTCAGAAATTAAGTTTATGTCTTTAAGCTGATGAATCGACTGATTTACTAAGAAACGTTTTAATTTAGAAAGGGAAACGCACTGGTTGGCTAGGGCCCAACCAACCCAGCACGTTTACCCCATTTTCTGTTTCGTGTAATTTGTGTTTATATTATTAAAGTGTGATTTAAATTTCAGCATATGTATTCCTGTCTGAGTGAAAACGGATCCATCATGCGAAGTAGTTACATTTTATTTCCTTTTAATTTACTTTCCTGCACTTGATTTCATATTGGTTTTGATCCGCCTGGTACAAGCAGGAGAAACAAACCTGCACCATTGCACGTTGGTGTGATATTTCCTTTTCCCGCAATTCTATTTAATTGGATTTTCTGCCTGGTCCAAGCAGGAGAAATGAACCTGCACTAGTGCACGTTGGTGTGATGCAACAAGTTTTCTTAATCTACTTTCCGCAACCTTTCTTTCTTTTTTTAAATGCTTATGATAGGATAAAATATTGTTTCTTTATTTCTACATTTTGTTAAAATAAGAAACATTCACTTTTATGTGTGCAATTTGATTTGATGAGTAAACTAACACTTGCAATAATTGAAGACTCATTTCAAGGATTAAATGCTAAGTGCAGGAAGCTCTGATCTGGTTCAAGAACTAGTTTCTTGCCACAAGATCTGAGTGCTCTGAACCTTGAAAAGTTCGAGCCCTTGCATGAAGTAAAAGAGGCCTTTAGTAAAGACACTATTTATACCTTCTACATAAATCTCTGATCCTGCACTAGTGCAGGACATATTAATGCAAGAATGAAATATCTAAGGAAGCAAGATTAAGGGCCCATCTAACGAGACTACTAAAGTGTCTCTGCTAAGGGAAAACAAACACTCAGTAGATTGAACAACCATTAGTGGGAGTGATTGCCTTTTATCTTTAATTTTTTCTTGCAAGTGCATACTTCCTCATTCCAGTCTTAGATTATTTTTTATGGTTCAAGTTGCCTTTTTCTATTTTTATTTGATTATGTAATCTTTCCTTTAAAGAGATTAGGTATTTATATTAGGAAGATTCATACCATCTTTGGCATTACCTGTGCTTCATCTCTAAGTTTACGAATCCTTTGAATTGACAAATTAAGTTTTGAGGAGTTTTCTTATGTGTAATTCCTGCACCCAACAACAAGCTATATCGAGAGTCAAAAATTATTTTAGCATTATGATCAAGGTTGGGATCAATTTGATGGGATGCAGGTACAAGTGTCCACTGATATAGTGTCCCCAGTCTTACTACATGTATGATTATGAGTTGTTAGAAGTGGGTAAGTATGCGGTCTTCTTACAAATCAAAGGTAGGAGTGGATTTAGGGTCAAAGGAGAAGAGACCTCATAAGCCTAGTCCTTAACCACCTTACATGTTAAATATTTATTTGCATGAGGACATGAGAAAACATTAGCTGGGGGGTGATGTTGGTCTTACAAATGTCATAATTCTCTCATCCCATTTCTTAATTTTATTATTGCTTTCTTATTTTTTTATTATATTTACGATATATTAATTTTCATAATATATATTTTTCAAGAGATTAATTTATTTTTTTATTTTTCCTTTTTGATAAAATAATTCAGTTATAAAAGACTTATTTTCTTATGATTGAATTTTTATCGGGAATAGGGGTTTTGCGGAAGTTGGAATTTGATGTTGTTTCCTTATTTGTATGTGGTATAATCTGAAAACGTGATGTTGTCTAAGCTAACTATAAAAAAATTGAAGCTAATTCTTATCCGGGAAATAATATTTGGGAAAAGTCCCATGCTTCTTTCATTCAATAGTATTAAGGCCCTTTTTTTACTGAAAACAAGCATCCTGAAAAATTTTTACATTCTCATGAATGATATTTGTTAAGAGATTTGTTCTTTTTATGATTGATATGGATATCAGTGGCCACCCACCTATTCGACTTCAAGCCCCACCATTTTTTCTTCTATTTTTTTTCAGTTCCCTTAATTTTAGCACAATTTACTATCTTTAGCAGTTTTTCGAGCCTTAAACTTTCAGAGTCATTTTGTGGCCCTAAATGAATTTTTTTGGGAAAACTGGGAGCAACATCAAAGTTTCTTCGATGTTTCTCACATCAAAAGTTGTAGTCCTCATATAGATCTTTAACAAGGTATGATGCCCATAAAATGGAGATGGTATGCCAAATTTACCTCTCTAGGAAGTTGATGTACCAATTTACCCAAACAAGGACCATGGTTTTGGTGCTTCGTCACCTAGGGTGAGGTTTTTCATATTTAGGATTTTCCATTGTTTGTAAATAATAAATAGGCCCTCGAGGCTCATTGTAATATAGCTCAGATGCCTATAGACACCACGTCTCTTCTCATAGATAAGCTATGAGTGCCTAGCTAGTTTATTTCCATTCTATCTATAAACAAATTTCAGTTCTTTGATATTAATCAAATGAAATGTTATTTCTATAGCATCTTTGTATTGATGGTTATATGTGTATTCTTTAGTGTTTTTGTATATATGTATATTAATGGTATCATAGCGGTCTGCTCTTTCTCGATCCTTCTTTGCATGTCCCCAATGAGGTCATGATATAAGGAGTTAGGGCTCGATCTGGTTGAACCTTTACAAGATCAGTCTTGCAAGCCCCAGTGACTGCCTATGGGAGATAAAAAGAAAGATGATTGAGCAGAAGATCCTATCAAAATATTGCTTGAGGAGGCCCTCCAAAAACAAAGCAATGCGATTATGGATAAATTTTCCAAAATCCTTCAATGCCTGCCCACGGGTGGCGCATCTGCATCCAGTAGCCACTACGGAGGTGCAACTCCTTTTAAGGTACAAGTAAACTTTGAAATTCCTATATTTTAGGGCCAAATAGATGCAGATGTCATAGATAAATGGTTGAATCTATTAGAAGGACATTTCTCAGTGCATGAATTTTCTAACCGGAAGAAGATTATCTTTGTACTCCTGAAATGTACCCCCCATGTCAAGGACTGGTGGGAAACCTACTGTGATAAAAATGATGAGGGGGAAACCTCTTTGTTCTCAGCCTTACCCACTTGGAATTATTTCCAAGAGGCCATCAAGGAACAAAATTATCCAGTGGAGAGATATGAGGAAAAGTACATATAATCAACTACGCTCTGACAAAAAGGGGATCAAGATGTGAATGAGATGATGAATTTTTTCCATACCTTGCGCACAAATTTGGGTATCAAAGATTGAGAGAAGAATTTGGCGATGAAGTACCACAGTGTTATACACATATAAATTTTGGAGTAAATAGAGTTCCTTGAAATCTCCTCTCTTGGTGTTGAATTACCGCAGTTTTATAAATAGATAAATTCTGGAGGAAATGGAGTTCCTCAACATCTCCTCACTTGGTACGGCATACCGTTATGGTGCAAATATTGAGCAAAAGTTCAAACAGAAGAACCAAGACTTTGGATCTGTGAATCAAAAGTAAGGGAGAGGTGCCCCCAAAGCACGGGACAAAGGACAAAGCCAAGGCATGGTGGCTCAAGACAACTTTCCAAAGCCGCAAGAAAATAACAACATTACGAAGCCGAGGAAGGACATTTGAAAGTGGTGTGAGTTTCATGAGAGCTCCACTCACAACAGAAGTAAGTGTCAGGCCAAGTAGTCACCAGTGGCCGAGATGCCAAGTTATGAATCAGATGCATGCTGAAACTCTCAATCAGAACCTAACAAGGGGAATGCAAAAGGGAAACAAATTACTGATGCAAATCCCAATGCCACCATTTCCACTACAAATATCCAGAGGAGGAGGAGCATCTCTTCCACTCCCAGATGTCGGCAAAGGGTTGCTTTCTATAGTTTATTGTTGACAATGGGAGCCAAAAGAACCTAATTTTACTAGATTTCGTGAAGTGGTTGTGCTTTCTGACCATAGTACACCCACAACCATACACCATCGGGTGGCTTCACCAAGGATGGGATCTCTGCGTCATCTAGTAGTATCGCCTTCCCTACAACATCAAACCCTTCACTAATGAGGTGTTATGTGCAATTTCTCCTCTTCATGTTTGTGATGTATTATTAGGCCAACCATACATGTGGAAGGAACATGCTGCGTATGAATCCTGACCTCATGTTTTTATTGTTACTTTAGGAAATAAGTTGTATAGGATACCAGAGGTACCACCACCCACCACTATCTCTTTCGTTAATATAAAATAGTACAGTAAGATCATTTCCAAAATTAGGAAATTTGTTTTCCTGATGATCCATCCCCAAGGCAAGAAGAAGAGTGTGGCCACAACCTCCAGATAGGGCTCATCCACACGACAATAAAAAATGGACAAGGTCATGGAGGAGAACAAGGACATGTTCACCTCACCGACAGGGGTGCCTCTGCACTGTTAGGTCAAGCATCCCATTGATCTAATTCTAGATGTGTCACTTCTCATTTGAATGATATATCCATGCTCTATTATGAAGACCAATGAAATTAAGAGCCAGATTTAGGAGCTATAAAGGTCATATGTGGTCATGTTCATCACCTTGTGTGAGCCTGATAGCGTTGGTGCAAAAGAAGGATGGGACTTGGAGATTCTATATTTATTATCAGGCACTGAACAAGATCATTGTCCAGAATAGGAACCGGATCTCATGAATTGATGACCTTCTGGACCAACTCAAAGAGGAGAAATATTTCAACAATATCGACTTGAAGTCCGGGTATCACCAACTACCAATCAAACCCTCCAATGTGTGGAAGACTTCATTGAAAGCCAAGGAGGGCCTTTTCGAAAGGTTGGTCATGCCTTTCGGGGTGAAGAATGTTCCCACAACCTTAATGACATTGATGGATGACATCTTGCAGCCATTCACCAACTCATTTGTAGTATTTTACTTAGATGACATCCTTATCTTTAGCTAGACCTGGGAAGAGCACCTCCGCCACATCCGACAGGTCCTCCAAACACAGTGGCAACATAAGATGTGTGCCAATTTAGAGAGGTGCACTTTTGGCATGAACCAGGTTCACTATTTGGGATACATTACTGATGAAAGGGGGATGCATGTTGATCCAACCAAGATCCAAGTCATTCAGGATTGGCCAGTCCCAACCACTCTAACAGAGTTTTGTAGCTTTCTTGGTCTCTCTACTTTCTACCACAGGTTTGTATTGGGATTCTCTCATATCACTTGGCCCTTGAGTCAAGTCACCAAAGGAGGAGTGAGAGAAAATTTATTTTCGTTGGAATCTCAAAATAGGGCATTCGTAGAATTGAAACACCGCTTCTTCTCTGGCCTAGTTCTCACATTACGAGACTTGCAACAACCATTTGGGATCGAGACATGTGCCTTTGACTATGCTATCGGGGTAGTTCTTATCCAAAAGGGGCATCTAGTGGCATATCGTAGTGAGAAACTATCCGACAGAGTCTGCAAGTATCTCACTTATGACAAAGAAATGTATCCCATTTTCCAGGCTTACCGACAATGGAAGCATTACTTTTTGGGGAAGGAAATGGTCATCCTCACAGACCACCGACCCCTGCAGTTCATACAAACACAAGGGAATTTTCAAAATGATCACCATCAGAAGTGGTCCACAGGAATTAGGGGAATTTTGATGTATAAAATGGGCCTCCTATAAAAATTATAAAATAAAAGTGGAAATAATAAAATAAGATTTGATTACATTATCAAATTTTGGACGGGAAAAAAAAGAAAAAACTATTTTTTCAACTCATATTTTCAACTTATCTACCAAATTTTTCCCTCAAATTTTGAGAGGGGTTACTCATTGGATGAAAAATTTAGTTTCTCATACAAGGAGCACCCATGTTGCATACTTTCGATGGATCCTACTACACGAAAAATGAGAAATACATGAAAAAGCGTGATTGCATTCACATTTTTTCATGTATTTCTCATTTTTAGTGTAGTAGGGTTCAGAAAAAGTATGCAACATGGGTACTCCGTGGATGAAGAATTAAATTTTGCATCCAACGAGTACTCACGATCAAAATTTGAGTAAAAAATTTGGGGGATAAGTTGAAAATACAAGTTGAAAAAGTAGTTTTATTATTTTATTATTTTTTAATCTTTTCACCCTTTTACTTAAAAAATGGTGAATCATCCCCCATGGTTGAAATCATGATCTTGAATCCTATTGGTATTTATGAATTTTATTTTGGTTGTACATTTTTCTTAGGAGGCCCATTTAGACCTCAAAATTCCCCTAATGTCTGCAACAATTTCATTTGAAAATCAAGTACAAGAAGGGCAACGCCAATAATTTTGTAGGCTGCCTCAACTGACTACTGACTATGGCGCTAACCACCATTCTCATCTCTTGCGAGCATGAGAATTATGATTGACCACTTCTCTACCAGAGATATCCTGAATTTAGACACACATACAAGACAATCTTAGAGGGTACACCAGTTCCAAATTTTCACCTCTAGGATGAAATACTATGTCACCTAGGGCAAATTTTTGTTCCTTCAAGCGAGCATGCCAAGAATATTTGGGAAGTACACTACATTCGATTCGCTGGGAATTTTGGGGTCGAGAAAAAAGTGGCAATATTGCAGTAATATTTCTATTCGCTGAACGTTCGACATAATGTCGGGAAGTACATCAGATCCAACACTTCTTGCACCATTTCCAAATCGACCATCAAGAAGCAAGGCCTCTATACTACGTTAACTATCCCTAGCCGACCTTCGGAATCCATCTCCATGGATTAAATTTTGGGCCTTCCTTCTACTAATAATGGAAATGATTGTGTTTTCATGGTAATCGACATATTCTCGAAGATGGACATTATAGCGGCCTGTAAGAAGAATATGCCATCATAAGCCACTACTAAACTCTTCTTTGAATGAGTGTGGGTGCACTTTGGGTTCCCACAGTCTCTCATATCAAATGGGTAAAATAGGTTCCTCAGCACATTTTCGTCCAGAATCTGGTCAATGGTGGACACCAAACTCTCCAAGTCCACAACCTTCCATCCCCAAAATGATGGTCAAATAGGGGTCATCAATATGATGATTATACACATGGGATGAGAGCCTTACCTATGTACAACACAGTTATAACCCATCTCTCCACAACTCAACTGACCATAGACCCTTTTAGGTGGGCTTGGGATTATAGCCACTATGTCCCATTGATGTAGCCATGCCAATTGTGGCTACTCAAGACGATTCGGGTCATGTCTAGTCTCAGGCGGACAAAGAGAACACCTTCATTGAGGGAATTCAGGACATCTTCCAACATTTTCATGACATATTGGATAGATCCAATGCTAATTATATGCAATAACATGATCAACATTGGGTGCCACACAACTTCTAGGTTGGCGACAAATTGTTGGTACATTTGCCAAAGAAGTGCTTTATTGGACCCCACCGAAAGCTTCATCCACTCCGATATGGGTCATACACCATCACCAAGGATGTAGGGACCAATTCTTTTGAGCTCACTATTCCACCATTCCTTGGTCTGCACCCACCATTGAATGTGCATTGCCTTTTTCTATACTTCCCACCTCTATTGGACACCTGCGACATTGCAGAAAAAATCATACCAACAGAGTTAAACTAAGAAACCATGTAATAGACAACCATGGATTATATCATGTACATGAAAATTAATAACTATCACTAGTAGAGGATCCAATTGTATCGATTTTCCAAATTTGGCCAACTCCTACAGTAAGGCTAGTGGTTCACTAGGCACCAAGTTGAGAAAAATTTTCCTCATCTCATGGAGGAGCTCAATGCAATGGACACCATTACTTCGTAAGGGAGGAGGAATGATCCATGGGGATATTGGTGGCCACCAACCTATTCCACTTGGAGCCCTGCCATCTTTTATTTAGTTTTTCATTTTACTTAATTGTAGCAAAACTTTTTATTTTCAGCAGTTTATCGAGTCCTGAACTTCCAGAGTCGTTTTGAGGCTCTAAATGATTTTTTTTGGGAAAACCGGGAGCAACATGGAATTTCCTTCGATGATGCTCACATAAAAAGTTTTATTCCTTGGATATATCTTTGTAATGAGGCATGGTGCGCATAAAACAAAGATCGTATGCCAAAGTTATGTCCCCAAGAAGTGGATGTACCAATTTACCCAAATGGGGCCCATATTTTTGGTGCTTCATCGCCTAGGGTTATTTTTTTTTATTTTTAGGGTTTTCCATTGTTTCTAAATAATAAATAGGCCCTCAAGCCTCATTCTATCACAGTTTAGAGTCTTGTGTCCACCCCATCACTTCTCATAGATAAGTTACTAGTGCCCTAGCTGGTTTATTTCCATTATCTTTGTAAACAAATTTGAGTTCTTTGATATTAATGAAATGAAGTGTTATTTCCGCTGTGTCTTTGTATTTATAGTTATATGTGTATTTTGTTGCATTCCTGCATAAATCTGGATTATTTTATGATTTCTTACTGTTGTATAAATATGGGGACTTCTATCCCGAAAGATACATTTTGGATGTAATATTTTTGTACACATTTGGTAAACTCGTTGAAGCATTGTAATCATCCTTTTAGACTATAACGCAAGTTTTTGTTGTTGAGAGTTAGTTTAGTGTTCTAGTTTATTCTTCGATACAGTTTGATTCCAATGTATTGTGCTCAATCTTGGAAGATGAATTCTCTTCATGTTTATCACTAGCTTCAAATTTTATTATCTTATGTTAATCATCTACTTGTTATATAAATTAAAAAATCCAGTCCTTTTTTGGGAGACATAACATTCATTTCAATTCATTTATATTTATATAAGGTAGTTTTCAATTGTTGTTTCTTTAATGTCAGTCCTTGAAGGTTATTTCTAGATCGTTGATGTTTTTGCATTATTTTAATGTATTGTCCTATTATTTATTCTATTATATTACACATATTATAGTTTCTTATTGTTGTTTCTTAAATTTTGATATTATTGTTCCTTAGGTAGCAGCTTAGCATCCTATAGATTTAATTATTTTTTCCTATAAAGAGAAATTATAATTTGATAATTTTAGATTATTTATGGAAGATAAAGTTTGCTCAAGAATTATCTCTTTCAAATGTGTGTTTCAGGTCAGGATTTGATTCCTTAATTTTCATTATGTTTTTGTTTTTATTCAAGTTAGACTTCAGAACTATCTCTTATATATACTTTAAACACAGCCTTGAAATAACCAGATGAAACCTCAGGTTGACAACTTAATACGTGGTAGTTAGTTTATTTTTTAGAACAATTAATTTTCCCAACAACTAGTCCTTTTATATCAATAATTCACAAGTTTGCTTATATAGGCAATACACATCAACACTATGAGTTTAAACAAAAGCATCAAGGCAAAAATTATTTTCTTCATGCCCCAGTGTAGTTCCTTACAAGAACACCCTAAGGATTATTTTTTTATATTATCACTTGTGTGGTATAAATTTAAAACAACAGTATTCTCTACATTCAGTGTCTTAGTGATTTTAGTTATCTATGTACCCCGATGCATTTATATATATAGTGAGCTACTGCTACTTGTTCCATGAAGCGTACCCGAAAAAAAAACATCCGCTAAAACCTATGTCGGACTATATTTTGTCTGTTGTGATGAAGTTCCATTATAATATCCGCTAGAACATCTCCTTTCACAAATGTGTATTTTCGCATATGTTTTTTTCACAATTTTTGTCAATTACATATAACACTAAAAACATATGTTCTAACCTATGCTAGAAGGTATTTTCCTTGTACTGTAATATATCAAGTATGTATTTATGTTTATACTATTTTAGTTTTTTTTCATAATAGAAATTGTAATATGTATGAGCCGATTTAATTATTGTGAATGAATAAAGGTCAGTTTTTTATAGTTTAATTTTTATCAAGCCAATCATATTTATGTAAACAATTATTGCTAAATTTGATATTTTTAAGTAATTAGATTTACTTAACTCTTCTCTATATCTTTACATGAAATTATTTTTACTAGTTTTAAAATAATATCTAATTTGCATTTTAAAAATCAATGAAGTAATCATTATACAAGTTTGGTTAATTATCTAACTCTTTGGTATCTTTTTATGATTTTTTCTATGGTACCATAAAAGGATAATGTTTTGAAGAATTAGAAATCAGAATTGAATCCATAGTTTCATTTTTAATTCGATGTTTCAAGTCATAATGAGGTTCAAGTCATAATGAGGAACCATCATCTTGATATTTATAAATTTGAGTTAAGAAGAACTAATTAGGGTATTCATAAATACAAGAGAATAAACAAAAGAGAGGTGGCTGGCTAAGAATTAGAAGGTAAAGAAATAAAAAAATTAAAGGAAAATAAATAAATATATTTAAATTATATATATATATATATATATATAATAGAAATAAAAATTAAAATTAAAAATTAAAAATCAAAATTAAAATAAAATAAAATATAGAATAGAAATAAATTAAATAAATCAACAGTGATAAAAGGAGAGAAAAAGAGAGAAATTCTAATAAAAGAGAACAATGAATAATAATAAATAAATAAAAATAGAATTAAAATAATATCAAAATAGAAATAAAAATAAACAAAATACAACATAAAAGAAGTAGGGATTAAAGAGAGAGAAAAAGAGAAATTATAATAAAAGAGAGGAGGAAGAAAGGAGAGGGAAGGGAGAAAGGAGGGAAAGAAAATAAAAGTGAGGGGGAAGGGGGAGAAAGAAATAGGGCGAGGGCAGAAAGAGAGCCACACAAGAGTCAGGTGATGAGGGGAAGCCAACATTTGCTAATCTCAATGCCACCATCCCTATTAAGGTTATTGGGATGTTTCATGATCTCAAGGGATTCCCTGAGTTTGTGTTTGAAGTTGTGGATCTCATTGGTGATAATTTTAGTGTTTTCCAAGAAAAAGTGATGTCTAGTCTTGAGTGAATGTTCACAAATGGTAGAAGATCAGGTTCTTTCTTTCTTGATATTGGCATCATGCTCCTTCAATAATATTTTAAATGACAGTTAATTTTCTCCAATGTAGCATAGTCCACAAGAGAAGTAAATTTTGTAGACCTTTGAGTTGTAATGTATCCACTTTATCCTTCACAGACCTCATTTTTTGTCGGATGGTCTCCAATGGTTTCAATGAAGTGATGATTCCGTTTTTTTTGAGGATTTTGGAAATTTTATTTGTGGTGTTGCTGATATAAGGAAGAAAATTCTTTCCATTAGGGTTTGGGGAATTGAAATATGTATTATACAAATATTCATATAAAATAATTTATGATTAGTACATTTTAATATGTTTTTTCAATGAATTTTTTATATCATGAGATTTCACATATCTTCATTATAATATTTAATCATCCATATATGTAATCAATGGTGTATTAGAATAAATTAAAATGTATTTTATTATATTTGAATAAGATTTTGTTTGTCATACAAAATGGAATAATTGTTGGTAACCCCTTTTATTTGTGTTGGGACACTATTCCCATCACATTAAACAAAATTCCTAATTTTCATAGACAATTATTTGAAAAAATACAATATCTTGCATTAATATCGAAATAGATCATTATTCTTCACTGGAATTGTTGCCAGTACTACTTGAGGTACTTCCATGACTTGGGTTATTTGGATATATATTTTTTTCATTGCATCGATTGTTTCTGTCTTCTTCTTGTTCCATTCACAAGCATAGAACTAAAGTGCAATGAGTGTATCTATATTTCTGAGAATAATGAAAAATGAAATAAATAATATACATTAATGTGAATTGAAAATGAATGTACGATAACAATAAGTGAGTCATGAATTGTACAGATGGTTTCAAAACCAAGTCTCATGCCTTGTTGCTAGAACTCTTTTGTTGGCGTAGTTCCATACTTTGTTTCTGGCAAGTTTTATACCCTATAATAAATAAAACAATTAATATAAATGAATTTATTTTTATATTAATTATAAACTCAGAGAAGTAAAACAACTTAGATACTTACAAAATCTATCATTGATTTTTTTATATTCCAACGTATACTCATAACCCATATTTAACACAGTGTCAAATAATTTTTCAAATGGTTCTTCTTTATATGTTAGCATCTACTTGAAAACATTCAAGGATGGTTGTTCTAAAATAACTTAAAATATTAAAAAAATGAAATCTTAATTTATTATAATCAAATATTAACAATTACTCACAAAATTTTATTCAACGCTTTTCTTCCTTGTGGTCATGTTTTATGTGCAGAATGAGTTTCATTTTGTTTCCTTTCTACAATAAACTACTTGGAAAATATTATTTAATACATGTTAAATTATTTTTTTATATGTACCTAATTAAAAAAAAATTATGGTTACATACATTTGAATCACGTTTTTGTTGAGATGACTCATCCTATGATGCAATTATGTCCATTTCTTTGACCATATCATTGTACACGTTTTTGGACATTCCTACTGGCATGTTTCAGATATTATCTCATTGATCGTTTGAGATTTTCATAATATTCCTGATTTTTTTTAATATTGATATATGAAAACAAAATATAAAAAAAATGATATTAATAAATAATTTCTTTGTATTAATATATGCATATATTTCTAAAAAATACTTTAATTAGGAATATTACTTTTTGAATGACTCTTTTTTGATGTTGTATATTTTTTCTTTTATAATTTTTACACGTATCTTTCACCATTTCTTTGGAAACTCTTCATGTAGTTTTAATATAACTTAATTATTGGAATCATTGGATTGATTTTTGTATTATAAGTGGAATATTCAAAAGTAATTCTATATGTTTGTTCCACTATATCCTTCATCATTTTGTAAAAACAAGTTTCCTTTTCATTAATAATAAACACCACTCCAAATGCACTAAGGACGAATTCATTGTTCTTTACACGTTCTATATTTATTTTTTTAGAACAACATTATTTTCCTTCGTTGGTGGTTATTCTAGAACATTAAATATATGTGAATTAATATACTATTTGAAATATGTTATCTAATATTTTTAAGTATATTATTAATGAACTTTCAAAAGAAAAAATCTCATATTAAATTGTATTTTTTTTATTCATGTCATTCATCCTTCTGGAATTTTCCCATCAAGATTTTACGTTCTTCTGTAAATAGATCAGAATAATATTATCGATCTTCCTTGTTTTGTAGCTCTATAAGATACAAAATAACCAATAAATATTACTTAAACTTACATATAGTTCAAAAATATAAATTTTGTAAATAATTTAAAAATAACTTTTCTTCTCTACTTTTTTGGACGTGGTATCATTATCTTGATCAATGCTTTTGCTACTTGACCAGTTCTAAAATACTTTTTATGAATATAAAAATTGAACCATTTAATATAGAAGACATTAAATATATTTTATAAATAAATCACATAATTTTCAGCCAAAAATATCTCAGAGAATCGATGCGCTTAGGAGAATAAACAAACCAGTGTTTTTAATTTAATAAATTCAGTAAGTGGTTAATTAATAAGGACCATGAGATTTTTTTTTTTCAGCTTTAAAATATAACAATTCAATATATAAAAATGGGGAACTATTGAATTATACTTTAGTAAATGCGTTGGGCATTTAACTATTAACCACCAACAATGAAAATTAATTGTATTAAAAAAATTTAAATTATGATGGTGCAATAACGATAAAAGCACCTCCATCACACTAAAATAAAAAAAATAAAAAATAAAATTGCATTAAAGTTTTTATTTCTCATGGGTTCCTCAGTGTATTATATACAACATGAAGCACCAGTGTGTTTTACAAAACCTACCGCACTAGTACATGAAAGTTGTTTATTAAAAAACAGACATGGTTGATCGGGTTTTGATCCCAGTCAACAACTTGTCCCCATGGTTTGCATGTGAAATTTCTTATATATAGTAACAAACCAGCCACTTAAAAATGAAAATCTTGACTTGTGAATTGGTAGAGTGAGTTAAATCCTAAGGTTTAAAGTAATATTGATTTTTTTTCTTCTGAATTTTAATTTAATCTAAAAATGAACAAAAAAAAATTATTAGTAAAATTAATAGTTAAACTTTTACTATCCAAGCATTTTATTTTATTTTTCTTAATTTTAATTAAATCTAAGAAAAATTGTAAATTTTATTTTCAGTAAAGTCATCGGTAAAATTTAAAATTTTTACTATAAAGGTGTGTTAGTAAATCACTACACCTTCCAAATTATGATCTTCGAAATAATTGATTTGTTGTTCCAAAGTATTTTGTTTCTCCGTAGTGCTCTGAATGTATCTCCCTTCTAAATCTCTCTTTTGATTTAATCTAATAAAAATTGTAAAAAATTTATTAGTAAAAGAAAAAGTAAATTTTAAAAATTTTACTATGCAAGGTTTTGATTGACTTACCATACCTTTTCACTTTTGTTCTTCTGAATACTTGTGTTGTTCCAATGTATTTTGCTACTCCACAGTTCTCCTGGTTTGTTTCTCTTACAAATATCTCCCTCTAAATTTTGGAGAAAATAATGAAATGGTGTATAACTCTTTTATGAAATTAGATTTCGAAAAACCACTTACCTCTCAATTTTCAATTTTAAAAAATAAACGCAGTTTTTTTGTTCACTTTTTTCTGAACGTTTGTGTGTTTCATAAAAAATTGCACTGATGTGTTTTTAACTAACGTGCATCGATTGTTACTGCATCCATTTTTTAATTATTGAATGTATCAGTGTCTCTGTGTTTACAAGATAAATAATATGCTTTAAAGGTGATATTAATTTTTTTCTTTCACATAATGGTATATTAATTTCAAATTATCCTCTAGAATGCATCCACATGAGTTACAATAGTTCATAGTACACGTTTTTTTTCTTAATATCACATTATTCCTCAAAAATGGTTTGGAAACTATATTGAAATTTTGATCGTGGTTATATGGTTCTTGACATTAATTTGAGGTATGTATGAACAAATTTATTGTTGATTTTTCTCAAATACAAGAAGAAAATCTCATAATATCCAATGGCCAATTCTTCACATTCCAAATCTTTGCATATTGCTTTAAGTTATTCGTGGATTTCTCCCTTTCCATCTCCAGTAAGTTGAAATTTTATATATATTTTTATTATCTAATCGACCTTTTCTTATCCATATCAATTTCTATAAAAATTTATCTAAATTTATTGTATTTTGATTGAAAATCGATTTTAAATGCAAAAAAAAATCCCCCATTTCAAAAATGTCAGAAGCTCTTATCAGAAGCAGAATACCATGAGTAGTTGGTAGATTAAAATAGAAACCTCCTTCACCCTTTCCAATTCGAACATCACATTGTCTAGCCAATCCCGGGTCAACGATGGTAATAATTTTTTCATATAATGTAATTTCAACAGAATAATTATATTGTTCTTACTAATATCATTGATGTACTAATGTTAGTATTTTTTAAAATTAGGATTATAGTGATTAGGAACGACCCACCTATCATGTTTTAGAGAACCCACTATAATGTCAAGTCAAAATAAGCCTGCATTAAGTGAAACCATAGGAGAGGAAGCATACAAATAATGTTTGAATGAACCACCTATTTCATTCCCACTATGTCCAAATTCTATAAGTAGGAATGAATTACAAAAATAGTTGTTATTCATCACAAGTTAGCAATGGAGGTAATCAAAAATAGGTTGGTATGGATGATTACATACAAGATACAACTCCCATGGATCTCTTTGATGCATTCCATAACGATCGGCTAGGGAAGAAGCTCATATCACTGATACCTTATCCAAAAACCTAAAATATGTGTCCACCACCCCTCTCATTGGACATGGTGGAAAGTTAAAATCTACCCAGCTCGAAACAATGATGTTACTTTACAAATTGAAGGAAACGTTCGGCATGTTGAATGATTTTTTCTTAGAAATATTGAGTTAATTTACCATCATCAAGTCCCTTATATTTTGAGATCAATTCTTTCCACACAGTCAACATTAAAAAATTTCAATTTTATAAACATTAAATATTTACATTATACATTTATATTTCTAATTTGCTATAGGTTATTCAATTATAAGTTTCTTTCAAGCGAAAATTCCTTTCCTGTTGGTTGCAAAGACAAAAATAAGTTATTAAAAATATTTAGTGTTGAGTACATATAATATCATGCATATATAAATGATTGTATTCTCTATAGAGGTGAATAAGCACACATAGAAAGTTTTCAAGAATTTGGGCATGATAGGTATCATAAATTAAAAAAGGGGTAAATCACATGGTCCTCCTCCTAAGATATTGAGGTGTATTCATATAATCCTAAGGATTCAAAGGATATTTCATTGCAAAAAATTAGTTATGTTGCAGGGATGGCATGCCTCACATAGAAGTAAGTGAGGACTTATGTGAATCCCAACATATTTAGTAGACATAAATCATATACAGGATACATGGCTCAAAAAATTAAAGGATGAAGTACAAATTCTATGAATCAACATAACCATGGATGTCGTCAACCCATATTCCCTCCAAAATTGAACTATTTTGTTTGGCCTATAGAGGTGAAGAATAACAATATCCCCCCATGGTTTTCTATGAATAATGAACATATTATGTTAGCTCTCATGGTTCTAGTTCAAAGACAAGGGAATAAGGGATACATGTATACAATGTATCAAGATCTATCAAAAAAGAGAGAAGTTTTACATTGTACGACATATGTGCTTACAACAAAGTTAATTATATAGGCTTAGGAATTTTCTATGGAAAATTACAAGTTTATTTATTTGTTTATATATGTAACCATATTGTTTTGTATATTAATTTATTTTGATGTAATGGTTTTGATGTTCATGATTGCTAACATGGCCTATATTACACAATTATTTCGTAGGTATTTTAAAAAAATAGTATCATGGATGTAAATGTTGTGGACCTTCTCTGAATGCTAGTTGGTCCAATCACGCACAAAAGCTAGCAGATGACTACTCCACGGTGTTCCTCCTAGAAGAATACCCTTACAAAAGACAAATATCTTCTTTCAAAGGTAAACTAGGGAGAAAAAAAAGGTCTATAATAATTACACTATTTGAATGTCTTAGAGCATATGAGAGAGAGAAGGATAAGGAGAGGTACATGAAGAAATTGAAAATTTTTATTCGACAAGGGGAAAATCCCGAGGGGTTTATGGAAAAGTGGACAATGGTATGTATCATTTGAGTCTTTATATTATTACAATGACTACATCAAGCATATATTCAACATACCAGGTGTGGTGATTTTGGATGATGAAACATATGAGGTCAAAACATAAGGGGATCTTCTTCAAACGAATAGAAAATGGAGCATGATAAAGAGAAGGTGGCTTAAAATTTGTAAAATTTCTACCCAATAACTATTCACACTAAAATTCATAATTAATGCATATTTTATCTCATATGTTCTATATATGTTATTTTTATTTCATCAATGAATTATTAAACGGAAGCCATCAAAAAATTCATTCTTTCAAATTCATAAGCGACATAATCATGGGTCACATTGTACAAAAATAAGAGGAGGAAATGAGAGAGTGACACGAAAGAATTAAGATAGTTAAATGGTAGAAGTGAGCTTTATATTCATCATTTAGAAGAAAATATGTCAATCAAATTCCCTAAAGATCGGGTTATTCATCATCTCAGAGAAAAATATGGTGCATCTGGTCATTACCGACGTGTTGAGGAGGATCCGCTAAAGATAGGGATTGGATGCAAAAACTACTACTAATATGTTTATATACATTTTTAAATTCATAATTCATCTTTAAATTGTAACATATATATTTTATATTTTAATTATGTTTGGGCTAGTAGACATAGGCCACTGTGATTTTCTCACCATTTTATGGGTGCATTTATTCCCATCTATGTGGGCATATGGAAATTATTTTTACATGGAGGATATCGATGATGGATGCATGTCACAAGAATTTGCAGTGGAAGTCGAATTTTACCAATCTATTTGTGCGAGAAAACATTATCAGATCCTAATAAGGTGGACATTACATTATCTTGGAAAAATACTAGAGATCATTACAGTGGAGTTGTGTTCATTCCAATATGTTACTTTTAGGAAAAATTGGTGGGAGACCTTTGATCAAAATAATTTAAAAGGAAATCATGATAATGGGTTGATATCTATCAACTCTAGAAAGAAGTGGCATGAATCTAGGGATTCTTATGTTTTCCCCAAACACTGCAAACAATTTTATTTTGACCAAGATGTCTTATATAGGGATTGTTGGGTTGGATTAATACATGACGCTACATCAAAACATATTTTAGATAAAAATAGTGTTATCATGCCAAAAAAGGGATATTAGGGTGATGACAATGAAAAGTGATATGTACTTTTGTTATTTCACAATATATAGTATTGTTGTATTCTTTAGTTTTATTTATTTCGCTAATTATATTGTTCCTTATTATTTTCTTTTGTTTTTTATATAAATGGTAAGATTCAAAAATGTGTTTACACATGTTATCCAAAGGAAACATTTTTACACTTAAAACAAAGTATTTCCAATTTGTGAAATTTAAAATTTAAAGCTATTTTTTAAATTTATTTAATTATAATTTTCAATAGAGTTCTTCTATAGGCTTTGGATAAACATCATGATGGATCAAAATATTGTAATTCTAGGCATGTGCTATCAATTTTGTACTCTTTTCATGTGCTTTTATGACCCCAAACATATATTACTGATATAAAAGATTTTATACTCTAGATAATGTAAAAGTATGATCCAGGTGGATATTGGTGGCCACCCACCTATTCCATTTGGACCCGCACCATCAATTCTTTCATCTTTTCATTTTCAGTACAACTTACTATTTTTAGCATTTTCTTTGGGTCCTCAACTTCTAGAGCTGTTTTGAGGCCCTAAACAACCTTTTTTTGGGAAACCGGAGCAACATTGGTCCATGGATGGAACATACTTACTCAAACGTTATAGTCCTTAGATAGATCATTCTAAAAATTTATTGAGCGCGTCAAATAAAGATCATATGCCAAAGTTACATCCTTGGGATGATTAATGTACTGATTTACCCAAACAGGGCCCATAGTTTTCGCGCTTCATCTAGGGTTAGGTTTTTTGGATATTTCCATTGTTTCTCAACAATAAGTAGGCCTTCGAGCCTCATCGTAACATAGTTTATAGGCCTCTATCCACCAAATCTCTTCTCAGAGATAAGCTACCAGCTCCCTAGGTAGTTATTTTCCATTATGTCTGTAAGCATATTTTTGTTATTTGCTATTAATGAAATGAATTATTATTTCTGCTGCATCTATGTGTTTATGTCTATTTCTGTATTTTATTGTGTTCCTTTCTTTCTCGAGGGCCTCCTCGAGAAAATTTTTGATAGGATTTCATGCTACCTCATCTTTCTTTTCTTCTGCCATGGGAGGTCATCGGCATTTGCAAGGTTAATGTTGCAAGGGTTCAACCAGATCGAACCCTAACTCCTTATACATTGACCTCGTTGGGGACATGCAAAGGAAAATAGAGAAAGAGCATACCGCTCTGATACCACTAAGACATATTTATGTAGAAACATAATAAAATACAGAAATAGACATAAAAACATAGATGCAACATAAATAATACATCATTTCATTAATATCAAATAACATAAATATGATTATAGACTATAATATTACAAAATAGGAAAAACATGAATATTGAACATAAAATTGGAAATTGCAGTAAATATCAATACATCAGAACATGAGAAAATCATAGATCCATTAAATTATGTCTAATAGAAGAAAATAAGTACACTTTCTTGAGGAAAAGGTAACTCAAGCTAGGCAAGCAAACCTCCCATGATCCAGTACATCAAAATGTGAAATATTGGTAATACACAAAATGTGGGAATGCCATGACTGCATAGTCCAAGTGAGAATAATTGTAGCTGGAGAATAGAAATAAAAATAAATAATGATAGGGTGCTCATAAAATTTCGGGATCATAGATCTAGGCTCTCTAGCACAATTCCAAGATAACCCAGAAAGTGTTTCCAAAAATACACTATGTGAAAAATTTAGCCCTAGGGCTAAATGATGCTTTGAAACTCAATAACTATAGGGATATGACTCATATGACAAAAAAATAGCTGATAATCCTCCCTTATATCTTTCTGGATGAAGGGTTGCTCCCTCCACTAGGGAACAAGCTCAAAAACTAGGATTTTCAACCCTCTACTAAAACTTCACTGCAAAATAACCCAAATTTTGAGGGAGATTATGATATGGTAGATGGATGAAGCTTGGCATGATGCTGGATGGTGAAATGAAGCTCAAATGTACCTCGCCTGAGTGGGCACTCGAGGTCCCCGGAGGATGAGGGTGGGATTTCTGTCTCGACAGACCTTTGTGTTAAACAGCATAACAGACTCTACTAAAGAACTGAAGCATGCAAAAATTCATAAAATACCAAGACATAAAAAATAATCGGAATGATTTATATGGCTTTCATCCCCTTCCTTATACTATTTGTGAGCTTCCTCACCCTTGTTCCCACTCATTAAAGATTCTACTCTCATGCATACACTCCTCCATCATAACTGCGATATACTCCACTATCTCCATTCCCTCCATGACAATGATTTTGTCTTGGTAAACCTTGACCCCATCCACATGAATTGACCAAATTCACACCAAAATTTTTTCTATTTCCACTAGCTACAGTGATCCACTTTCACACTAGAAGTTGTTTTTTTCCTACTAAAGCTATTTATGGGTGTTGCTACCCTGTTATTCATCTATTGATTAAGGAAGAAAAAATTTAATATTCTAATTAGCTAAAACCTAAATTAGGAATATTACAGTCCTCCCCACTAAAATTTTGCTTTTCCTCAAGAAAATGAAAATATGTGGGCCACCGTGTTGACTCGATGCAACTGAGACAAATTCTCGGATCCCATAAAAACCCTCAGTGCGGCTATGCCCCTATGTCAGGCTACCTGGAATAAACCCATCAATGTCAGGATCTTAAATGGATATCTCACCACACCTATCATCAATCAATCCTCCTGGATCCCAATGCCACCATGGCCAATCATTGCTCAAGTCCCCTAGCTTGGACTGCACACTACATCTGGCTATAGCTACTACCTCATGAGGTGAAGACCGCCAACATGCATCAATGCTCCATGGCCCCTACTGTGTTGTAGATCTGACTGTATAAGCTTCCCCGCCAACTATGTACTAGCTCATCACCTCTCTCCCTTGGCTCAATCCAATGTCAATCCTTCTCTCATGAAGTCTGGATGGAATTCTAAAGAGTGTTCGACATGTGCCCCACTGCCAAATGTAGATCGTAATACCTGCTATGTCTACAGGTCCTTGCTCTATTATGCATCTGACTAATAATATCCCACCAATCTATCGTGGTCGAAGAATCCAATGTGGTGATATCTGCATATGGAACATATATGGAGTGTTGTTTCCAACTCATGCTCAACTCATGTTTCTTTGTCCCGCCTATCAACGAGAAATACTTCGAATGGAAAGCCCCTCTCTCTATCATAGGCACCAGTGCACAAGGTGTACAACAAGCCCCATCAATGTACTCCTGGAGAGTGCTGCTCCCAAAAAGTACTACATTCCTGTTAACTGTATATGCATCTACCAGTGCCTCATTAATTGGTTGGCCCATAGATGGATGCACCACCATCTCCAACAACTCCTCCTCCACGGTTGACCCCATGTTTAGACACATATCTAGCATTGGCCCACTGTGAGCCTCCATTTGGCTCTCCCCCAAAGGACTATAATATTCCTTAGCTACCCCATGCTCCACCATAAGTTGCTTAGGCTGAATCCTCACAAGAGACTCATCATCCTGAATATCTCTCATCGAGTCCTGTGACTGCTCTCACTACATGCTGGAAGAAAAATCTTGCCTACTGTCATCAACTCAACATGAATTCTCATTCTCCCTAGAAGCATCCTCATTTGACCCAAGGACTCATCTGAAGAAGAGTCCTTATCTTGGAGTACAGAAGGAATGTCCCTCTTCTCTACCTCCGCCACATCATCTGCATCACTCAAGCATGAGTGATCAGCCCTCCATCTCCCTCGAATATTCCCATAACACCCTCATAGCCATGTCTCTTATAAATGTGGTGTCTCCATATGCTCAAAACTATCCTCATCAATCTTAGGTGAGCTACATCCGAGGGTACACCTAATGCCCCTGTAGATAATTCCCATTGGAGGCAACACTCCAAGTTTCTATTCCGTGGTATCATCGATTACTGCATACCACCAAGTGTCTTTACACTCCTCATCATGCCACTATATGCTGCAACCTGCCCCTCTACACCATTGGATGCTGCTAGCTATGGCTATACCATCATGTACTATATAGTATCCTACATGGGCCAAGATATCCACCACTGATATGCTAGTAAACCACCCATGAGGTGGATTACATCTTCCCATATGCTCTAAAGGATCAGAGCGGTCTGACTCCTCACATGACAATGACATCATTTCTCCTATCCTTCATAGTGGAAGTGTACCATATACCCATAAGATAGCACCATCTCTACGTACTGCGATGTTTGGTGGCCTACCGATGCAACCTCCTCCAACCAGCTCCTGCCAAAGTAGGCCAATCACCCTATGACTCCAAGCATGGTCATTATGCTTAGATAACTCCTGAAAAGGGTGTACCCTCTTGTCAAAGTATCTTGTCACTAGGGATGTCCATGGCTCTGATAGAGATATGCAAATGTGTGTGTGCCCAAGCATCAAACCCATTGCACAATGACTACCATCTCCTACTAACTCTATCATGTGATGATAAATCCCACATGGATCCCATCAGTAATCTGGCCTTCATGTCCCTATGGTAATCCATGGACTCTACTAATATCTTGCCATGGATGTATCCATCTTCCTAGCCTGCTCCATGGGGTACCAACTCAGTGCCTCTCGCCATCCATCCTCAAGAAAAGAATCAAATGCAACAATCCCCGAACATAAAATAGTCCCTCCATCATGCGAGTGTTGTACCCTGTTTATGTATGCCTAAATGGGGGTGGTCTGACACTCCAAATTTCCCTCTAACTACACCATTATGGAATCCAACCGTTCCCCAATGTGGACCAAATTTGCCGCTGACTTAGTAAAAACCACTCTCATGCCCTCCAGCTCCTCATTCTATAGTAGGATAGCCTCTTGTAGTGATGTGGCCTTCACTTTCCAAGTTATACTGTCGACCCAAAACTGATGGCACTACTGTGTGTGACCATCATCGAATACCTCTCTATCTCCTAGCGCCTCCTCAAGGGCTAGCCCAAAGGATGGTTTCACACCCTCCTCCATAGACACTCAAATATGCAAGGCTTGGTCACTAGTAAGATGCATGTGATTGTCATCTGACAATTCTGCTACAAACCTTGAGGCCTATGTAGCTCTCAGCCCCTGAAAAATGGTGGAGTCATCTCCTGACACCTCATCAACCTATAATGCAATTTGATCATCAGAGAACTCATTTAAAACCTCAGATACCCCATCAATGGATATCTCAACAATGGGCAATGTCTCATCAATGAGTGTATGCTTAGTTGTCTCCTCCCAATTCTTTGTCGTACTCTTTGATGGCCCATCAAAAGTAGTTAGAAAAATTCTACCCACAATATGTTGCAGATAATTTCCCTCCATGTACCCTTTCCTATTTTCTAGCTACGAGGTCTTCGGTTTTCCTTAATCTGAAAAAATTCTTGGAAAGTAAGATGATATTTGAATCTTCTAGACTAAGGTTCATATTCAAGAAAATAATCACTAAGAGCCTCCTGCTCTTATGGTCCTCCAGTCCCATTTCCCACTACTTGGAAGGTAGGCATAGTGGGGCACTGTGAAGCTTGTTGCATTGCTGGTTGCTCATACTAGTGATGTGATGTACCAGAACTTTCTCCTTTTTACAATCCTCTAGGGATTTCCCTTTGTCTCTCCACTCTCATATCCTTGATCTCTCTGGAGAGATCCTGCATAGTTATGAGGAGGATATTGGAAAAATCCTTCCCATAACCTTCTTCTACCATTGGAGACTCCTTTTATCCCCCTCCATTGGAACACATTTTTCTTTGTTGGATGTGAACTCTAAAACAAGATGAATCTGGTATTGCAATTGGAAGAATTTAAAAAACGGCCACCACAAAAAATCTGAGATATTTGTCTTCAGAGAACCTTTCATTTCTCTCAATCCAGACCAAATTTTGAAAAAATTCTCATACATGAACAAAATTTTTCCATTCTGCACAAAAACCATGTCTCAAATTTTCGAGATTCATCTTCATTTGCCCGAAATGGCTAACGCAAAACCATCACTTTTTATCCCAACGAAATTCTTCATTTTCTATTTTTGTATCTCTTAGAGAACCTTATGTTTCTCTCAATCTAGAGACAATTTGCAAAAAAATATACAAGGGAAACATATTTGTTCCATTCTACACAAAACCCATGTCTCAGATTTTAGAGATTGATCTTCAGTTTCCTGAAACATCTAACGCAAAACCATGACTTTTTATTTCAACAGATTTCTATGTTCTTAGTTTTTGTATCTCCTTGTCCAGTCTGTAATGAATTCTCTATCTTCGGATGTCATAAACTAGTTTTTCCACAGGCTAAGCCAATATTATGCTCTGATACCACTGTAATATTCCAAAACAAGAAAAACAGGAATATTGAACATAAAACTAGAAATTGCAATAAATATCAATACATCAAAACATGAGAAAATCATAGAGACATTCCATTATGTATAATAGAAGAAAAATAAGTACAATGTCTTGAGGAAAAAGACACTCAATCTAGGAAAACAAGCCTCCCATGATCCAATACATCACAATGTGAAATATTGCTAATACAAAAAATGTGAGAATTCCATGAATGCATAGTCCAAGCGAGAATGATTGTAGCTAGAGAATAGAGATACAAATATTTGATGATAGAGTGCTCATAAAATGTCGAGATTAGATATCTAGGCTCTCTAGCACAATTCCAAGGCAACCCAGAAAGCATTTCCAGAAATACACTATGTGAAAAATAGCCCTAGGGTTGACCAACACTCTGAAACTCAATAAATATAGGGAGATGACTGATATGAAAAGCAAATAGCTGATACTTCTCCATTCTCACTTTATTGATGAAGGGTTTCTCCCTCCACTACGAAACAAGCTCACAAAATGGGTTTCTAAACCCTCCATTGCGACTGTGCTGCAAAATAACACAATTTCTAAAGGAGACTACACTGTGGTAGATGGCTAAATCTTGACCTTAGGCCCGATGGTGGAATGAAGCTCCAATGTACCTCTCCTAAGTGGGAACTCGAAGTCCCCGGAGGATGAGGGTGGGATTTCTGCCTGGAAATACCCTTGTGGTAAACAACACAATACACTCCACTAAACAACTAAAGCATGAAGAAAGTCATAAAAGAACTAGACATAAACAATAATCAGAATGCCTTCTACAGTTTCCATCCCCTTCCTGATATGATTTGTGAGCTTCCTCATTATTTTTTCCACTCATTAAAGATGTTGTTGTCATGCATACACTGCAGAAATTATATTCACTAAGTATGCATATGTCCTAGATTCACCTGATCTCACAAAATTTAACTTCTTGCAAGATACTAAATCATTCCACTGTTAATATTTTCCGGAAAAATTAATTACAAACACATGTAAAGCATAAATAAAAATAATCGCACAGAACATAGTTGTTTTTAACCAGGAAAGCTTGAAGCTGAAAACCCCAACTATATGTTATGTATCATGGAATCATATGAAAATCTCATACAAAGCTTATCAAGCTCTCAGTACAATACAATCGTCATACACTAATCAGGAACAATCTTGCAAATCCATGCACCAATCTCTGCCCCCTACTAGCTTTCCTCCACTGCGTAATCCCTGTTGAGGAATAGCTCTAAATGAATTCAAATTACTCTTGCCTTGACTGCGCAATCCTCATTGGCAACCCCAATGTGTGTCTAATGAAATCAATGCATTACTATAGTCACAATAGATAGTCCACCTTTCCCTTTCACCTATCTCTCCACTAGGTCTCCACTAAAAATGCCATGCACTGTAGTTAACTGTTGTATTGTTGAGTTGATTAATGAGTTATTATTTGTGAATTAATTAACTAGTTAATTCACTCCACTCTCACTAGTATATCATTCAGTTAGACTAGATACAAATAGTTCAACTGAGTCTAACTGAGTTAAACTGAATACAACTCCATAACTACTCTTCCAACTCTGTCATAACTCTTCCACTTGAGTTCTAACTGAATCCTCCATGCATGAACTCTAGTAAACCCTTGGGAATTGCATAATTCCGTCAGTCCACTGATGTGCCACATCTGTGCACTGAAACAAAGTGCTCCAAGAGAATAAGTTGTTGTTTAGAGTCTGATTATTATTAAGAGCTAATAATAATCAATATGCATCTATTTTTAGGTCGACGATCTATAAATAGACTTCGCCCAATATACTAAAAATATAATTTCATATATTTTTCCAACTTGATCAACCATCCACAAATAGCATCCTGCAACTTTTGAAATATGATCATCATGTCTAAAAATAGACATAGTCTAAAAATAGACTTGCACCAAAAATAGCCTGCAGGCCCACTTAGTGAAGGTGACTCTTTTCACTAAGCTCGCCATCTTGTTGAATCTCAACACTCCCTCTCAACAATATAGGTATTATCCTTGACCCCAATCCTACCTCTATGGTATTCGAATTTGCTCCTGGTGAGCACCTTCGTCAAAATATATGCATCTTGATCCTCCATAGGAATGTACTAAAGCAACATGATCTTCTGCTGCACACAATCTCTGATATGATGATACCAGATATCAATATGTTTAGATCTATCATGAAACACGGGATTAACCGAGAGTTTAATGCAACTCCGATTATCACAATGTATCACTGTGGGATCTAAATGTGAACCGAACAAACCAACATGAATCTTCCTCATCTAGATAGCCTCACATGCAGCTTGACTTGCTGCCATGTATTTTGCTTCCGCTGAACAAAGTTCCACGGATCTTTGCTTCCTGCTATAACAAGAAACTATCGTAGATCTGATACTGAAAATCCCTTCTGATGTGCTCTTTCTGTTTGTTGGGCTTCCTTCCCAATTTGCATCCATGAAGCCATGCAACTTCACCTCATCTATCTATCTGTACCACAAACCATACTCAGATGTGCCCCTGAGATATCTCAGGACATGCTTGCCTGCCTTCCAAAAGAGCTTGGTAGGCTTAACCATCGCTTGTGAAAGTTGGTTCACCGCATAGCATATTTTTGGTCTTGTATTGACTAAATACATGAGCGAAACCACCAACTGTTGATAAATAGTGGCATCCACTACCTCTGCTGATGTAGCATCCTCATTCTTACAATTTCCTAGAAGAGGAATGTCAATAGGCTTGCAGACTTGCATGTGAAACATCTCCAGTATCTCTTGGGCATAATTTCCTTCAAACACAAACAATTCACCTTCCCGATGCCATATTTCCAATCCAAGGAAATAATGAAGGAGGCTCAAATCCTTCATCTCAAACTCCTTTGCAAGATCTGGCTCGCATGAGTGTATCAACTGCTCATCACCTGTTAGTATTAAATCATCAACATAAAGTACAATGATTAAAATCTTACCCTCCACCACAATCTGGTACAGTTTTGCATCCACCTCACTCTTCGTGAAGCCAAGTCTAGTGAAATAGCTATCGATCTGAGTGTACCAAGCATGTGGTTCTTGTTTCAACCCATACAACGCTATTTTGAGCCTGCACACATGAGACTCGCTACTGAAGATCTCAAATCCTTCAGGCTACTCAATGTACACCTCTTCCTCAATGATACCATTAAGGAACACAGTCTTCATATCCATCTAATGAATGTGCCAACCCATCCACACTGAGAGATAAAGGATGGTCTATATGGAATAATACCATGTGATAGGTGCAAAGGTTTCTTCATAATCAATCCCCTTAATCTGTGAGAAGCCCTAGGCTACAAATCTTGCCTTATAATTCTCTACGCTCCCATCAGCAGCTTGCTTGACCTTGTAGATCCATCTTGATCCTACAACTGATTTTCCCACCGGCCTTGAAACAATCTCCCAAGCACTGTTTCTGACAATGGAGTCATACTCCTCCAAGATGGCATCTACCCATGTGGGCTCTTGCACTGCTTCTTCGAAAGAAGATGGCTCTGTCATGATACACTTGCTCATAAGAGCCATGTATCTAGTAAATCGGTCAGGTGAATGTCTTTGTCTGCGTTGTGGTGTAGGGACTCCTACAGTTTGTGCCCCATCAAGCTTCAGTCTCTTAGCTTCTGTGGTACACTTTCTGCCTTGTCTAATGCTTGGTTTTGCATGAGTGGACTCATCCACTCCATGAATCTCCTCATGTGGTTGATCCACATCTAGAGGCTCATCTTTGGGAACAAGAAGTTCCTCTTCTGCATGCAAGTGTAGCTCCCTCTCAAGCAACAACTTCAAGGCTTTCACCTCATTTAATTTTATATCTCGTCGCACAACAGTCATCTAACTGTCTAGAAAATACACATGATAATTATGGGGTGTTTTTGTGTAGCCCACAAATATCCCAACTTTAGCAGTTGGCTCCCGCTTCTTCCTAGCATCCTTTGTCACATGAATGTAAACAGGTGAGCCAAAAATATTCAAATGAGAAATATCAGGCTTCTTACCAGTAAAATCTTCTTCAGGTGTACTCATGCCAGGTACTCTATGAGGACAACGGTTTTGCACATAAACTGCAGTGTTGTATGCTTCCACCCACAAGTGCATCGGTAGGCCCTGGTCATGTAGCATCGCTCGTGCAGCACCCACGATCATTTTGTTCTTCCTCTCCATGACCCCATTCTACTGTGGGTTATGAGGTGCTATGATTTCTCTTCAAATTCCTTCTTTGCTACAGAATTCTTTGAATACACCCAAGATGTATTCACCACCATTATCGCTCCGTAGAGCTTTCACTTGCTTCCCCGACTCCTTCTCCACGAATTCCTTGAACTCGCAGAACTTTGAGAACGTTTCACTCTTCTTCTGCATGAAGAAGATCCAACATCTATGATAATAGTCATCAACAAATATAACATAATACATGTGCTTTGTTGTTGAAGCAACCACGAAAGGTCCACACATGTCTGTGTGAATTCTATCCAGGATCACCGAAGCATAGTTCTCCTTCTCATGAAAGGTGGTCTTCCCAAAATTACCCATAGTACATCCATTTCACTGATCTGACTGCGCAAGAGTACCCTTGGGAAGTCCAGTAGAAATCTGCTGCAAAATATTCAAAGCGCCATGGTGAAGATGGCCCAATCTCTTGTGCCATAATTCGCCCTCATCCTGGCTCACCACTTCTTTTGCTTTTCCCACCATTGCAACGTAGCCATCTACCTCCATCTTGTAGAGATTCTTAATTCTAACCCCTATCTTCTTGGTTTGACCTGTTGTTTTATGTCGAAGGAAGGCTTTTCCCTCACAGGAAACAACATCATAAACTTTGTCTTCCAGCATTGTGACCAAGACCAAGTTCTTCTTCAGACCCGGAACATGCATAACATTCTTCAACAAGAATGGATTACTAGACTCCCTCTCAAAGGTAGCGGTCCCAATGCCAGTCACATTGTACTGACCATCATCGCCCATCTCTATATGCATCTGGATGTCCTTCTTCTCCAAGTCACTAAACAACTCTTTGTCTCTCGTCATATGGAAAGATGCACCACTATCAAGATACCACACCAATCCCATACAGCTTGAAACCAAGCATGTGATAAAAAATAAATCAAGTTCAAATTGCGAGGCTAAGGCCTCTCCAGCAGCCTTCTTGTTCTTCTTCTTCTGTGGACAGTTAGTTGTGAAATGGCCATGTTCGTGACAGTGAAAACACTTTACTTTGGACAAATCCTGCTTCTTGCCTTTAGCTTTAGATTTTGAAGGAAATTTCTTCCCCTTCCCTTTCCCTACTTTGGCAACCAAAGCGCAATTATCTTCATCTTCATTCTTCGATGAAGATCCATCCCTAGTACCCTGCCTTATCTCCTCCTGCACAAGATCCGACCAAAGTCACTCCCATCCCGGTAGTTTCTCCTGTCCATTGACAGAGTCTTCGTAGCTATGCCAACTCTTCGAAAGCCCAAGGAGAGCCAAGCTCACCAAGTCTTCATCATCAACAGAAACCTGCACACTTCCCAGTTCATCCTTGCAGTGGACAAACTTCATGATGTATTTTGGAATATTGTCGCCCTTATCCATTTTTAGTTTTCTGAGCTTGTCTTTAAGCGCCAACTTCATCTGGTCACTTCTTCTTTGGAACAAATCTGTCAAAGCCTTCCACATTAAAAATGGAGTGGATTTCCCATGAAGGCTAGACACAATATGGTCCTTCACATCTTCCAATAGAATTCCTCTTGTCTTTTTTGTCTTCTTTTTCCATGCATCAAGTAATGAAGCATCGCTAGATCCCAGCTTAGGAACATCGCTATCGATGAAATCCTTTAGTCCATTATCATCCAGCACTGCCTCCATCCTGTCCTTCCAGGCTATGTAATTGGAGCTCCCATCAAGGGCATACTCCAATCACAACCCATTGAAAGCCATTTCAATGTATACTCAACTTTTGCACCAAGAATCTTCTGAAGCAAATTCGAATTGTCCACCAGCACAAACTCACCAATACTTCACAATTTCAATCTTCAAGAATTAACAACACTCTAATACCATGTATAAATTATATGCACTAAGCATGGATATGTCCTAGATTCACCTGATCTCACAATATTTAATTTGTTGCAAGATACTGAATCATTCCACAGTTAACCTTTTGCGGAAAAATTAATTGCAAACACAAGTAAAGCATAACTAAAAGTAATCGTACATAACACGGTTGTTTTTAACTAGGAAAGCCTGAAGCTGAAAACCCCAAGTATATATTATGTATCATGGAATCATATGAAAATCTCATACAAAGCTTATCAAGCTCTCAGTACAGTACAATCGTCATACACTAATCAGGAAGAATCTTACAAATCCATGCACCGATCTCTACCCCCTGCTAGCCTGCCTCCACTGCGCAATCCCTGTTGAAGAATAGCTCTGAATGAGTTCGAATTACTCTTTCCTTGACTGCGCAATCCTCATTGGAAACTCCAATGTGTGTGTGATGCAATAATTGCATCACTATAGTCACAACAGATATTCCATCTTTCCCTTTCACCTATCTCTCCACTGGGTTTCTAATGAAACTGCCATGCACTGTAATTAACTGTTGTATTTTTCAGTTGATTAATGAGTTATTATTTGTGAATTAATTAACTAATTAATTCACTCCACTCTCACTAGTGTATTATTCAGTTAGACTAGATACAACTAGCTCAACTGAGTCTAACTGAGTTAAACTGAATACTACTCCATAACTACTCTTCCAACTCTTTCATAACTATGCCACTTGAGTTCTAACTAAATCCTCCATGCATGAACTCCATTAAACCCTTGGGAATTGCGTAATTCCCTCATTCCACTGATGTGCCACATCTGTGCACTGAAACAAAGTGCTCCAAGAGAATAAGTTGTTGTTTAGAGTCTGATTATTATTAAGAGCTAATAATAATCGACATGCATCTATTTTTAGATCAACGATCTATAAATAGAATTTGCCCAATATTCTAAAAATAGAATTTCATCTATTTTTTGAACTTGATAAACCATCCACAAATAGCATCTTGCAACTTCTGAAATATGATCATCATGTCTAAAAATAGACTTGTGCCAAAAATAGCCTGTGGACCCACTTAGTGAAGGTGACTCTTTTCACTAAGCTCATCATCTTCTTGAATCTCAACATA
Organism: Pinus albicaulis; assembly: GCA_034641835.2. NCBI lineage: Eukaryota > Viridiplantae > Streptophyta > Pinopsida > Pinales > Pinaceae > Pinus > Pinus albicaulis. The sequence continues at coordinate 880,478,673 of CM076583.1, read as the reverse complement.
CACTCCTCCATCATAGTTGCGTTGTCCTCCACTATGTCCATCCCCTCCATGACAATGTTGTTGATTTGGTCAACATTGACCCCATCCACATGCATTAACCCCATTCACATAAAGGGTTGCTTTATTTTCACTAGCTACACTAATCCACTTTCACACTAGAAGTGCTTTTATTCCTACAAAGGGATTTATGAGTCCCTCTACCCTCTTATTCATCTATTTATTAAGGAAGAAAAAATTTAATATTCTAATTAGCTAAAAGCTAAATTAGGAATATTACACAGACATAATGGAAATAAACTAATTAGGGCATTGTTAGCTTATCTCTGACAAGAGATGTGGTGGCTACATGCCTCTGAACTATGCTACAATGAGGCTTGAAGGCCTATTTATTGTTGATAAATAATGGCAAACCCTAAACATCGAAAAACCTAACCCTAGGAGATGCAGTGCCAAACCTATAGGCCCCATTTGGGTAAATTGGTACATAAATTGCTCCAGGATGTAAATTTTGTATACAATTTCCCTTTGACACACTAAATACCTCTTTAGAAATATATATTCGAGGAGTATACCATTTGAGTGAGAAAAATATGTCCATGTATCCATGTTTCTCTCGATTTTCCAAAAAACACATCGTTTAGGGCCTTAAAACGGCTCTCAATGTTTAGGAACTGAAAAATTGCAAAAAATAGTAAGTTGTGATGAAACTGAAAAAATGAAAGAACCGATGGTGCGGGTCCAAATGGAATAGGTGGGTGGCCACCAATACCCACCTGGATCATTGATGTAGACCAAAGTGCCATTGTTGCCACCACCAAGCTCCAGAGGGAGGATCCCAAGGATACAGAGGAGGGGGAGTGCTTCCTCCATTCGCAGATGTGGGTGAAGTGTTCTCCACTACAATTTCTTGTCGATAGAAAAAGCCAAAAGAGCCTCATTTCAATAGAGTTCGGGAATCAGCTCATCCTACCGACCATAGCACACTGGTAGTCATATACCATCGTGTAGCTTCACCTAGGGAGAGATGTTCGCATCCGCTAGCAGTTCTGCCTTCTGTACATCATCAAACCATTCATGGATGAGGTATTGTGTGATGTTTCTCCTCTGGATGTAGATGATGTATTATTGGGCCAACCGTACATGTGGAGGCGACATGTTATGTATGAGTCTAGGCCTCATCCTGTTATTATTACTTTGGTAAATAAATTGTATAGGATACTAGAGGTAGTATCGCCTCCTCCCATCTCCTTGAATATTGCAAAACAACGCAGTAATATTGTTTCCCAAATGAGGAAATTTTTTTTCCTTACAACTCGCTCATGGGGAGAGAATAATATTGTGGCCACAACCTCGAAACTAGGCTCCCCTAAACGGCTCTAGTAGATGGACAAAGTCGTGGAGGAATATGAGAAAATTTTCTCCTCACTCACAGAGGTTCCTCTACATTATCTGGACAAGCACTCCACTGATCTGACCCCTGCCACACTATCGTATCGTGTGGCCATACCTCACGTGACTAAATAGAAATAATTTGCACATTCATTCTCTGAGAAAACCAAATTTATTTAATGCATCTAGCAGGTTCAGGACATCCTGGACAAACCCAATACCGAGTTTAGCAGAATTTACCTCTCATGGAGGAACTCAACACAATGGGGACCATTTCTTCCTAAGGAGGGAGGAATGATCTAGGTGGATATTGGTGGCCACCCACCTATTCCATTTGGACCCACACTATCGGTTCTTTCAGTTTTTTAGTCTCAGCACAACTTACTATCTTTAGCAATTTTTCGGGTACTGAACTTCGGGAGCCATTTTGAGGCCCTAAACGAAGTTTTCTGGGAAAACCGAGAGCAACATGGGTCTATAGACTAATTTTTCCCACTAAAAAGTTGTAGTCCTCAGATAGATCTTTCTAACGAGGTATTGAGCACGTCAAATGGAGATCGCATTCCAATTTACCCAAGACAATTGATGTACCAATTAACCCAAGAGGGTTCCATGGTTTTGGCGCTTGATCTCCTAGGGTTAGGTTTTTTGATGTTTAGGGTTTTCCATTGTTTCTAAAAAATAAATAGGCCTTCAATACTCATTGTGACACAGTTTAGAGCCATGTAGCCACTTCTTAGAGATATTCTACCAGCGCCCTAACTAATTTATTTCCATTATGTCTGTAAGCATATTTCTGTTATTTGATATTAATGAAATGAAGTATTATTTCTGCTGCATCTATGTGTTTATGTCTATTTATATATTTTATTGCATTCTTGCATAACTCCAAATCAAAGTCGAATTTGAATACTTAAGGTGAGAACTCCATTAAGAATGCTTATTGATAGCTACATTTTTTTAATATATAAATGTAAATATCCTCGTTCTCTCCTTTCTCAAATGACATTGTGTCTATCAATCTAACATAGCTCACAAAGTGATAGAAAATGGAGAAGGAAAATCATGTGTTATATATATATATATATATATATATAAAGGAACACTACAACCATCATTAAAGTTTTTCAATGTTGTAAAATAACCTCCATTATTTTCACTATGCAACATATATCCATGAATATAAATGGTTAAAAAATGGCATACATTATTTAGGATAATAAGGATCCAATGTGACAATCCTTCTCAAATAGGAAAATAAGAATAATGTTCTAAAAAATGTGGAAATAGAGAATTTGGAAACATAATATTGAAGATTTATTCAAGAAAGTTTCACAATAGAACTCCATGATTCGATAAACTTAGTTGATTCTTCGCTACTTGACATAAAATGGTTGAGCTTAAGGAATTGAAAATAAGGAATGTATAATTCGATGTTAGATACTTATTGGTTTCTTAATCATTCCACATCTCATTTCTTCATGTTTATATCAAAATTAATATAAATCATGTCTTGATATCTATGACTTTAACAACCAAAAAATTGTGTGTTAATATGTAAGATTAAATTCTTGACATGAGAGGAGAACTCATGTTTACTATATTTAAATTCCAGATCCTGCAACATTATGTAAAGTAAAAGGAGGTATTATGTGCATGTGTTAAATTTTGATGGCATATTTTTATGGACCATAATATAAACAAATGGGATTACATGGATGCATGAGAGGTTTTCATTTTTTCTTCATGGTTATTGGAAGAGTTGACTTTTCTTGACAATGGTAGTTATAAAAAAATATGAATTAATAAATATTTTATGGCTACTAATTAAATGATGATAGTGTGATAGTGATTAAGAGACATTTGTTTCACTTTCTAATAGACTTCGTTTTTATTTCCTATTTAGATTATTTAAAGTACATATCTATTTTTATGTATTTATAAGTAAATTATTTAAAGTAGACATGTGTTTATAAATTTAAACACAATGTATCTGCTAGAAGAAATCTGAGAGCGTAAATTTAAGTGACTATCTCATGATAAGTATGTGGACAAAAAATTATTTCATAAGTTTTTCATTAAGAAATATTCAAATATATTATACGTGAAAAAAAAATCTAATAAAGTATGATTTTTATATTATTTAAATCATATTTATTATTAAAAAAAACAAAAATGTAAACTACAATAGAAAATAACGAACCAAATTAGAACCAAAATGTTATATCTTTATTACTATAAGAAGTTTAGTTTTCTTTTTAAGGGAGAACTTCCAATAGAGAAAATCCCCAACAAGAAGTAACTTCGGAAGCCTTATTTTAAAATTGTTCCTCCTCTTTAGAAAGAGAATTTTGTAATTTAAATTGATAAGAGTTGCTATAAATGTTAAATTTGAATTGCTTGAAAATCTCATAACTTTAGTGATAAATTAAATTTTATTGAAATATAAATTTTTAAATTATATTGAATCTAAATTAGTTATAAAAAATAATACTTATGTTTTTTTAAGTAAACAATAGATTGAATTTTATAAACCATTATATATCTCTCTTAACAACGGATCTACCATGACCGCAGAGGGATCGTATCTCATTATAAGAAAATATATTTTTAGAATGAAAAATTTGGAAAGAGATCTACATTCTAAAATATTTAAACTCATTTAGTGCTTCATAAATCTATTACTAAGATGGATGTAGAGTGGTTTTTTATTTCGATATATAGACCATGTGCAATTTTTCAATTTTTAAACTATATTTTTGAATAATTTATGATTATAAATATTTATATTAAAAATTAAATGAGTTAAAAAATTTCATCTAATTAAGAACTAACTAAATTATATTTTTTCTTGTATGTATTGAAATAATTTGATAATTATATTAGAATAAGTATGTATGAACTATTTAAGAAATAAAGAAATAATTATGGTAATTTAACAATTATAGTTGAAACCATATTAATATTTGTAATCTTTTTAAAGTAGTTTTTCATCTAATTTCATATATAATCTTTTGTTATAAATTCATAATACATAATATATAATAAATATCATTTCATAAAACTAAACATCATGATGATAACCATATAATAAATATAAATATAAACTAAAATATAGGTTAAAATTCGCTAACATCACGTAATTATATACACCTATAACACATATACATGTCATTAGCTAGCACATAAATATGATAATATAACAGAACACCATCATTGTGATGACATCTAATAGAATATAGGAATTTTAATCAAAGAACATCACCACACACATCTTCAAATATACATCTCATCACAAATAACTCCTATTACATTCACATATATATGAAAGCACATTAAATTAACATATCTAGCTACATGACCTAAAAATATACTAATCAACAACCACATATAAATTAAGCACATCAACATGAAAAAATAAAATGAAATATATATATATATATAACACAATAGTGGTAGTGGTATTCTGGTCTATAATAGAAGATGATATAACAATAGTAGGGGCAGTTTGGTCTATAGAAAAATTTGATGGATGGTCAACGACCTCAACAATTGAACTATGAGATGTAAAATAAGTTTTCTAGTCTGCTTTCTAGTGAAGAGAAACATGAGGCACTCGGTAATCATGAAGTGAATCGTGAGGAGGTGGAGTAATACTATAAGGATCACTAACGCCCTAACCATGGTTCTATTCGGCCGTAATAAGTCTCAATTAAGACTGTGTATATGAAAGATCATTAATAGGATCACGCCCCTGATTACTAGAAGGATCATCACCCTGATAATGATTTTTTGATGGGGTGTTACTAGGTGAAGACTAATTTATATGTGTTGCATGTCCATGATCCCCCCTCACTACTAGTAGCATGGTAGCTACAACAATATGATCCATTAGAACCATAATATCATGTTGATAGGTCCTCAAGATCTCCACGAGCCTAGAATATGTGCTGATGTCTCAAGTTATTATAGGACAAACACCCTCCTTGAAAAAAATTGTAAATATTCGGTCAGAGAACTGCATCCTGCATCTATTGTTAGAGCTACATGCAGGATACGTGCACCCATATCCATCTAAGGAAGTTCCTCACCATCCGTGGCCTCATCTCTCTAGTGCAGGAGAAGGCATGTCCCCAACAAAATTGTTGATATCCATAAAATATATAATACACAACAATAATTAGACAATTTAATTAATTTTTTTTAATAAAAATGTTAAATAATGTGCGAGAAAAATTATATTGTAATTAATTAAGCTAATAACAGAAAACTAAAATAATTTTAATAAAACACAAATATTACCTCAATCATATGCAAACACATCCATTGTGAAGAGGATGTTAAGGCATTGTCACCAATCAATCCCCACATAATGACACAACAAAAATAAAAACATACATTCATCCACACTGCCAAGTAGCATAGTGTCTTGGCAGAAATCTTGGTCAGATTCTTTGGCAAGCCACTCTTGGGCATCATCTTGCCCCACGTGTGCATTCACACCTCAATCATCGAGCAAGGTGGGTGACTGTCAAAAGTAGGAATTCTCTCTAGGATATTGTCTGAAACTAAACAAAAAAACTCTTATGCAAATGGGAAGGTCACTCTCCCATGTATCATAGCATGACATCTATCTAAAGCCATATAAAGTTATGCAAAAAAAAGATAAACCATATCATTCATTGTGACCTTTGAAACAAATAATCACCATAAAAAAAATAGGTTAACTAATGTGCTTACCATCGATAATATTGTTTTTAATGGTATTGACCAATAGCGAGAGGCACCTGACATTCTTCGTACCAAAAAAAGTGTTCGTAGCTATCCACCAAAAACACAATTTTTTTTTGCACATAGTACATGGTCCCCAACATATCTATAAGAGAAGAGAACCTTACTCTTTGGTGCAACACCATGGGGGACATTAAATAATTACATAAAATCCTCACCTCTCCTCGATAGGAAAGTTATGAAATATATGTCTTTCTTAGTGCACCCATACTACATGCTAGGACCAACACGAAAATTCCTATTGGTTGGCATCCCACCGATAGATCAATTGTACTTAAAGATGCCTACATTCCTAAAGTAGACCTAGGGCACTTTGGAAATAGTGCAAGGGTATAGATCTCGCTCCCTCTGTTGTGCCTCCCATGGTCAGACCACATTGTATTAGTGTGCCATGTCCTCTCGTTCTTTTGCTCCTCCATTCGCTGATGTCTCTGTTGCATGGTTTAAATATAAAATTTATGAGCCTCATACATAAAACATATTTTTTTTATAAAATGAAAAGTGTTTTTATAAATATGGAAATTTAAGTTTCAATAAAATTTTCGGGTTAATGAATGGATGGTTCTTTAATTTTTAATATTTATGCACGAATTGTATTTCGTAAAAATAAATGTATCGGAAATTATCTTTTAATGGATGCACCACGTTAAAAATTATAAATTTCCTAGTGCATATAAATTTACATAACACACCTCTTAAACATTGGTTTTTTTATTTCTTGATGTAATGTGTCGACATACAATCCACACTGGTGCCGATGAATAACCTTTTCACACCGAAATGGAACGTTCACATTAACAAACACACTAAGATATATTTTCTAATATTTATGCAGTTGGCTTGCTTGGTGAAAAATATACACCGGGAAGTGATTTCTACTAGAGGAACTATAAAATTGTGGGGCATTAATGAAACACATTGATTTGCAGTGCACAGTGTAAATTTATAGGGTGCACCACAATCGGTGTGAGCCAAATCTATTGAACACACGATGCAAGAAAAAATGTTTTTCGAAAACAATGGATTTTTAATGTAATTTTCAATTCTATACTCATAAAAAGTAAAATTAAAGAGAAACATGGAAATTACCCCGAAATTTTCTCCATGGGAAGGCATAGGAACCATGTAAATGAAAAAAAAAAAATTTGAGCATCATTTGAAAATATTTGAAACTAATTCACTAAGCAATGAACAAAAGGACGGAAATTAAGGGAAGCACCGATGACAGGGCACTTGATTAAGGAAATAATATAACTGGTGCTTGAGAGCTCTACAACATTGTTAATGCTAAAAGTGATTTTTTATGCAAAATAAATTTCTTTTATTTAACCATGTTTTAGTGTGATAGGGTAACCACATTAGTGCGTGCACGTTCTTGACTGCACCGTTATTTTTTGAATTAAAAACCATATTATGGTGTTCCTTGATTTTTACACACCGATGCCTTTAAATACTCTAAGAACAATGGTGCATCATTTGATTATGCATCGAAATGATGAAAATGAATTTTATTTAATATTTATCTCATGTTATTGAGTAGTATACGCACTGGTGCACCTTATATAGGTTGTGCCTCATTGTTTTTCATTTGTAGAAAAAATAACCATGCAATGGTGCACCATTTCCTATTGAACCTTGGTTCTATCTGTTGGTTAAGCACTTGGACATTCATGTAGTTGTTTAGCACTGGGGCATCGTGAGAGTATAGCACCTGATAATGCAAAATTAATTTTATGACTAATTTTTTAAAAATTCATCGTGTTTTAGTGATATAAATTGTTGTATGTGCCTGTACACATTAAATTATTATTGTAACATTATGTTTTTACTTTTTATAAAAAAAATCTATCACAGTGAAACATTTTCTATTAAGCATAAGTGTGTATGATTATATAATGCACCAGTTTATTTTGGGTAATATAGATGCACCATTAAAAAACATCCGTTAAAACATCAGGCCAACCATCTCTCCTAATGAACTCTACTAAACACAGTTTTTTGGGTTATTCTTAAAGGGGATTCCGTAAAAATCTACACTACAAGGTCTTGCCCTTGTAGTGAGCCTTTCATAAAATTTTGGATTAAAAATTGTTATAGTTACTTTTGGGTAATTCACACTACCTAAAAATTTCTGAAAAAAATAGTTGTTCAATAGTTTGTCCACTATAGAAAGTGTTGGGGGACATGTATCAAATATTTTATTGATGTAAGTTTGGTATTATGATTTAATCATAACAGTGTCCAAAGTGGATTAAACCCTTCCTTCTTGTTAGGAAATATAAAAAGTAAGAGTAAAAAACTAAGAGGTATACTAAATGTGCTCATGCAATAGGTTCATAAAAAGATAAAAGGTAAACGAATTTTTATTATTATTATCTCACTTAGGAAAATATAGATGACATGGAAATCATGGAATTATGAATACTCATTACAATATAATTCACAAGTATAGGTGAATATAATTCTAATTACAATACTCTAATATGTAAATAAAGGATGGATATTTAAGTTTTATTTCTTAGGTATGTTGTAGCTTAACATCAATTTAGATGCCTTCTTTTCTAGTTAATTGATTTTTGATAAAATACTATTTGATAAATATTATGAAATGATTTCTCATTAGGAGTGGCATGAAGTGTAGCATTCATTACAATATATCTTTTATCTATATTGTGTTCCTAGAGAACTAGAGACCACCAACGTTGGGTATGAAGGTGCCTTGAGAATATGGATATATCCATATGAATGTTGCTCTTTTAGTCATTATGGTAAAGTTGATGTTAGCCCATACAATATGATATATTCTAGTTGGTATTTCATTCATGGTAAGAGTCCTATAAATGCCTGGAGGAGCATGGAGATCTTGATTTAGTGATCAACACAACTTTCTATAGGGAATAGGTAGTGGTTAGTCATTGTGGTAGTTAAAGAAATTACAAAGAGACATGTTTCCTACCAGAGAAGCTAGTTGATAATGGCATACCTACTGTATGTTGGAATTATGACGTTGTTGTAAGAGGAATGTCAATGTATTTTTGGATTCCAACAAAAAAAAATTATGATTTAATTAAAAATTTGTTTTGGACACTTATTGTGGTAGCAATCAATATCAAATAGTGATGGTTAAGAAAAATAAATTTTGGTCTATTTTTATGAAAAAAATAATTGACCATCCAAAAATGTTAGCCACACCTTGTGCTCAAGGAAGGTATCTATAATAATGAACAATAATCTTTTTAGATGATCAAATATGACACATTAAATTATATTAAAAGGAAAACCTAATTTGAACCCTTCTCTTAATTTGAACTTTTATCAGTCTCTCTTATATTATGTCTTCATTACTATTTATTCCTTCACAATATATTATGCTTTGGGTGAATGCATGGAGATGTGTTACACTTTTGGGCCAAATGTGGTAATAAAATTTCAGAATTTTACTCTTTTATCGAATTGAAGCTTTCAAAGTTCATATAAGCATTGTGAATTTTCATTGAGAGTAAAAAAACAATTTGTGGAGAATTACATTGTTTTCCTAGTTAGAGTTATTGAAAAAATTTTAGCGTCGTATAATATGTCAATTTTACTTTAAATTAAATGCTTGTCCTTGAAACTTTTCATAGATATTACGAGGTATGCATATATTCACGTAGCATAAATTAGTCTAAAATGTTTGGTGTGTATATATATATATATATATATATATATATATATATATATATATATATATATATATATATATATATATATATATATAATCTACACACAAAGAGCTAAGTTTTTCATATTAAATTTTTCTTTTTGATGTAAAATTATATTTTTTATTCAACCTCTTTAAAATTGTTCGAAAACAACTTGAACATTATGTTTAAAATATTTTAGATGAAAAATGTCATATGAATTTGAAAATGTCAAAATAGTATGCCATTGGATAGAGTTTCCTTCATGAATCCAACATTTTCAAATCTGTCAATTTAGGAGAAATTTTTCCCTTAGAGAACTATGGTACAAAATGGTATTGTGCGAAATCTTCCAGAAGAGGTGATGAAATTGTGGATTTTGGGACTTCAGGTGCTCGATTAAGTGCTTAAATTCAAAATTAAAATAGCTCAATTGAGGGTTTCGTAAACCCTCAATCAAGCCCTCTATGTGGTTAACAGGGGAAGCCCTTTATGTGGTTAACAGGGGCTCGATCGAACTATATGGATTGGTCAAGGTGTATACCTCAATAGATCTATTAAGATTAATTGAGCCTCTATAAAAAAAAAATTGAATCCCATCATTCATTTTTTATAATAAATAAATATATAAAATTTTTATGGTATTGCATTGACATGCACGTTGTACAACTCATTATGGGGGGAGTGTGTAAGTCTGTATCTATGTGCTAAGAAAATACCTTATCACATACCTTGAGCTTGAATAGATCATAAGTTTATCTTCCACAATTTTTTTTACCTCATTTAAAAAGTCAATTTCTTATTATAATTTTTGTTATAATGTCATGTAGAAATATTATTAATCTAATACTAATATTAAAAAGTTGTGATTATTATCATTAAATTAAATAATAAGAAATAATATTAATATTAAATATTTATTGTTAATATATTTTAATGTTATTATTCTTAAATTTATTAATTATGGATTAATATAATATTAACATTAATATAATATTAAATTTTTATATTATAATATATACTAATAGAAAGAAAAAGAAAAAATAAAAATAAATGTGGTATATATATGCCATAGGCTTAAAAGAATTATTATAAAAAAAAAAAGAGTCATACAAGATCACTCAATATGTTAATTTTATTTAACCTTTTCTTTTATAAATATAAAATAATAAAATAAATAATATTTTTAAAATGTTGAAGTAATCATAACTAAAGCTACCTAAGAAATAAAACATAAATATTTTCAATTGGAAGACATGAAGTGCTCTACGTTTCTTTGATGGAGGTGGATGGACCATTAATATTTTGAAAAATTATAGATAGGACTTCCATGGAAAATCACCAGTTTCCCTCGAGGTGAATGTACAAAACAAATAGGAAATATTGCATTTTAAATATGTATTATATAAAAAATTAAATTGTTGTACGAAATTTAAAAAAAAAAAAAACATTATTTAAACGTAATATTTTAATTGTCCAACAATTTTAAAATTGTTGAAATATAAGGATAGAGATAGAGGTAGGTAAGGGTAAGAGAGAAAGGGCAGCACAAATATGGAGAGACAAAGAGAGGGAAAGAGTGGAGGAGAAAGAGGAGGAGCTCGAGAGATGGAATTGGAGAAAATATATGGTGGGATGAAGTTCAAGATATATAGAGAGAAAGGTGGAGAGAGAGAGGGAGTGATAAGGGAGAGATGGAGAGAGAGTGTGTATTTTTGTGGTGAGATAGAAATAAAATGAAGGAAAGAGGTATAGGAGGAGAGATAATGAGAGAGGGAAGGAGATAGTAAAAAAATATTTGGGTCAAACATAAATAGAGAGAGAGAGAGTAACTAAGTGACGAGGGGGAGACACAGAGGGAGATGGGAGAGAAAATAGGAGAGAGGACTTGAGAGGGAGGGAGAGGGAGTTATGGAGTTGGAAAGGGGGAGAGAGGGAGGTAAAAAGAAAGACATATAGAGTGATAAATGTGGAGAGAGAAAGGCAGAGTGACAAGGGATATGGAGAGAGAGAGATAGATGAGAGTAAGGGGGAAGAGAGATAGAAGGGGAGATAGAGGGTGAGAAGTGGAAGAAAGAGAGAGAGAGAGAGGGTGAGAAGGGGAAGAGAGAGCGAGAGTGGGAGAGGGAGGGAGATATATATAGATATGGATAAGGAATGTGTATGTTTGTGGGTTTATATAGAGATTCGAATCAGATAAAGAGGGAGATAAATATATAGATGGAAATGAGAGAGAGGGAAGAAGAGAGAGATAGAGGGAGGGAGGGAGAGATTGATAGATATGGATAGAGATAGTGTGTTTTTTTGGAGGGGTGTGAATGAGAGAAAAAGAGGGAGACATGGAGGGAGATATCAATATAGATGGAGGGGGGAGAGAAAAGGAAGGAAATTTCTTCCACTAGATGCAATGATTCCATTGTACATATGTTGATTTCTAATCATCTTTGATTTTTTGCGCTAGATGCATTGATTTATGTGTAGGTGTTTATTTATGCTTATATTCACATCTTACATTAGACGAATTGATTTCATTAAAGATGTTAATTTATAATATTGAATGATTTAGGTTTCATTAGATGCATTATTTCAATTCATTAATTTAAATGTAGATGTTTATTCCTAATCCTATTTTATTGATACCACTAGATGCATTGATTTTATTGTACATGCTAATTGCTAATCCTATTTGATTGCTTGTAGCATTAGATAGATTGATTTGAGTGTAGATCCTGATTTCGAATCCTATTTGATAGTTTACATTATAGGCATTGATTTCAGTGTAGATGTTGATTTCTCATCCTACTTGATTTCTTGCATTAGAAGCATTGATTTCAGTGAAGATGTTAATTTCTGATGTGATGTAACTAGATGTATGGTGTACATTAATTTCATGGTAATTATTTTAATACTTTGCATTAATTTCAGTGTAACCACAAAAAAATTATTGATGACGTCCATTGTGACTAAGATTTTGGAGCAAGATGAAATGAAATAAAATTTAATAAAACTTCTATTTGTAACTTCTACATCTCCACATTCTTTAAAATTGAACACAACTTATTTCAATGCTATTCAAGTTTTTTAAAATTGAATCAAACTTATTTCAATCACAAGGAATTCATCGAAATACTTATATAGCTAGGTAAATTTAGGAAAGTTGATAACATTATATAAAATTATAGCAATGTTGTCATATATATATATATATATATATATATATATATATATATATATATATATATTACCTATATATTAAATTTAAATATGATTGAATTCTATAATATTATGACTAATCTCTTGTAGACAATATTGAAAGAAATAATATTGAATAAAACCTATTTTTTGTTTACATGATATTTTAAAAATGACTAAAAATTGTTTTAATCTTATTTGTGTTTTTAATTGAACCTTGAGATAAATAATCGATTGAAATACTTAAAAAAGTTGTCCATGCAATGGTATATGGGTGGGTCACAAAAAATTCATATATATATATATATATATATATATATATATATATATATATATATATATATATATATATATATATATATATATATATGTCTATATGTCTTTACAATTAAAATAACTTATTTTTAAAATTGAATTGTAATAGCATACATGTTCATTTCACTAAAAGACACTTTCTACAAGGAAATATGAAGCATGATTGAAATTATTTCCATGTTTAATATTAAGTTCTAACATGTATGGTATATTTTAGTTAAATTTAAGTATCAAACTTACTTGCATAATAACTTAAGCTTGTACTCTATTTATTTTTTGGTATGAAATTTATTGGAAGGTCTACCAAAAAAATTCACTTAAGCCATAGGTGACAAGTGACCCTAGCAACAACTTATGGTTGCTTATACTTCAAATATTCATTAATAATATGAGAAAAAAGTCTCGTAAAAAGATGTATGTTATTTAAAATAATAAACAACAAAATAAATATGATGTAATAACCCAATTATGGAATGAAATTAAAATGAATAAGTCATTTACTGATAGAACCTGATGAAGGAGATTTACAGAAGGGTCGAAATCCCCCTCCGTGGGATGAGTCCTTTGATATCATTAACACTTTTGTGATTTATCTTCCTCTCTCAACATGTGAAAAAACCAAACAATGTGTAGAACTCTAGTGGGAACTCGAATCCAAGAAGATGTTAATGGTGATGATGATAATGATAATGGTGAATAATGAATGAAAAATTGTCTTATTTATAACAAAATATTGGGTTAATCTTGAAATTGGTAAATAATAAAATATTATTGACAAAATCAAGATCTAATTGCTAGGAATAATTTACTATATTTTTTGGAGAGATAAATATATATTCAAAATGGTAAAATACCTTTAATTAGAAATAATTAACAAATAAAATAGTTTATTAATTGTTTCTTGAATATTAAGAAAGGTGTGAAAATGAGATAATTATGAAATAGAGATTTAACAATTATTCAAAAAATGGAGTTAAGGAATAGTAAATAAATAATGATTTACTTAATTATTCTCACGATTTTGTTTTAGTTTGAATATAAAATAATTTAACAAAAAATGTTTACTAAATTATTTCCTATAGTGAAAGTGATTTGATGATGGTAAAATTAAACTTGAATGGTGTATTTTGATCCATCTAGTTAGAGATGGCTAGGTGATCATTTTTTGGGACCATAAAAATTTGAGTAAAGGATGGCTACTCATGACAAAAATCGACACATGATTCAACTAGGGCAAAGGTAAAGTGGTACCAAAGTAAAAGTGGCTCATAGGAAGAGATTTAGTTTTAATTGGGGGCAAAATCAAACTTCGTGGAAAAAATGACCTCTAGATGAAGCGTCAAATTACCAAAAACAAAGGGAGACCTATTATAAAAACCCATGAGATCTTTCCAATGATGATGACGGATTGTCAAAATAAGTTACAGTTACGTTGCAATGGGCGATGATTTGTCAAAATAAGTTACGGTTAGGTTGCAAAGGCTTTCTTTCCCCCAAATCCAATTCATTTTCATAGTGAGTTGTTGGAGAATTTCGATGAGAGGAAAAAGTCCTAAATATTATGGAGATCGTAACTAAAAAATCGACCATCGGAATCTAGATCTGTGACTTTTACGTAGATGGCCTTACTTGTCGAAAATGGCCTTAATGCTTCTTGGAAGGATGGTTGCTGGTAATTAATAAAGGTAAGAAATGATACATGGATGAAGTACTAGAGAAGGTATAGGATCATCTCTACCCACCAAGTCAAATATGGGGACTAGGTGGTAAATCTATCATCACATAGAGTATAATATTTGAAGATATGGTATCATGAATTTACAATATGTGATGTCAATATGCCTCGTCAGAGAGATCGATAGGATAAAATATACAACGAATGTGAGGATAATCAACCATACCTATATCATTGGTGACTATGCCAAGACATACATTAATCGAGTGAAAGAATGGTTAAGGGTTCCATAATGCCCCCAAGAATTATATACTGCATCCAATCATATGAGAAGGAGGAGACTAATATGGCATGAATAGGTGGGAATGATGGCCCTAGATAGATTAGTTTGTGGAGTTCCATTATGTTCCAAGTGCTCAAAATAAGGGATTCACGCATCTGGTCTTATTGGCACAAGAGTCTTTGGAGTATGATGAGGTGATGTAGGGGCATATGTGCCCCCCAATTTCGTATGTAGTATGCTATGGGTATGTTGGATGTATTTAGAGTAGTGGAATCCAAACACATTTTTATGATTTCCTTTTCCATTTGTTTATTTTATCGTTTCCTCCTTGTATCTACATGTGATAAATGCCAATCTAGAATGTTATTTTCAATGATACCTAAATAGTGAATTTGGGCTCTAGGAACATGAATGAATGTAATGAATTCAAATTCACATTCCAAAATATTAACTCATAGATATTTTATAAATAGAAAAAGATTATGCACGTGATAAAATCCATTCAATTCTATGACAATTAGAAAGGAATCAAGATGAACATGAAGGTGAAAGGATGCGACGATCAAGGGCATTGACTAAAAAACCTATCAAAACATCATATTCAACATCGTTATTGGTGGAATATCCAATGCATATACAACTAGAGTGAACTAATGAATTGAGAGGGGTGAAAATGGCCCAAGCTCCCGAGGAAATATTTTTGGAGAGGAAACTCGCACCATCGACATAACCGATATGAGGTGTGGAATATGGATCCATCTGAAATACACAAGAATACAACACATGAGATGATGGGGGAATGCAAGACACCTAAACTCATAAAAGAAAAATATATATACATTTCAATGGGAAATTATATCGGTAAAAAAATTTCACGTCTAGTGAATTATGAGGGTTTGGAAGGATTTGGCCATCGAAATCTTCTAAAAGGTATGCCCCTTTCCAAAAAAATTTGTTATGATGTAAGGACTGAGATATAATTGGTCAAACTTTCCAATACAAGCAATATCATGAACTTGGTCATAGATAGCAACCAGGTCACCTTCGTGAATGGTATGAGGGTGGACTTTCTGGCTATACTGAGCTCTGGTGCAGTTTTTGGCTACTTCAAAGGTTTTAAATTCAACACTATGCTCTTCATTGGCCTGTTCAAGAATGATAATTCGTTGCTTTAAAGGTTGTTTGTCTAGGAGGAGTTTGACAGTAAGGTGAATGGGGGGGATTTCACACTTGATTGGTAAGACTAGAGAGAAGGTGGAAATAAGTAAACACAGTGGTAATTTTAACAGAGGTCCTATAGGCCTACAAAGTAGGGAAGAGCATAAGGTGAAAGTTTTTCTAATGGCTATTCACTGTCTGGTAAAGCATATTTTTAATGATTTTACTGATCTCTTCAGCTTGACCATTTCTTAGGGGTAATAAGGAAATGAATATTGATGTCCAAATACCAAGAGAGAGTATATATCACATCATATATCATCTTCTAAGTGTCAGTAATGTTCAAAAACCAATTTCTTTGGAACCCAAAATCGAGCGAGAACATGGTTAAAGAAGAAGAGGGTGCTAGTAGCCCTAGTTTTAGTCAATATAGCCATGGATTTAGAAAATTTGGTGAAATATTCAATGGCCACGATAATATATTTATGGTTATAAGTAGATGCAGTCGACACTCTATAAATTCAATAGCCCATTTATAGAAAGGAAAAACTACGATGACAGGATGGGGGGGAGAAGGTGGAGCTCTCGACTTGGTGGTGAATAAATGACAATTTGGATTGTGTTTCACTACTTCAATGCCCTTTTATAAGAGAGAAGGGAAAAAATAACTCACACGCATGAGTTTCTAGGTAGTGGCCATTCCGGCCACCATAAGCGTGCCTGTGACGGGAATTTTGCACTTGATTAGATTCACCATTAGTGAGATAATGATGAAGGATAATGTCAACACCATGATGATAAATATCATCACCAATGAGGAGATAGAGAGGATCGTGATGTCTAATATATCGTAAAGAATCACAATTAATATTGGGGGATAATTTTTGGTTCTAAAATTAGGTGATGATATCACCATAGCAAGGGTCATCTAAGGTGATGGCTAACAAGCGTTCATCTGGAAGATCATCATTCATCAGTGAATTTGGTGTACTAGTTGGATATTCAAAAATAAATTCATCAAGGGCCAAATCTTTCTTACTCTTGGGTGTGACAAATTTGAGATAGAATTATTGAAGGATGACTATCACACAGGCATACTTCCCATTGGTGATCCATTGACTGAACATGAAGGCCATGGGGTTGGAAATTGGTAACAATTCTAGTGGTACCCATAAGGATATAATGACAAATTTTTTGAACAAATAACACAACATACAATGCCTAATTTTCTTCATGTTAGTAGGAAACAATGGTACCATTAAGGTTTTTACTAACATAGTATTTGACATGCTCATTTCATGTATAATCTTCCTAGATGAGGACCCTGATGACTGAATATATGGAAGCTAAGACATATCGCATGAAGTCCCTTTCAAATTTAGGGGGACAGATCAAGGGGGAAAACATGACATAGTTTTTGAGGGAATAAAAGTACTATTAATTTTGGTCATCCCAAAAAAATGGAATGGTAGATAAAATGTGTCTAAGAAACCCATGTGTAGTGGTCGCATAGTAGGGAAAAATCGATGAATAAAGTTGGATTTTCCTTGGAGGCTTTATAACTAGTGAATGGTACGAGGAAGAGGATGTTTGAGAATGGCTTGGACTTTGAGAGGGTTGAGCTTGATAACGTATTTGGACATAATGAAGCCCAACAGTCGACCAAAAAGAACGTAAAAGACAACTTAAGAGGGTTTCAGTGAATGTTATACTTGTGACATCAAAGGAAAATGTTATGCAAATCATGAATGTGTTGTGTCCAGAGTTTGGAACGAGAAGTGAGATCATCTAGATACAAAAGGATAATATGAGCAAAGTCATAGAAAAAATAAGACATGGTACGCTAAAAATTTGTCTAAATATTATTTAAACCAAAAGGCATGACCCTATAGATGAAATTTCCCCACAAACTAAAGAAACAGATTTTAAGTTGATCAGGATAACAAATACTTATATAGTTACGTCTGGATAATCCATCCATAAAGGAAATTAACTCATGCTCTGCAAACTCATCGATTATTTGGTGAATGAAAGGTGTGGGGAAGTTCTATTTGAGGCAATATTTATTCAGATAGCATAATTTTATGCAAAAAACAAATGGCTCTTTTTTTCATGAGAAATGGAATAGGATTGGACACCCATGTGGCATATTCAATGGGATGTATAATTCCATTATGCTATGGCTTATCGATTTCAACTTTGATAGCCTCACATTTGGAAGGATGAATGTATCTCAACTTTTGGCAGACATAAATGGCATCGGGCCATGTGTCAAAATGGTGTTCAACAATGGAAGGATGAAGTCCACAAATCTCAGAATAATACCAGGAAAAAAAATCAACAATTATTTTAATAACTTAGTGTAAGCATCAATTTATTCGAGGGTTCATTGTGCCCCCAAAGTGATATTTTCTTTGATCCCTGTTTTATTTGAGATGTTAATTTTGATGATAAGGGACATCTTGGCCATATTTATGTCTTAAAAATCATCTAGTGAATGAATGGATTTCCAAAGCCAATCGACTTCACCATGAGTGAATTATTTAGACTCCACAACATATTGATCATGGTTTTGTTGTTGAAGGAAATATGCATGATGGTGCATATAATCGAGAGTATAATCATGGGTGCTCATGGCTTCCATGATTTCTTCATCTTAATCAAATATGTTGAGAAACTACTTGAAGAATATTCATGAAAGACAAGGTTCACATGATCATTTCCAACAGGATAAGACGAATGAGTAGTAGATATAACAACTGTCTATTTTCATACCAGGGTATTATATGAATATGGTTTGAAGAAATCATAATAGGAAACTCCAAGATGCCTTAATACATTGATCTTATGGATGAAAACTTGTAGAGAATAAGAGTGATGCTATCTGTCATCTCTGCATTGGGAGGGGGGATCATAATCGGTGGTTGAGATACCTCTCATTCTTGGATAATAGTAGGACCAGAATCCAAAATATAGAGGGAGTGGATTCACTATGAGTGACCTCTAATTCATGAAGCACTTGGAGTGTAGCAGAAAAATATTTGAGATGGAGGCAGTTGTGAGAATAATCAGCATAATTACTACACAAGGCACAAGGGTGATTCGTGCATAATGATTTTTCATCTTAGCTAAGTCAGGTAAGGTGACATGGAACTTAGGAATGCTAAAGGAAAAAAAGGTATTAGAGACCACACTCTTGATATGGGGGAGTTCAAGATAATTATTGGTGGCAAGCCCAAAACATCACATAAAGTGCACAGAGGGGTAGGCTTTAGAGGATTATAATATATTTTTTTTTGGGGTAGCTTATCATTGGTTCACATTTATTAGGCTTTTCCCCCCTCACCATATGCTTATGCAACATGATTAGGTTCCTATTGAGGTTGTTGTCAAATTGAAGAAAAGGAAGGGGTAGGAACAACTGGTTGAACCAGGGTTAAATTACTATAAGGTTTAAGATGATCAGGGGGAGTGTTTGTTGGAGGATCAATCTACCAAACTAGGATCCCCAAGGTGATGTTAGGAAGACTCCACATAGACATGACAGGTATAGAAAAAAAACCAGGTAACGATAATGACCTAGAGGAACTGCTCCTAGATTGTTAATACATGGAGGAATGGTTCAAGGTTGGAAAGGACTTTGAGAGACACATGCAGAAGGAAGTTATCCTTGGGGAATTATACATGAAGGCTATTTTGAGTTGGGAACAATAGGTTGAGGTGTTTTTAGTTTTTGGATGGGTGTACTATATTTCTTGTCAGTAGCCCATGATGCTTGAAGCATGCAAAAAATGGACAAGCTAAGATTAGAAGGGGTAGGCAGGGGACCATAAAAAGAACCAAGCAAAGTGGAATATTTGTACACTCCAAGC
This sequence comes from Pinus albicaulis, assembly GCA_034641835.2. NCBI lineage: Eukaryota > Viridiplantae > Streptophyta > Pinopsida > Pinales > Pinaceae > Pinus > Pinus albicaulis. The sequence goes on along the minus strand of CM076583.1, from coordinate 880,458,318 downwards.
TATACATTAGTGAGGGATGAGACAATCATATTGCTAGTCATCAATGATATAGTGGACTGAGGTGAAGTATGAGATTTAGGATCATAGTATTTCAATCGATCAATGGTGACGATATTTGCATTATGAGAAAAGAACATATTACAAAAAAAAAACATATGCAACAACTAACATGGCATAGGTGTAACTACAATCCAAAATAATGTTATAAGATAATGGGGCATCAATGAATTTGATTTCAATAGAGACATTATTACTGGGAAAAATGATAGTACAATTGCGATATAAGGTGGGCATTTATGATAGATGATCATCCCAAGGATATAGACGAATGGTGGATGGTGACAGGTTAGGTGAACCAAGTTGCTTTCAAACACTAGCAACCATCACACAGGTGCATGTTCCTTCATCTATGATAAACCACTAAACTATGGTGTTTCCTATGGATACTTTTATTTAAAATGAAATAGATGACAGAAGTGGAGGATGTTCCAATTTATCAAGATCAAAGATAAGCATACGATCTTCAAAAGGATCCACAACACCCAAAGAAGAGAGTAGATATTTCCATTGGTATCGGCACATATGGATGTTTTCAAGTGTTGACATGGTAGCAGGAGACTGACATGCCAAGTCATCTACTTTGTTATAGGCATGGGTGGATTTCGTTGAAGGAGTGATTCAATGTAATGGACATTTGAGGATCTTAGGGATAGCCTCTACCTTAATTTGAGGGATCTCTAAGGTACCATGTGATGATTATAGAGGCTCGGTGGAAACTTGAGGTTGGGACTCAGTCATAGACTTAGTAGGTAGCTTGACATATTGGCGTGATCGACTATAAAGGTTAAATTTTTTTGTGTTGGCATTATTGGAATTCTTTATAAGTATATGATTGTCATTGTGACCAAATTGTGAAGGTTGTGGAGCTTCATCAACTTGTCTAGGTTGAGCCACTAGACACCCTGATGGGGAAAATTATTGGTAAGAACATTTTGTTGATATGAAATAGGAGGAAGAGGAGGTGGAGTGATAGGTTGTTATCTTCTAGAAGCAGTTGTTTAAGCTTCCCATGCTTTAGGCATCTGAGGTAGCAAGGGACAATCATGAGTATAATGTCCATACACGCTACAATAGGCACACGTATTTTTCATATGAATTTCCTTTTCTTTATTGGGTTGTCTGCCTTGTTGTTGGGTGTGACATTAGGGTGGTTTCCTTGAGGTACATTAGGTGGTTGAGCTTGGTTATCTTGATTTCGTTGAGATTAATGGTTCTTCTTAGTGGCCTATTTATTATACAATTCACCTTAAGGAGGAGGTTGTTTTTGGGGAAGAGATGGAGCAAGCATTAGGAATTAGGGCTATAGTTTCAGAGGGGTTGGAGCACTAGGAGATGAATATGGAAAATAAGGAAGAGGGGAAAATTTTGGATAAATAGGTTGGGAAATAGATATCCATGGAATTTTCTGATGTAGTTTGGGATATGCATATCACGTGATTTCATTTGGATAAGGGTTCCCTTGTGCAGGGGGATAATTGTAAGACGAATTGGTCCCCCCTTGGGTTGACCAAAACTCATAAGAACTGGGGTATATAGTTGCGAGTGAGGGTGTGAAATGGATGCAACGATATTTTCCATGGCATGACATACCCCCTATGCATTAGGAACACTACGTCGAGGAAGATCAAGAAGAACGATATAAATATAGCCTGACTGAGCATAAATCAAGTCATATTTAGAATTTACTTGGAGTGTATCTTCCTGAGATTGAGGGAAGTGTGAAACGATATATTTACCTATGGGGGAGAAGAGCAATCTAAGGAACCAATCCATGTAAACATGATCTTCAAATTCAGGTTCCCTACACATGCTCATCCTTCTAAATCATTCATGAACATGATTAGATAGGTGAGTGCTAGAATTTTGATGAAAAGAAGTAAAGATTTTGATAAAAGCTTCATAATGGAGAGAAAACTATAAATAGGAGAGAAAATATTTGGAAAAAGTCACAAAATTGGAATGAGTGGCACTAGGATGATCGACATACCACCTAGAAACATCTCTAGTAAAAGTGTGATGGAATAGATGAAGATGGATGGAGTCTTCAGTGATCGAATTGGATGAACACCACATGTGAAATGAATGAACACGATTTGTTTGATATTCTCGAGGATTTCCTTCAAACTTGTGTATGTTGAAAGGAATTTTGGTATGAATACCATGCCAATTGGGATTATGTAGAAGAGGGTCATTGATGAGACGATTAAAATCAAGAATACCTAAACCATCCATAAAGGGTAGTAATGGAGTAGGAGTGACCATACCTGAAGATTTTCCTTTCTGCTCGTCGGGTTACCACCTTGGTTTCCCATACCTGTATTGGTGCTAGACATGGTTATGGTACAAGGTTGAGAAAATGCATAATCAAAGGAAGAACTAGATGAATCACTATAGCAAGAGCCATAAAGAGGACTCGATGGAGGACTGAGAGGATGAAATCTAACTCAACAAGGAGGAGTAATATGTCCTAATGGAAACTGAGGGAGAAGGCCTTGAATTATCCACGAAAAATGCCTAAGGGGATAAATTATTTCCAGATGATAGTGACACTAAGGACTAAAGGATTATAGGAGAAAAATAGTAGCAAACAACAAGAAAACACTTAATGCAATTGTGCACAGTCAAAACCAACAATATAATGATGTTACTATAATACACGAATTCTCGTCCTATCAATGAAAATTACCTCTAGAATATAGGTGATCTAAATCCTCAAAAAATCCTAAATATACTATTTTATATGGCCTTTCAAAGAAATTCTTACATGATGAAATCTCATCCTCGCAAGTAGAGTTTTCTTGAGAAATGTGGTGTAGATAACTAACTGCTTTCCACAACCAGTCCTATAGGGTTATTTCCTATGATTGGTGAATACATTTTTTAGAAAATTATATATTATGTACCAATGGAACACTTAAAATATGCAGAAACACAAACAAAAAAAGCATATAAAACAAGATAGACACAGATATATGTGGTTCACCCAACTTAGGCCATGTTCACGGAAACAATCATTCCTTCATTTATATTATCTAGCAAAATGAGGAGACACAACCTACAACAGATCCACTGTAATCTCCTTTTCTCTCTCACACAGTCCCCCTTTATATTTCTTGCTCAGAATATACACACGATACACAAATGCAATACAACAACCTCATACAACAGAAGGGTTTCCTTCTAGAGAAAAAAACTCCTAAATTAAACATAAATTCTATTGTCAGATCATATGCCTATTGAACGGCCTAGACTGACTACAAAATTACAATATTTTAGAATGAAAATTTACATTTGTTTTTAGCTTCAGTGGCGCTGCCCCTTGAAACCCTCCCACCAGGTGGGCTCCAAAATGGCGATGTCACCCACCCCCCTAGACCCCCCTGATAGTGATCAAATGGTGGGTGACATTGTCGCCCCGTTAATAACAGGGGTCCAACGTGGTGATACATCTAAGTAAGGAAGATAATCATGCTCCAAACCTAACAATATCCCACTTCGAGACTGATTGTAGCAACTCCACCACTGCTTCATTTTCTAGAAAATTATTGCGCATTGGACCTGCTTGTTTCTCATCTTCATCATCACACTTGAATACCAATTAAAAATTACCAAGATATGAGTTTCTCCCTGTTTACAACTTTTGTTAGCATATATGTATGATTCTGGATAGTGTGTATATTTTCCAGCTTCAACTTTCCATCTTTGAACAGCAACCATGTGAAGTGGTACTTGAGTTGTATGGGTTTAGTCCTGGAATGAAATGTTGAGTTCTTTGCAAGATGAATGGCACTCTGGTTGTCATTATATAACCTTCCCATCTCCTTCTTCTTCCCCAATTCATCCATAAACCTTTGTAACCAAATATTTTCTTTACTAGCCTTTGTAGCAACAACATACTTTGCTTCTATTGTTGAAAGTGCATCAAAACTTTCACTACAAGGAAAAGACCCTCCAGTTGAGGTTATAAAGGAAGATTTTAGTGTTATAAAATTGGCGAAAATTGTCGAAATTTTTTTTCTACAACATCCATTTTTGGTAACAAAGGTTTTGGTAGATCTTTTAACGGAATTTCAACACAACTAAAAAACTTGGGAGGCCGAAGGCTATTACTGATGTTTTTTTCATTAGTGCGCTACTAACGTCTCAACACACTGATGCATGTCATATAGAAGATCGGCTCAGGGTGGTTGAAGGTTCATACACCGGGTGCCCTGTAGGTGATACAAGACATGGGGTCGTTCTATTTGGTATTGGGATTTATGCGGTGCCCATAGGTCGTATCAACGCACTAGTACGTAGTCTTATAGAAACACGCTAGTGCACAGTATCATACAAACACACCGATTGTTCTACTTTGTAGTGGTATTTGTGCGGTGCCCATAGGTTATACAAATGCACTGGTGCGTAGTCTCATATAAATGCACCAATGCACAATATCGCATAAATACACCGAGATTTATAGTTGCTATTGGTATTTATGTGGTTCCTATAGGTCTTAAAATTGCACCAGTGCATTGTATCATAAAAACACACTAGTCTACAGTAACTGATGCACACTGGTGTTCATTTTGTATTTTTTTAAAACATCGACCTGTGACAGTGCAATTATTGTGATTGTTTTAAATTCATTATTCATCAAAATTTGAAACATCTTATAACATTATTCATATTAATTAATTTTTTATTAATACATTTCAATGTAATGTTTGGATTACTTTGTTATATCATATCATAATTATTGTGATCTTTTTAAATTCATTGTTCATCAAAACATGACACATATCTTATAACAATATTCATATCAATGAGATTTTTATTTCTGCATTTGAATGTGATGTTTGGATTAATTTTCTATATCATATCATCAAATTTCACATCTCTTCATTATAATATTTAATCATCAAAAAATTTAATCAGTGGTGTTACACTTCATAGCGACAATGGAGAATGCAATAGAATAAATTAAAACGTATTTTATTATATGCATATATATATATATGAATAATATAGCCCTTTTCATACAAAATGAGACAGTTATTGGTATCTCTTTTTCTTTCAATTGAGACACTATTTCCATCACATTAAACAAAATGTCTGATTTCATAGAAAAATATTTCAAAAAATACAATGCCTTGGTTTGATATCCAAACATAATGATCATAATTCTTCACTTACTGTTTTCACTGCTTGAGCTACTTCCATGACTTGGGTTATTTTTAGGACTATTTTGTTCACAGTGTTGATTGTTTTCTTCTTCTTCACATTCCATCTACAAATATAAAAATTAACTGTAATGAGTGTATATACATTGGTGATAATAATGAAAATTGCAATATTAAATGATATACATCAATGTAAATTGAAAAGATATGATGTACCATAGCAACAATTGACTCATGAACTATACACATTCTTTCAAAACCATGTAGTATGTGATCTTTCAAGATTTCATCTATTCGCACAGTTCCATACTTTGTTTCCTACAAGTTTTATACCCCATAAGAAACCATATATTTAATATAAAATATTTTTTTTACTCTATTAATTATAGACAGAGATAAGTAAAAAAATATCGATAGATGCTTACAAATTCCACAATTAATTTCTCATATGCCAAAATATACTCACAACCCATATTTAAGCCACTATCAATCAATTACTCTTATGGTTATTATTTTTATGTTACCACCTATTTGAAGACATTCAATGATGATTTTTGTAAAACAACTTGAAATATACAAAAATGAAATCTAGTTAAGTTGTTATAAGAAAGTAACAATTACTCGCAAACTTCGATATCAACCCTTTTCTTCCTTGTCATCCTATTTTTTGTGCTGAATGGGTTCCATTTTCTTTTCTTTTCTGCAAGAAAATATTTGAAAATTAATATTTAATGCTAAATTATTTATTTATTGTACCTAATGATCGAAAAATTAAACTATTACATATTACATTTGAAGCACGGTGTTATTGAGATGGCTCCTCCTGGGATGCAATTTTTTCCATTTCTTTGACCTTCTCCTTGTACACCTTTTTGGATATTCCTACTAGCATATTTCTGATATCAGTTCGTTTATCTTTTGAGATTTTGATAATCTTCCTAAAAATGTAACATGACAATAAACTATTTAATTTTTATATTGATATATGAAAATTAAATATAACAAAAGTGATTTTTATAAATAATTCTAGAAAAACATTTAAAGGAATATTACTTTTTCATTCCTTTTTCTTTTGTACGTTTTTGCTATTAAAAGCCTGACATGTCTCATTGACAAATTATCTAGAAACTCTTCTTGTAGTTTAGATAAAATTTGGTTCTTGGAATCATTAGATCTATTTTTGTATTGTAAGTGGAAAGAACATCTAGATACTCATTCCACTAGATCCCTCAAACTTTTGTAAAATAATTCCCCCCTTTCGTTAACCTCCAATGCCACTCTAGATGAACTAAGGAGCAACTAATTTTCATTTTCATGTTCTATTTTTTTCTTTTCTTAGAAAAAAATTCTTTTTCTAAGTTGTTGGTCCTTGTAGAACATTAAAAATATGTGAATTAATAGTTTGTTTGAAACATGTTATCTAATAATTTTAAGTATATTATTAATGAGGATTAAAAAAAGAAACTCATATTAGATCGATAGTATTTTTTCATTCACCGATTCATTATTTTGCAATTTTTGCATCAAGATTTTATGCTCTTCTGATCCTAGATCAGAAATAGCCTTTTCGATATTCATCATTTTGTGGCTCTGCATGATACACAATAAACAATACATATTAGTTAAAGTTACATATAGTTCAAATTTTGTAAACAATTTACAAAGAACTTGCTTTTTTTTTCTTTTCTTGATTTGTTATCAGTATTTTTGTTACTTGATCTCTTATCAACCATTTCTTTATCAATATGAAACCTATACCATATCATTCATTAATATATTTTTTAAATAAATTATCAAATTTTCATGTAAAAAAAGAGTACCAAGAAAAAGATGCACTTTTAAATGATGTACGCATCGACATCAGTACGTCGTGTTCTTATAAACACACCGCCCTAGCAGTATAAATCAGAGTATGATGATCTATGTCAATAAGGAGCAGTGATGTGTTACATGCTAACCACCACAATGATTAACACAGAAAAAAATAATAAAAATCGTCTAGTGTTAGTTTTTGTAGCATATGGTGTCATGGAGGGGGCAGTGCGGCCGATTCTTATAAATGCCCCTCACAAACAAGGGGCCACTGTATGGTGCTCTCTGTCAACTAGGAGACCTGGTGCATTATATGTTACATGGTGCATTGATTAACAAAAAATAATTTTTTTTTCTAAACAATACATGAGCGGTGCATTATAATGAAATAACGCACTGATTCCCTAGTTTTCATATGGCACACAGATTAAAAAAAAAATATTTTTTTATCAAACAGTACATGTGTGGTGCACTAGGATAAGCTAGAGCAATGGTGTGCTAGGTTATGTAGGGCACACCAATTAAAAAAATTATGTTCTTTTTATATTCACGCACGGGCTGGCATGGAGTGAGATCTGACTATGCAAGTCGTCCCATGGGTTAGGTGTCATAGGCCTATATATATAGCAATACAAACCCAATAAATATAAAATGAGAATCCCTAATTCTGAAATCATAGAAATGGGAAGAAGCAAGGGCAAAAAAAAAATAATGAACAGTTTAGGGTAAAAATGAATATTTGTTTTTTATTTATTTTTTCTGAAAATGAAAAAAAAAATTGAAATTTTTTACTTACTATGTAAAAAATACTACAGAAAATGTAAAAAAAATAATCAAATTTAATCACAAGATCGTTTTAAATTATATGCTATAGGGTTTTAATCACCAGAGGTTTGGAATTCTAATTGTCTAAATAGTTCTATTCGAAAGTAGTTCGCTGCTGCATAGTGCTCTTGTGCTCTCTTGCTCCAAGTATGTCTCGTGCAAATATTTGGTTGAATTGTTTTGCAAAAATAGTGAAATAATGAAAAGTGTTAAGCATTTAATGAAGTATTTTATGAAATCAAATTTTCAAAAATATTTTTCAACCCATTTTTCAATTTACAGATTTGTTTTTCACTTAAAAAAATAAAGTTGCATTTTTCTTATTTGTGTCTTTTCATCACTGTTGCGTGAATTAATAACACTGCACTAGTGCGTCAATTAATAACATGGCACCAGTGCGCAGTAACTGAAATTGCACTGATGCAGCTATCTGTACATAACCACCAATAACAATAAGTCCATTTTTAAGGCACTGAAATTAATTTTAGGTGTGTGCACTAAAATGTGTTGGTGATTTTGCTCAAATGCAGGGAGAAAATATCATACTTATATCAAATTGACAATTCTTCGAAATCCAACTCGTTCCATAATATTTCTCAAAGTCCATGGCAGAGTTCTCCCTATCCATCTCGAGATGTAATATTTACATCATATTTTATTTATATTTTTATTATCTAATTGAATTTATGTTTTTAATTCATGTCAATCAGCTTAATAAATTTTATAATGTATACAAATTTGCAGGTTCATGTAGATTCATAATCGAGTTCAGATGCACAAAATAATCAAATGGCTCCAAAATGTCAGAAGCTCTTTTCAGGACCACCATACCACAAGGCACATTTAGTATATGAAAATGGACAGCCGCTTCACCCTGCCAATTGTGAAAATATTGCATCTTCTAGCCACATTACCAGGACAATGTGGTAATAATAATTGATTCTTATATTAATTAACTAATTCAATGTCAAACATATTAATAATGCATTGTCAATGTTCTTAGTGATTGATATCATAGATTTTGTAATAATAATGTTCAAATATATTTTTTGAAATTATTAGGATTCTAGTGATGATGAGTGACCTACCTACCGTCTTTCATTGCACCCCACGACAATGTCAAATCGAGAGAAGGTTGAATTAAGAGAAAAAATGGGAGAGGAACGATACCAAGAATGGTTGAATCAGCCACTGATTCAATTCCCACTACGTCGAGATTCACCAATTACGAATGACTACATCAATAGTAGTTGTTCACAATCTAGCGATGGAGGCAATCAAATAGAGGTTGGTATCGATGATTAATTAAAGGATATGACTGCCATGGAGACAATGTTGTTAGATGCATTCCAAAATGATGATCAACTAGGGGATGTTGCTCATATCGCTGACACATTTTTTGAAAGCCTTAAATTTTCTTCCACCACCCCTCTCTTTGGACCAGGCAATCAGTCAAATTCTACCCAGTTGGGTACAACGATGTTACTGTACAAATTTAAAGGAAATTTTGGCTTCTCTAATGCATGTTTCTCGTCAATTTTGACGTAAGTTACCATTAAGTCCTCCCATATATAAATTTGAGAAATATAATCACACAATTAACATTAAAAATGGCCAATTTTATGAATGTTGATAATTATATTGGCATTAATGTACATTTAATATTTTCCATGATCACCAACTACAGGTTATTCAAAGAAAAGGTTCCTCTGACTGATAATGTCTTGCCCGATAGCTGTGAAGAGGCAAAGAAATTGTTGAAAATGTTGGGTGTTGAGTACATATCATATCATGCATGTCCAAATGATTATATTCGATATAGAGGAGAATATGCAGATAAAGAGATATGTATGAAATGTGGGCATGACAGGTATCATAAATAAAAAAAATAAGGGTAAATCACGTGGTCCTCCTTTTAATATATTGAGGCACATGCCTATAATCCCAAGGATTCAAAGTCTCTTTCGTTGAAAAGAATTAGCTGTGTTGCAGGGATGGCATGCCTCACATAGAAGTGAGTTGGGAGTTATGTGAATCCCAACTGATGCAATAGCCATGAAGCATATAGAGGATATAGGGCCCGAAAAATTCAAGAATGAAGTATGAAGTCTACAACTCAACATAGGCATGGATGGCATCAACCCATATCTCCTATGGAACAAAACTATTCTATTTGGCCTATAGTAGTGATCAATAACAATATCCCCCCATGGTTTTCTGTGAACAATGAACATCTTATGTTGGCTCGTGTAGTCCTTGGTAGATGAAAAGTGAAGAATATGGATGTCTACTTACAACCACTATTATATGAATTGAAGGAATTATGGGATGGGATAAATGTATACGATGTATCAAGACCCATCACAGTAGATAATACTTTTATGTTGTATGCCATATGTGCTTACATGACACATGACTATCCACACTTAGGATTTTGCTCTCATAAATTACATGTTTATTGATTTTTTATATACGTAACAATATTCTTTCACATATTAGTTATTTAATTCATTGTAATTGTTCTAATCTTCATGATAATCTATAATGTGCCATGCATATAAATTATATACAACATTCTCGTAGGTCTTGTAAAAAAATTCTATTTTGGATGTAAATGTTGTGGACCTTCTCTGAAAGTTAGATGGTCCAAGGACCTACGGAAGCCAATGTATGATTCCTCCATGGTATTTTATAATATTTGGGTCGAGGACCTAAGTGATAGCTAAAATTTCAAAGTTTTTAGAAATGTTTCAAACCTAAGTGACTTGATAGATCTCGTCTTCGTAATTTTGGTACTGCAAACGGTTTGAAAAACCGATACCAGATGAATATGTTATCGTGATTTGAAAAGTCCAGTAAATTCCAATTTTTGACCTTTGACTAGGTTTGACTAGGAATTTGAATATTCAACAAAGGGAAAATTCCTAGAATATTCTTGGAATATTCCTCGTAATATTCCTCGAAATATTTCTTCTGGGTGAATTGCAGGTTTACAACTGGCAGGACCATATTGCTCAATGATTCCATAATTGTGGTTTTGCCCAATCAGAGGTTGCAACATGGTAGGCCAGAATGTTGCCACGTGGCCTAGGAGTGGTCATATAAAATTTTTGGTTGGGGACAGGAGTCGACCACAAGACCTCCTGCATAGCATGCCTACACATATATCGTCTTCGCTATTTTTGTTTCTTAACCTATAAGTCTACAGGTTTATTATATTGTTTATAGAATCCAGATTTGGGGGATGGAGGGGCCAACCCCTCCCCATATCGTCATCAGATCATGACCCCGGGCCAAGGGCTTAAGCTCCTTACTACTAGTATTAAACTACCAACACCTAACGGTCCTGTGGAAAGTGCTATCACATGTTACGGTTACAATTCATCTAACGGTCTTGCAACCTGCGTCTCTGCCAACAGTTACGAGGTGTCACATGGTGATGGTTCTTCACACATTTTGCTCCCATGCTTTCATTAATGAATTTTGAACCGGAGTTCAACAAACCAACCCATAGTTTATATGTGGTTCCCGCTGATGGTTACGGTGAAGACCGCAAGGTTTGGGACACGTGCCCAACCCAAACCAGCTCATTTATTGTTAATGGTTAGTACGGTGGTTTAAATTGGTGGGCGTGCCATTTTTTGGCGAATTTATATTTTCTACTACGGTTTAACTTAATTTTCCCAGATTTAGTGGAGTTGATTTAGGGGTAACTAGACAAAATTTGTTTAGGATCTATCTTTAGCTAGATTCGTCCATTTCAAACATGTCTCAGTAGCCAGTATCCATTGTCAAAAAACTAGTATTCTATTCTGACTATTTTGAGCCTTCTGAATCCAATGGAAGTATTTCTAGAAGATTTTTAGGACCTCTAAAATTTCGGATGCTTCAGGGAATTTTTCAGTGAACGTAGAACCAAGGGGTGCCACCAGGTGTTGGAGATGTAACCGGAGCAGCCGGAGGCCAATTTATGCAAGTGAGTAGTCTATTATGACTATTTTTGACATTATGAATCCACTTAAGGGAATTTTAGAGTCATTTTGAGAGTTATGAAGGCTGGGAAGCCACAGGGAAGTTTCAGGCAGCTCAGGGCCATCAGTGGATGGAGGCCTAGATTGGGGAGCCAAAGCTCATTTGGAGAAAATGATCATTCTATTTTGGAGGTATGATATGTGATGGAAACATTAGGTGAGGTTTCAAGGACATAAAATGATCTCTTAAGGAGATAGTGTCAAAGATAATCTCATGGAAGCTTAAGGGTACTCACAGAAGAGGTCAAGTGTAAGGGAACCTAGGTCTATCCTCAAAGTAATGGCATCCATTCCACGGGTATGATGATATTATAAACCCAATGGTAAATCCAAAATAACCATTGGAGTTAATTATTTACTTTTGATATAAAATTTTCATCATAATCCTAAAGAGCCAAATCAGTTGACAAAGGCTGAAGGAGACGTAGCCCACGATATTCGGGTGAAATCCTATGTTAAATTTGTTGTTATGTGTTGATGCTTATTTTTTTCACTTTATGGTTGTTACACGTGCTTAATACCATTAAAAAAAAATTTCTTAAAGCCCTTAAACATTTAAAAAAAAACATACATCTAAATCAAGTGCTTAATTCTGCACAATCAAGAATAAGTGAGATCTTAATTTGTTTAAATGAGTGGGAGGTTCTTGAAAAGCATCACAAGTTACCCAACCCATTTTAAATTTCAAATATCTCATACATTCCTGACTCATTGGTGAGGGTTTTAGAGCCATCATAGGACTTCTGTGCAATATTTTGCATCAGATAATTTCTAGGGGCTAGCAGGGCCATCAAGGGCCTGGAACAGAATGAGGCCTAGCCAAGGAAGATAAATCCCTTACTTAGGAAACCAATAGTAAATTTTCGATGTTGACGGAAATTCTAGTGGTATGATGATATTCTAAACCCAATGGTACATCCTGAATAATCATTTGAGTTAATTATTTACTTCTAAAAGAATTTTTTCATCATAATCCCAAAGATCCAAATTAGTTAACAAAGGCTCAAGGAGATGTAGCCCACAATATTCAGGTGAACTCCTATATTAAATTTTTTTTTATGTGTTTATGCTTATTTTCTACACTTTATGTTTGTTGCACATGCTTAATATCAACAACAAAAAGTGTTCTGAAAGCACTTAAACATTTAAAAAAAAACATAAACCTGAATCAAGTCTTCAATAAGCTAGATCTCAATTTGTTTAAATTAGTGGGAGGTTCTTGAAAAGCATAAAAAGTTATCAAACGCATTTTTAGATCAAGTTGGTATCAGAGCACTAGGTTTCTTTCTTGATAGAGCAAAAGGTTGCTTTCTTAACAGAGAACTATGCTTCTTGTTTGACTTGAAATGTGTTTAACAGTGCAAAGAATTTGACTCTTTGCAAACTGACTGTTGCTTACAAGTTTGATTTTGCTAGAGGTTAATGGAAAGCAAATGCTAGCTAAGTCTAGAGGAGGACAAGAGGGAATAATTCATCTTCCTTACCCAAAGGACCTCAAGGCAACCCTTGAAGCACAAGAGGATTTGTTTACAAAAGGAATCTTGAAGAATAACTTGACTCTACAGCCATATTGTTTTGAAGCTTTGTGAATTTTGGGTTGAAGTTATTTAGCTCATTTTCACAAGATGAAAACTTCTTCAAGTGAGGATTCAAAATCCTCCTCCTTTAGAATATTATTTGATGATGAGATTAACCGAGACTTCTACATCCTGAAGGATATGGTGTAAATTTTGTATTAAGATAAAAGAGAAAGCAATAGACTTCATGAACAATTGGTTTCTATGAAGCAATATAAAGAAGGACTTCTTCAAAGAATGCATGAGATGAAGATGCAGCTCCATAAAGCCCAACAGGCCTTAACCAAGAACGTGCTTGAAGCAGAGGTAAATCACTCAAATTTGTCTTCAATTACCTCTTCAGATAGATGTGTAGGTTCATTTGAAAATCACACTAGAGGTATAGGGTGCAAGTTCATGTTAAAAATGGGCTATGAAGGAAAGGGTCTAGGAAAACATGCACAAGGCATGATTGATCCTATTTTTCTTGAGGAAAGACCTAAGAAGTTTGGCCTAGCCTATATTCAATCTTATGGCGAAAAATATATAGCCATGAAGGCATTTGAGACAGCTTTAAGTAGAAATTTTGTGGCAAGTTCTAAACCGTAAACATGTAAAGTTTGTTTTCAAGTTGATTTCCGTTGTTTGAAGCCTATGTTGCAGAAATATGTGTATAGACTTGTAGTTTATGGCGAGTAAGAGAGTTGGGAGAGCTATCAAGAAAATAACACTAATGTTATTCTTAAAAATAAATTTGGAACTTCTACAAGTTCATCTCCTAAAGAAGGTAAAAAAGATGGGCGTGCAAAGCAGCATTTGAGGTATAATTCTTCCCATGGTCAAGTTGATTATGTTTATGTTAAGCATGGAAAATATGCATGCATGAAAGGAAGAAATATTTGGTGTTATTATTGTGGTATGTGTAACCATGATGTTTCAAAATGCTGGAAGAGGATGAAGGCATACATGAAAAAGTTGAAGAGAAGGAAACTTCCTCAAAACATGCAAAAGACTTGCTCAGATTTCCAGAGAAAGGGGAATTTTGTTGCCCAATGTTGGACCTTGCATCCAACTAATCATACCAAGAATTTGAAGTAATAGGATAGAAATATTGGCGAAATTGGAACCAAATATTCCACCATTGATGTCAGAATAGATGTTTCACATGAAGAATATTTTCAGCAGCAAAAATCACCATGGAAGTGACTTGGTAAGAAGTGGTTTAACTCCTTAACTATGTAAGACATAGATTCATTTTCACACATGAAAATTTTAGTCATGTATGCATTTCTGTTGGAAACTTATGTTTTTTTTATCCACCTTGGATCGATAATGAAGGACATGATGTCTAGCTACCTTCTATAAATTTCTCACCAGAAATTTCTGGATGACAAAGGAAGACAATTCTTGACAGGAGGGCCAGAGCATCTAAGAATGGAAGTGTTGAATACCTTTAAGTTGGGATCAAAGGCACTAAGCCATTCAAGGAAAAGTGTAAAGGCGTGAAATAAGAGGGTGTTGACCTCTCATGTACTGAACATATCTGGTAATCAGCCTTTTGAGGTCTGAAATATTCGCAATGGGAAGGTGTGATCAGATTTGGATCAAGGACCTAAGTGATAGCTAAAATTTAAAAGTGCTCGAAAGTGTGTCAAACTTGAGTGACCGGATAGATCTTGTCTTCCTGATTCTGGCACTGCGAACAGTTCAAAAAACTGACACTGTATGCAGCAGTTATCATGATTTGAAAATTCCAGTAAACTGCAATTTTTAACTTTTGACTAGGTTTGACTAGGCATTTGAATATTCAACAAAAAGAATATTTCAAGGAATATTCTGGGAATATTATTGGAATAATCCTTTGAATATTCCCTATAATATTCTTTCCAAACGAATTGCAGGTTAACAAGTGGCAGGACTGTATCAGTCAATGATTGCAAAATTGTGGTTTCGGCCAATCAGAGGGTGCCATGTGGCATGCCTGGAGGTCGCTACATGGCCGTAGAGTGTTCATGTAAAAATTTTATTCAGGGATAGGAGTCAACCCCGAGACCTCCTGCATAGCATGCTTGTGTATATACAGTCTCCGCTATGGCTGTTTCTTAACCTATGAGTCTACTGGTTTATTATATGGTTTATAGAATCTACCTTTGGGGGTTGGAGGGACCAGCACCTCAGGCTAGCCCCTCCCCATGTGGCCATAGGCCCGTGACCCTGGGCCAAGGGCTTAATCCCCTAACCGCCAACATTAAACTACCAACAGCTAGCAGTCCCATGGAAAGTGCTATCACATGTTACGGTTACAGTTTATCAAATGGTCATTACAACCCGCGTGTTTGCAAATAGTTGTGAGGTGTCACATGGTTATTTTTATCTACATGGTTTGCTCCAATGGTTGCATTAATGAATTTTAAACCAGACTTTAACAAACCAACCCACAGTTTATATGTGGTTCCCGCCGACGGTTATGGTGAATACCGCAGTCTTTGGGATATGGGCCCAACCCAAACTGTCTCATTTATTGTTAATGGTTATTTCAGTGGTTTAAACTCATGGATGTGCCATTTTTGGCGAATTTCTATTTTTTACTATAGTTTAACCTAAGTTTCCTAGATTTAGTGGAGCTGATTTATGGGTAACTGGAAAAAAAAAAATTAGGCTCTATCTTGAACTAGATTTGTCGATTCTGAGAGTGGGAATAGTCAATTTTGACTCTATCAGACATTAAAGACTCATTGGTGAGGGTTTTAGAACCATCATAGGACTTATGAGTGATATTTTCATCAGAGAAGTTCTAGGGGCCATTAGGGCCATCAAGAGCGAGCAATAGAATGGGGCCTAGCGAGGGTAGCTAGATTCCTTTCTTAGTAATCCAATAGTAAAATTTGGATGTTTCAGAAATTATGGAACTAATGGTGAGGTTTGAAGAGCTAGTAGAGGAGTTACGAAGGCCTATATGTTTCAGAGAAGTTCCAAGGGCCACCAGGTGCCAGCAGGAGAATGAGGCATGTCTAGAATAGACAGTATACATTCTCAACAAAACAATGCCTTCTGAATCTAATGGAAGTATTTTTAGAATCTTTTGAGGACTTCTAAAAGTCGATATGCTTCAAGGAAGTGTTCATTGAACCAAGAGCCAGGGGGTTCCACTAGGTGTTGGAGGCGTAATCGGAGCATATGGAGGCCAATTTATGTAAGTGAATAGTCTATTCTTACTATTTTGGACATTATTAATCCATTTAAGGGATTTTTAGATTCATTTGGAGACTTATGAATGTCGAGAAGCCATAGGGCAGTTTCGGGCAGCCTAGGTCCATCAATGGATGGAGGCCTAAATTGCGGAGCCAGAGCTCATTTGGAGAAAATGATTAGTCTATTTTAGAGGACTGATATGTGTTGGAGATAGTAGGTTAGGTTTCAGGGATAGAAAATTATTTCTTAAGGAGTTAGCGTCAAAGAGAATCTCACGGAAGATTAGGGGTACTCATAGAATAGGTCAAGTCTAAGGGAACCTAGGTGTATCTTCAGAGTGATGACAACCATTTGAGAGGTATTATGATATTCTAAACCCAATGGTACAACCCAAATAACCATTGGAGTTAAGTATTTACTTGTAAAATAAATATTTCATCATAATCCCAAAGAGCCAAGTCAGTTGGCAAAGGCTCAAGGAGACGTAGCCCATGATATTCAGGTGAAATCCTATATTAAATTTCTTTTTATGTGTTGAAGCTTATTTTTTGTACTTTATGGTTCTTGCACATGCTCAATATCAACAAAAAAAATGTTCTTAAAGCACTTAAACAATTAAAAAAAACATACACCTGAATCAAGTGTTCAATTCCGCATAGTCAAGAATAAGCTAGATTTTAATTTGTTTAAATGAGTGGGAGGTTCTTGAAAAGCATAACAAGTTATCCAACCCATTTTTAGATCAGTATTCCTCCCAGAAAAACACCCTTACAGAAGAGCAACATCTTCTTTCAATGGTAAATGAGAGAGAACCCAAAGGCCTCCAATAACGACACTAGCTGAGTGGTTTAAATAATATCAGAGAGAGAAGGAGAAGGATTTCATAGAAATGTTTGATTCAAATGGGGAGCCCATGTTTGATTATCCAAAAATTTTTGACACGTATCTTAAGAAATTTCCCATTGGCATGAAAAGGAAATCTATCTTTTATAACCTCCCATATTGGGAGCATCTAAATATCACCCACTTATTAGATCCCATGCATATATTTAAAAATGTTTCATATTATTTATGGAGGTGCATATCATCTAAACAAAGTGAAACATTAGCTGTTACGAAAGATCTTATTACTTCAAAAACTAAAAAAAAAATTGGCCAAGATGATTAAAAGGTACAGGATCAAAGGAAGGCATTGGTCCCACTAATTCATGGTATTTCAAAGAAGGTGATGTCCCATGGATTTAAAAAAAATATGATCTTTCTTCGGAGAAGGAACTTATAATGGGTCTGAGGGTGCCATCTTCATACGGGTCTTCACTACGGCGCTGCTTCACCATGGATGACCATTTTTCGGGGTTGAAATCCCATGAACATTTGAATCTTCTATTGGTACGCATAATGTCAAAAGAATGATTTTATTATTTGTTATATTAATAAATTTTATCCCATGCAAGGATCATAAAACATATCTAATTTTGTATATTATTGCACATGTTTATAAATTTGCAGTGTCATTATCCTTTGTTAGTGTGTGGGTGTGTGAAACATGAATTCCCTCAAGCCCTAGGACATGCCATATCTAAGTTATCTACATTTGTACATTGGATCACGTGAAAGGAGATTCATGTGGCTAGCATTCCACAGTGGCATCAATAGATAGTTGAGATTGTTTGTATGTTTGAGAAGGAACTTCCGAGGAGTTTCATGGACTTGCATGTTCACGTTCTAATCCACCTAGTAGATGAGGTTGAATTAGTTGGGTTGGTTTCTTGTCGTTGGACGTTCTTCTTAGAAATGTACATGAATAAATTGAAAGGTTTTGTTCGACAAAGGGAAAAACTCGAGGGGTCTGTGGCAGAGGGGTACATATTGTATAAGTCTTTCTATTATTCCATTGAGTACATCAAGGAGATCAACAACATACCAAGTGTGGTGATTTGGGATGATGAAAGGGATTAAGACTAAAGAGAAGGGGAGTTGCTCCAAACAAATGGAAAAAAGTGCTTGATAAAGATTAGGCGACTTATAATTTTTCAAATTTACACAAAGTAAATATTCATGTTGAACTTCAATATAATGAATATTTTTATCTCTATGTATTATATAATGTCTGTTTTATTTCATCAACGAATGTAGAAATTGAAGCAATCAATAAATCTGTTCTTTAGAATTATGAAGCGACACAACCATGGGTCGCATTATACGAACAAAAGAGGATGAATAGAGATAGTGACAGGAAAGAATTTAGATGGTTCAATGGTAGAAGTGTGCCTTATCCTGATCATTTAAAATAAAATATGCCAAAAATTTGGCCAACAGTTGTGTTGCTGACCAAGTCACAGATAAATACGGTGAAATCAGTGTTAAGTCCCTATATTAATAGTGTAGTCCCTTATTATGTCAGTGTAACCCCCCTTATTGTTATTTTTGTACCCCTATAACCCCTATATTGTTATTATTGTGCACTTACATTATTATTCTTAGGTTGGCTAGGATTACATTGTGGCCCCACTAGGATTACATTATGGCCCCATGGACTCCTATATATAGAAAGGAGGTTTTTTCATTTGCATCATCCAATAATTGTTAATTCATGTAATGTATTGGAGGTTTCCCCCTCAAAGTGGCTTATTTCTAAGGCATTGATATCTCTTTTCTTCTCTTTTTGGAGTTGGTTTCACAACATTTGGTATCAGAGCTTTGGATTCTAGGGTTTTGCTACTCCAAACAGGTTATCATGGAATATTCACTATAAATTTTGTTCTACAAAGGTTTAGAAGCTAAAATTTTTAGAGGGAGAAGTCGAAATCCAGAGGGCAATCGTCGCAAAATTTCAGAGCTTGGTTCACAATATTGTCAGAGATATGATCTGTGGAAGTTACGGATTTTTTTTAGGATCCTGAATTTAACCTAAATAGGTCATCGCTATATTTTCGCTATAACTTTATTTCTACAAAGATTTAGAAGTTGAAAATTTTAGAGAGTGAAACCGAAATCCCGAGGTCCCTCTTCAGAAAATTTTAGAGCTTGGTTCAAAATATTTTCGGAGATAGGATCTATGGAAGTTAGGTCTGTTTAGGCTTCTGAATTTTATCTCAAATAAGTGACCATGGAAAAATATTGATAGCTCTCTCTTTGAGCATCAGATTGGAATGCTTGAAAAAGTGGCCGCAAGTAAACGAAATTTAGTTGCTTTCTATAAATTTCAGAGCCAAAGGAGAAAGCAGTGACATGTGGAAATTCGTACAAATTTGTTATACCGAACTAGTCCATAATTAGGGCATTCTGGCAGATTGGACATAAATTTCCCTTGAAGAATCCAAATTAGGTCAGACCTGTGGCATTCGAAAGAGGATTCAGAGGGCTAAATCAGGGCCAATTTTTAGATATTGAAGATAAAAAATCACAGAGATAATTCAATTTCAATATCGAGCTCCTCAAAAGCAAGAAAAGGGTGTGTATTTGGTTTTTAAAATTGCATAACTTTTGTTTGAAAAATCAGTTTGAAGTGATTCCAAGGGCATATTGAGCATATATTTCAGTATTAGGTTCTGAAATTCCTCCTAAAAATAATTCAAAACCCATTAAGCCCTCAGAAAGCTATACTATGACGCATGAAGAGGAAGAATTATAGTATGAGATATCAAAATTACGGTACCAAGTGCAACAAATTTAGATCTTACGAAGACAAACCGAAGAAGACATAGATGGTTTAAAAGCAGAAATGGAGGCTAATTTGGATGGTTTGAAGGATCAAATAATAGCTAATAAATTAGTGGAATATCACATCGAGCATCAACAACAAGTTCTCCAACTCTCAAAGGATAACCTAACTTTGGTGCAGAATCTAATGAAACAACAGGAAGATCAACATCACATCAAACGAAGTTCTGAAGCAGTCATAAAAACAAGAACTCAACAAGTACAATCAATTTTAGAGTATCTTAGCAAGTGGAAGAACTTTCTTGTAGAAGATTCCACATGGGAGGGTGAGAATTTTATACAGAAGCATCATGAAATAATCAAGCGTTGAGGAAAATACTTGTTTGAAGGTGAGGGGCATGTTAAGTCTCTATATTAATAGTGTAGTCCCTTATTATGTTAGTGTATCCCCCCTTATTGTTATTTTTGTACCCCTATAACCCCCATATTGTTATTATTGTGCACTTACATTATTATTCTTAGGTTGGCTAGGATTACATTGTGGCCCCACTAGGATTACATTATGGCCCCATGGACTCCTATATATAGAAAGGAGGTTTTTTCATTTGCATCATCCAATAATTGTTAATTCATGTAATGTATTGGAGGTTTCCCCCTCAAAGTGGCTTATTTCTAAGGCGTTGATATCTCTTTTCTTCTCTTTTTGGAGTTGGTTTGACAACATTTGGTATCAGAGCTCTAGATTCTAGGGTTTCGCTGCTTCAAACAGGTTATCATGGAATATTCACTATAAATTTTGTTCTACAAAGGTTTAGAAGCTAAAATTTTTACAGGGAGAAGCTAAAATCCAGAGGGCGATCATCGCAAAATTGCAGAGCTTGGTTCACAATATTGTCAGAGATATGATCTGTGGAAGTTAGGGATTTTTTTCAGGATCCTGAATTTAACCTAAATAGGTCATCGCTATATTTTCACTATAACTTTCTTTCTACAAAGATTTAGGAGTTAAAAATTTTAGAGAGTGAAACCGAAATCCCAAGGACCCTCTTTAGAAAATTTTAGAGCTTGGTTCAAAATATTTTCGGAGATAGGATCTATGGAAGTTAGGTCTGTTTTAGGCTTCTGAATTTGATCTCAAATAAGTGACCATGGAAAAATATTGATAGCTCTCTCTTTGAGCAACAAATTGGAATGCTGAAAAAAGTGGCCGTAAGTAAAAGATATTTAGTTGCTTTCTATAAATTTCAGAGCCAAAGGAGAAAATAGTGACACGTGGAAATTCGTACAAATTTGCTATACTGAACCAGTCCATAATTAGGGCATTCTGGGAGATTGGACATAAATTTCCCTTGAAGAAGCCAAATTAGGTCAGACCTGTGGCATTCGAAAGAGGATTCAAAGGGCTAACTCAGGGCCAATTTTTAGATATTGAAGATAAAAAATCATAGAGATAATTCAGTTTCAATATCGAGCTCCTCAAAAGCAAGAAAAGGGTGTGTATTTGGTTTTTAAAATTGCATAAAGTTTGTTTGAAAAATCAGTTTGAAGTGATTCCAAGGGCCGATTGAGCATATATTTTAGTATTAGGTTCTGAAATTCCTCCTAAAAATAATTCAAAACCCGTTAAGCCCTTAGAAAGCTATACTATGACGCATGAAGAGGAAGAATTACAGTATGAGATATCAAAATTACGGTACCAAGTGCAACAAATTTCGATCTTTCGAAAACAAACCGAACATGACATAAATGGTTTAAAAGTAGAAATGGAGGCTAATTTGGATGGTTTGAAGGATCAAATAATAGCTAATATGGATGATAAATTAGTGGAAGATCACATCGAGCATCAACAACAAGTTCTCCAACTCTCAAAGGATAACCTAACTTTGGTGCAGAATCTAATGAAACAACAGGAAGATCAACATCACATCAAACAAAGTTCTGAAGCAGTCACAAAAACAATAACTCAACAAGTACAATCAATTTCAGAGTATCTTAGCAAGTGGAAGAACTTTCATGTAGAAGATTCCACATGGGAAGGTGAGAATTTTATACAGAAGCATCAAGAAATAATCAAGCATTGA
Organism: Pinus albicaulis; assembly: GCA_034641835.2. Taxonomy (NCBI): domain Eukaryota; kingdom Viridiplantae; phylum Streptophyta; class Pinopsida; order Pinales; family Pinaceae; genus Pinus; species Pinus albicaulis. The sequence continues at coordinate 880,435,936 of CM076583.1, read as the reverse complement.
GGAAAATACTTGTTTGAAGGTGAGGGGCATGTTAAGTCCCTATATTAATAGTGTAGTCCCTTATTATGTTAGTGTAGCCCCCCTTATTGTTATTGTCGTACCCCTATAACCCCCATATTGTTATTATTGTTCCCTTACATTATTATTGTTAGGTCGGCTAGGATTACATTGTGGCCCCAGGGACTCCTATATATAGAAAGGAGGTTTTGTCATTTGTATCGTCCAAGAATTGTTCATTCATGTAATGTATTGGAGGTTTCCCCCTCAAAGTTTCTTATTTATAAGGTGTTAATCTCTCTTTTATTCTATTTTTGGAGTTGGTTTCACAACAATCCGTCGTTACCCATGTGCTGAAGAGGATGCACTAAACGTAGGGATTCGGTGGAACGACTTGGTAATAATCTATTTAATTTATATGTACATTTGAAACTTAACAATGAACCTTTCAAATGTAATTACATCTATATTTCATATTTTAACTGTTGGGTTATTATAAGACACGTGACACTATGATTTTTTAACTATTTTATAGGTGAATTTGTTCCCATCTATGTGGGCATATGGACACCATTTTCGCATAACAAATGCGATGATGGATACATCACACAAGACTGTCAAGTGGAAGTCGATTTCAACCAATTTAGTCAATCTAGTGACTGTGATCAAAACCTAGTATGAGGGACGTTAGGTTATGTCGGAAAGATACAAGAGATGTTTGAAGTGGATTTCTCTTCTGTACAATGTGTTATTTTTAAGTGCATGTGGTGGGACACCTTTGATCGGAATAATGTAAAGGAAGATCACGATAGTATAATGATATGTATCAACTCTAGAAAGGTGTGGGATGAAGCTAAGGAGCCCTATGTTTTCCTCAAACACTACAACCAGGTGTGTTTTACCCAGATGTGTTGGTTAGGGATTGGTGGTTTGTATTAAGACATGACCCTACATAAAAACATATTTTTTAGAACAATAGTGTTATCATGCCATGCGAGCTACAAGTTAATGGGGGTGATCATGAGAACCGAGAGTGATATGGTACATGTGTTATTTCATCAATATTTATACTTTTTAAGATGAGTTTTTATAAATAAGAAGACTTAACTACTTATAACTTATAATACTCTTTTTTTCAAAAAATTATAATATGTATTTTGAATTAATTGGTAATTTGGATTGTGTTAATGTTAAAATCAATATTTCACTTGATAATTTGCAATTATGTTGATCTCAAAAGCAATGGCGTACTCTATAAAGTTCTTTCTTTTCGTATGTAAGATCATAATAAAATAATGATAATTCTAAAATACATGAATTTATTTCCATTGTTTTCTAAACTTTATTATGTTAAAAGAAATCATATTATTCTAGATTTATTATTTTACAATTATTTACAAATTTACAAATTTAAAAATTTAAATTTAATAAAATCATTTCCCATTAATAAAATTAAAATTTTACAAATATTTTACATACAATTACAGATACAATTACAATTTTAAAATTTTACATACAATTAGAATTACAATTACAATTTTACTATTTTACATATATACAATTACAATTAAAATTCTACAAATATTTTACATACAATTACAATTAAAACTAAAATTACAAATACAAATACAATTTTACAAATTTACATACAATTAAAATTAAAATCTCAATTATAATCACGACATAATATTTAATAAATATCATGAGGAACTGGTATCTCTTTAGGATCCACTCCAGCATCTAGAAGTTGGTTAATGGGTAGAGAGATGTGTATTTGGTGTCCTGCCCAAGATAGAGACCCAAGTCCTAGTAGCCATGCTAAATGATGGTTGAACATGGATTCTACATCCTAGAACCAAGCCAATTTTGGGGCACCTTTGTGATAATGAAACCAACCAGCAAAAGGAAATAATGCTGCAAATATCAATTCACCAATTGTAGTGCAGTAAAGTTGTAATTCACTGGTTATTCTAGATGCTCACCAAATCTGGAAGAAACCAGAGGTTATTTGTATCCCTCGAAAACCTCCAGCTACATCCCCATTCAATATTTTTTCGTTGATCGAATAATAGTTGGTAATTTTACTTCTATTTATTTTTGAAATATCATTATTGATAATGAATATTGGTCCATAAAATATAGCCATATTCCCTGTGGATCAAATCCAAATGGATTAAATCCAAAATTTGATATTTGACCCAATGAAATGAATAACACTTAGTAAGAGATATCGGTCCATTCTTTTGAGAAAAATTTTCATTAATTTCATTTAATAGAACCTTTTTCAGATTGATTGGGCACTTTTATTTCAAAATCGACCAGGTATTCGCCGAATTTGAACCAATCATTTTTTTAATGTTGATCCCAATATGTTAAAACTTCCCTTCGACTGGGTATGAATCTCTGAATCCATCAGAGACATTCCAGTTATAGGAGAGATATTTATGATCGTCATGATAACCATCATACAAACATCATATTCCACTAAAAAATACATTCAAATTTGCCAACATTATCGTGATCATGATCATCTAACAAAACACAATTAGCATTGTAGAACATCATCACAACAGAAAAATTAAATATACATCTCATGTCAAATAACTGCTATCACATGCAAATGTATATCCAAGCTGCACATTGAATGAACATATCTAACATGACCTAACAATATACACATCATGATGACCACCAACATGTAAATTAAGTACAAATGAAACATGAACATAAAATACATGGACAATATATATATATATATATATATAATGTCAAAAATATAGAACTATAATATAAATTTTAAATATGAGTTGGTGATACATCATCAATAGTAGTACTAGTGGAGGCTTGCTCAGTCAACGGTGCAGCCTCGATAAGCTCAGATGCATGCTGATCAAGATCAATTGTTGGCTGCTCATCATGATGACTCGAAATGGTTGATGGTCCACCCTCCTCATGATCATGATTATTGTTGGATGGTGTGGGCTGCTGAATTGACGTTGTCGATGGTCCAGCCCACTCTCCATCATGACTGTTGGTTGATGCTAGAGGTTGGTCATCTGGTGCAGTGAGAGGTGAACAATGATAACTCCCATAATCGTGATCATCAGATAGTGTGTCCCTTCCCGTAGACGGTTGATGTGTTGTGTATTGACCACGCCTATAATGTCAAAGGGCCCTCCTCAACCGCGTAACTAAGCTCGTAGCTACTATGACATGCCACATCAGGTTGAACGTGTCACGTGGCATGACTCTCGACATATGCACCAGCCTACCATCAACTTATATATCTCTCATAGTGGCGAGCCTAACTCCCGCCTCCAGATACAATGGACATAGTTTGTCGCCTAACTCCATTCTCAATCTACTGTCAAGCCTATGCCTAGCAAAAGGAGGTACCGACGCACCATGAGGACTAGGTATTTCTGCACCGGCCTCATGATCTTGGGCATTTTATATATCCTAATTGTCATTAGGATCAACACCTAGATCATTTGGTGGTGTTGGCATCTCATTGCCATGAACTCACCCAATGTTTGCAAAATATATATAATTACACAACAATTATTAGAAAATTTCATTAAATATTTTAATAAAAACAAGTTAGAGAACATCTTAAAATAAATTTAAATAAAACAATAATATTACCTCTATCATCTGGCGGCTCATCATCTATGAAGAGGATGTTGGCACACCCTCACCAATACAAAATAGCATCAGGACAAGGGACCATAACAAAGGGATTCTCATCAACATTGGCTAGAAAATCTAGTGCATCATGCAATATCCTCGCAGGAAACTCAGACTCACCCCTCTTCAACATCATCTATCCCCACATGTGCATCCCTACATGCAACATCAGCCTACTAGGCTACTGAAAAAAAGTAGGCCTCATCTCTGGAAACCTCTTAAAAAATAAATAAAATAACTGAGAAGAAAAATGGAATTTCACCCTCCCTTCTGCATGAGCATGATATCTATCTAAAGTTGTACAGATCAGCCACAAAAAAATGGCAGAACAGCTCACAAGTCATGGCTTCTGTACTAAAGAATCAACATAAAATAGAAGTGGGAAACTAATGCGTTGCCCGTCGATGCTATTGTGTGAAATGGTCGAAATTAGTAGTGAGAGGCACCTCACCTCCTCTCTACCAAATGAAGCATTATGTGACTAACCTCCAGAGACCAAAAAATCTGAAGGAGACAATATATCTGCACTAACGTATCTCTAGGAGTACACCAACTGACTCCCTAATACATATCCAACTGGGACCTCTGGGAACAAGGGAAAATAATCCCCTCTCCTTAGTAGGCCAGTAATGAAATAGATTTCCTCCTCAGTGGGCGCGTACCACTTCTTAGGACCAACCTAGAAAGCTTGTAGGTGGGCTTTCCACCTGCAGATAAGATGTTGCAAAAGCACACCATGACCCTTTATGGATGTAGCCTCCTCATACAAATTGAGGAGGCCTACCTGCCTTAGGAGCCCCTGGGTAGCTTTTGTAATAGGGCGATGTTACGCATCTCTCTCCCTCTCTCGTGTCTTCCATAGGTGAACCATGTTATACTGGTCCACCTATTGTTTTTGTTGTTCCCTCTCTTCTATCCTTTCACATCGATTAATGATTGACATATTAAATACAATGTTTTTATTAAATGAGAGATTTATTTAAGAATATACATGGCATTTTTCCAAGGTCAATGGTGCGGTGGTATAACATATCACACCATTGATTATGGACCAGTATCGTGAGGGTGGTGCTCTGACCGGCATATAGTTTAAGAAGTGCACCACCCTCCTGACATCACTACATAATCGACGGTGTGGTCATCTACCATGCCGCACTGTTGACCCTCTAAAAATTTTGGAATGTGGTACGTTGAGAAACTTACCCAGCACAGGGTGGATATTTCCATCAACAAACCGCATTGCCGCTATTCGACAGGGTCAACGATGCGGCTAACTAATTGACCACACCGCACTTCTTTTAAATTTTAAAAAATCATGGTGCACCATTTTTGTACCACCCTGGAACAGGTGCAGAAATAGTTAGCACTAGTCACAGTGTGGCCTGTAAATTTACAGGCAACACCACGAACCGGTGCTAGCCAAACGACTCGAGCACACCGCATAGGATTTTTTTTTAAATGAGGTGAATTTTAAGATATTTTACAAAACTAATCCACTAAAATATTTATTTATGGAAAAGCAAGGAAAATACTTGTACATTTGGCCATCGAGGAGGCATATTGGTTGTATAAAGTGAAAAGCTAAATTTTCCCACCATTTTGCAAAATTCAAAATGAAGATGGTGGCTAATGGACAACAGTAGTGCGTGCAATGGGAGCACAGATGGTAGGGCGCCTAACAGAAGGTAAATTTGCACTAGTGCTTGAGAGATCTGGATCAATGAAAAGTGAAAAATGTGGATTTTTGGCCGCAAATTTTTTTATTTAACCCTGTTCCATTGCACGGGTTTTATAGGTGCATCGATGCAGTTTCTTAAAATCGCACCGTGCAGTTTTAGTTTTGGCATAGGATTTCAGGATGCACCGATGCGTAATATTTGTGAAGAATGGGTGTGCTACAATAATAATATGCACCGGGCAGGTTTGCATTGAGCCCATAGTGTCATGGTGTGCTAATGTTTTGTGTGTACCGATGTTGTCTCTAGTTGAACGCACCGGTGTAATTTAGGACGATAAATGCACCGAAAGAAAAATATCTACAAAAATCTCCACCCGCCAACTTCATCTAGTAACCTCTGCTACAAATGGATGTCTATGGTATTTTTATAAGGGGTTCCTCAAAAACATCAAGTAGCAGGTCTTTTTCTTGTAGTGTTTTCATTGTTGAAACCCAATTGATAGATCTTCCACCTAGAGTAAATACACAAACTATAGTGCTCCCCCTTTTATTTCTATCACCTACAATATCTGCATCAACACATCCCTGTAGAGAAATTTTTGAACCACCAAAGCATAATTCTTGATTTTTGTACCTCTCCAATATTTTAGAGTCCATTTCACTTCCATCCAATGTTCTTTTCCTGGATTGTTCATGGACCTACTTACAACTCCCATTGCATGTGCAATGTCAGGCCTTGTGTAGTCCATTGCATACATTAAGCTTCCAACTCCTGATGCATATGGAAATTTAGACATATAATCCATTTCTTCTTGGGTCTTGGGGCACATATCCTTACTATGTTTTAAATGACTAGCCAAAGGTGTACTATATTGTTTTTCATTTTGCCCCTTAAATATTTTCAACACCTTTTGTATGTACTCATTCTAAGACAATGTCAATTTGTGAATTTTCCTATCTCTAGTTACTCTCATACCAAGGATTTATTTTGCAGCTCCGAAATCCTTCATTTCAAATGAATTTTCCAATTTTCTTTTCACCACATTTATTTCCTGCATGTTAGACCCTACAACAAGAATTCCATCTAAATACAATAATAGTACAATATAGTTGTCATCCTTTTTATTTTTCAGATATACACAATGATTAGAGTGACGTCAAGTAGAACCTTGTTCAGACATAAACCTGTCAAATTTTAGATACCATTTCCTTGGAGCCTATTTTAATCCATACAAGCTCTTCTTTAAATTTCACACTAGTTTTTCCTTCCCTTTGACCTCGTATCCTTGTGGTTGCTACGTATAAATCTCTTCCTCCAAATCTCCATGGAGAAATGTTGTCTTTACATCTAACTATTCAATATGAAAATTTTCCGCTAATACAAGACTTAAAATAATTCTCATTGAATTCATCTTAACCACAGGAGAAAATATTTCATCAATGTTAATACCTTTCTTCTATGAAAACGTCCTCACCACAAGTATAGCTTTGTGCCTCTGTTTTCCTCCATATTCTTCCTTCAACCTATAAACCCATTTATTCTGAAATTTTATTTTACCTACAAGAAACCTAACTAAGTCCCAAGTCTGTTGACGTATTAAGGATTCCATCTCTTCTTTCATAGCTAGCTCCCACTTCTTCCTAGTTTCTACCTACATTTCTTGTTCATAACATTCGGGTTCACCAAAAAAATTCAACAATAAATAATATAATGAAGGAGAGTATCATTGAGGGGGTCTAATTATCCTCGTATATATTATGACACCACTTTCAAGTGTTTGAGGTGCATGTTAATGGTGTTGTGGCCGTTGATTATTATTATTTTCAGGCACCTTTACTTTTTCTGTGATCTCATCAAGAACTGTGTATTCTTTTTTTCTCTTTCATATTTCTTTTCCTGCAACTGATTCTTATACCAGAAAAATTCATTGAATATTACATCTCTAATCCTAATGATTTTGTGATTTTCATAACCATATAAGCATTAATCAAAATCATTAACAACGTATCCAATAAAGATACATTTCTTTGATTTTTCCTCAAAGCTTTGTTCTATTTTCTTTATTAATATGGAAAAAGTCCTCACAACCAAAGGGCTTTAAAAAATAGTATTTTACCTTTTTACCTATCCATGCCTCCTCTACAATACCACCATCCAAGGAACTTGAAGGCCCTCTTTTCATTAGATAAAAAACATTATCTACAACATCTGCCAAAAATTTTAAAGGAAATCATGCATGCAATCTCATGCAACTTGCATGTTGCATGATTGTCCTTCTCATCCTTTCTGACATAACATTTTCTTGTGGTGTTCTTTGAAATGTATTCTCTCTACAAATACCATGCTCTAAATAGTACCTATAAAACTGTTTTATACAATATTCACCTCCATTGTTGGATCTCAGACATTTCAACCTATTTCATGTCAGAATCAGAAATAAAGCTTTCCATTTCTTGAAAGTATCAAATGCATCATATTTATTCTAAATACAATAAATCCAATTTTTTCTAGTTGCATCATCAATAAAAGTAACACAATAATGAGAGCCACCGAGATTATATCTGAGGAGGTCCCCATATATCTGTATACAAAATATCTATTTTTTCGCTCTTCCATTCTTGCCCAACTCTAAAAAATCTGACTCTCTTCTGTTTTCCATAAATACAGTTCTCACAGAAATTCAAATCAATATTCTTCAAACCTGTCAACAAATTTCTTCAGTGAAGAATCTTCATCTGCTTCTCACTCATGTGTCTCAGACTATGATGCCATAATGTTGCATCTAATCCTTTGGAAGCTAAAGCATTAACATAGTTAGAAATACCATTGCATAAATATAATGTACCAAAATTTTCTCATTTTTCTATTATCATGGATCCTTTTGTGACCTTCCAGGTTTTATCTATAAAATTTGTCACACAACCTTCACCACCTAAATACCTTGTTGAAATTTGAATTTTATTCAGATAAGGAACATGTCTTGCCTCCTTTAATAACCATTGGTTTCAATTATGTTGTTTTACAAGAACATTACCCATCTCCAACTATTTTACTTGGTTTATCATCACCCAGACCAACCTGTCCAAAATCTCCTTGAACATAGTCATGAAAATGATTCTTATCAGGTGTGGCATGAAATGAGGCCCCTAAATTTACCACCGAGGAATTGGCAACATTTTCTATAGAAAGAATCAAAGCAAATTGTAACGCATCATCTATCACATTTTCTTCATGATTTTTTTATTCTTCTGCGTCTCCTTATTTTCCCTTCTGTGATTTACAGTCTTTCTTCAGGTGCTATTTCTTTCTGTAATTCTAGAAAATTATCCCCAATATGGACGTGGATCTGCCTTTCCTAGATTTACTACGATATCCTGAGCTCTTTCCTCTTTTCATTTTCTTTCCGTAGTCTCCCCGCTGAGAGTATAACCTGATGTCTCACTGGAGCTTTTCCATCACATTTACTTGCTAATGATAGCACCAATAACATAATAAAACTTTAAAGTAATAGATCCAGAGATAGAGTTACTAATGGCCATAAATAAAACATTCCAACTTTCTGGCAATGAGCACAAAAATAACAGAGCCCTAACTTCATCATAAAAGTTTTCCACTATAGAACTTAACTGAATTTTAACTATATTAAATTCATTTAAATGGTCAAAAAAAGATCTACCTTATGACATATTCATATTAGATAAATGTTTCATAAGAAATACCTTATTTGAGGCCAATTGTTTTTCATATAGTTTTGTCAATGCCTGAATTAAACCCTCTATTGTTGTTTCCTTCGAAATATTGAAGGCTAATGATACTGCGAGGCACAACCGTATTGTTCCAAGTACCTTTCTATTGAGAATATCCCATTCTGTGTCTGTCATACTCAACGTCTTCTTGTTTTTTTTAGCTCAATTGTATGTACAAATCTTTCTGATACAAATAATCTTCCATCTACATCTTGCAGAGTGGGTAGTTTTGGTAATTAAATTTATCAATCCTAAAGCTACCATCTTGCACCATTTCTCCCACTCGAACCAGGAGCCCTTCTTTCATGCAATTTTACCAGCTGAATAGACCTTCAGCTTTAATACTAGTTGTTAGAAATTTATATATTATAAAGAAATGCAGCACATAAAATATGTGGAAACACAAACACAAAAAAAGAAGAAGCAAGAGAGACATAGACATATGTGGATCACACAACTTGGTGTCCACGGAAACTGCCATTCCTTCCTTTATATTTTCTAGCAAAATTATGGGACACAACCTACAACAGATCTGTTGTAATCTCTTATTCTCTCTCACACAATACCCCTTTCTATCTCTCTCTCAGAATATACACACAATACATAGTTGTAGTACAATACCCTCATACAACAAAGGGGTAGATTTGTAGGGACAAAAAGCCTAAATTAAAAATAAATTCTACCATCATATCATCTACATAATGAATGGCCCAGGTTGAATACGAAATTAGAATATTTTACAAGGAAATTTTACATTTTTTTTTAATTTCTGGGGCACTTCTCCCGAACCCACCCTGGCCGGGGGGGGGTGATCCAAAATGGTGTCATCACCCCCCCTAGACCCCCCTGACAACGATGAAACGATAGGACGCATTTCCTCCCTGTTAATAATAGGAGTCCAACATGGAAATACATCTAAATATGGAAGATAATCATGCTCCACACCAAACAACAATTACCTTCATCCCATGTCGGTGGTTGAGTCTTGAGCTTTTGGGTGGTTAGCCACCACACAGAATTACCTACCATGGTTTGGGTAGCCTTGAGGATATCTACTTTCACAATCACCTAGGCCAATCCCCTCTGAATCAGGTTTCTGACGTACTCATACTTCGAACTGTGGGATGGTGAATGATTTTAAACTTTATACAAATTAAACTTTTGTGTGTCAATGTAAATGATTGACGGATGTTATTGGAAGCCTATCTCAAGGATATTACACCTAAATACATAGATTTTTTGGCCCTAATGCATAATTTGTCCTAATATGTGTATGTTATGCTATCATAATGTGGCATGCTTCAAGTCTTTCCTTGGCAGTGTTATGCAAGCTCACGTTCACTTATGGTGTGCAAATGTGTGTGAAAAGTGTGTTCAATGTATGAGATAATTGAGCATGTTTGACAATGTGATATGCTGCTGAAATAAAATGTTCAAGAACATTAAATAATGTTATAAAATTATACTAAAATAATCATCCAATGATTCACACATACCCCACCGAAAAAATTTCTCAAAAATCTAAATAATGAGAGGAAAACAAGATAGTCAAAAAAATACTAGAGGCCTACAAGATCTATTGTCAAAGGTTATGTGATCTAAAGGCAATAAGCTACTAAAAATGGTTCAAAAAAACAACAAAAATCAGAGGTGAAATATGCTACAAAGTATATGAAAGAAGGTCAAAAACCTCGAACACTGAAGGGAATCGTAAGGGGGAAGGCAGGAGTAAAATCAAAATGGAGATAAAGTTATGAAATACCCTATCCTATAGGGTTGTAACAAAATCACTCAGAACTTGAAATGCATTGGCTAAAAATATTGAAACCCTAGATTCCTCACCCAACCAATCTCTTCCTAAAACGTTGGAGGTGTACTCTAAGACCTACAGGGAGTTTTTCCTACCTCAAAGAGAAAATTGAAAAGAATATAGGCATAAGCGAGACTGAAAAAAAAAGATAACAAATACTTCCTATTATAGATGCAGCAGTCTCAGCAAATCTAGAAAAAAATTGAAAAAAACTCGCAAAATTTTTGAAACGTGGGTACTGACTTGAAACAAGTGGAAAACATATTTTTTGAGCCAAAACTATTGTTCTCGAATGCATATCTGCGGCTGTAAAGTGTGTTTTTCTCCTGGGACTCTCAGTCGGAAAATATCGCAGAGATTTTTTCATCTCCTTCTCGTCTAGAACCTGTGACCTATGGAAAAAATGATAAAACCACCAAAATCCTAACAATTGACAGAAAAAAAAGAAAGAAATACTATAAATAGAGTTAAGAGGCTATAAATTGTTGCAAAAAACCATTAAAATTCACTAAAATTGTAGTCTCGCATGAAACTAAATTGTTACACTAGTGGAGTCACTATTTTTTAGTATGAAATTTCTTGGAAGGTGCACGAAACACACTTCTCTTAAGTCACAGGGGACAAGTGACCCTAACAACAATTTTTGGTTGCTTAAATTATGATCTACAATAATAATATGAGATAAAATTGTAGTAAAAATATGGATACGATAAAAAAATAATAAACAACAAAAGAAATCTAATCTAATAACCCAATTATGTAGAGACATTTAAATGAATAAATACTTTATTGATAACACCTAATGAAGGAGATTTACAAAAGGGTCAAAAATCCCCCTCCATGGAATGGGTCCTTTGATGTCCTTGACGTTTAAATGATTGATTTTCCTCTCTCAATATGTGAAAAAACTAAACAATCTATAGAACTCGAGTGAGAGCTTGAATGCAAGAAGACATTAATGGCAACATTGATAAGAATGATGGTGAAGAATGAATGAAAATCCCTCTTATATATAACAAATTATTGGGTCAACCTTGAAACAAGGAAACAATAAAATATTATTGGCCAAATCAACATCTAACCATTAGAAATAATTTATTATATTTTTTGGAGAGGGAAAAGATATTCAAAATAGTCAAATACCTTTATTTAGAAATAATTAAAAAAAAATAGTTTACTAATTATTTTCCAAACATCAACGAACTTGTCAAAATGAGATAATTATTAATTAGTGATTTAACAATTATTCCAAAAATGGAGATAAGGAATAATAAATAAATACTAATTTATTCAATCATTCCTAGGTGATTTAGTCAAACGTGACAGGGAATCATTATCAAATAATGATTTAATAATTATTCCTCGAGAGAATTAAGTAAATAATTATTTTTTCAATTATTGTCATGGGATTTTTTAATTTCAATTAGAAATAATTTAATAAACATGGTTTACTAAATTATTTGCTATAGTGAAAGTGATTATACTATGGTAAACTTAAACTTACATGGTTTGCTTCGATCCACCTAGTTAGAAATGTCGAGGTCATCATTTTTTGGTGATAACATTCTTAGTCTATCAAACTAGAAATAAAATTTTTTACATTATGTAATAAAGGTTATAGTAATATAGAATATTTTTTCAATTACATAAATAATTTTAACAAACCCATAAGCTTCAAAATTTAATGAACATCCATAGATAATATTAATACAAATCCATAAACTAAAATAGTAAAAGTGTCAATAAGCTATCCATACGAAAATATATACAAATTATAAAAATCACATGAACATCCATAAAATTAAATAATAAACATCCATAAACTAAAATAATGTTCATGTACATGTTCTACACCCATAAAATTTTCATGTATGAGAATATATAAAGTTTGTATTACATGTGAATATTCCCTATGAAATGAGCCTAGAAAATATAGTAACTATCCACTCTAAGTACCAACAGAACTCCTATGTGAGTTTCGTCATTCAAAGTAAGTGTCCATAAGTTGGTATTTCTATATAACACATTCAAACGAAAACTAATTATATCAATCTTTGTTCAGAATAAACAATATGGAAATAAATTATTTTGAAAAACATTTTAAATTACATATACATATACATTCTAACCCTAGTCGAGTTAAAATGTAAGTCATATAGGATGGGGAAGTCGATGATTCAGGCCTGCATTGATAGACCTACATCATCAATTCATCTAAACCCAACATCCTACTTATGTGTCCACATAAAATGACATAAAAACCACTCTACATATGGGTTTGTGTACACAATGTCAATGACAAATTATAATTAGTCTACAAATTAATTAGCATATATGTGTAACCTAAAAAATAAAATGTTGAAATCTTAAGAATAGAAACGTTTACCTCAATTGGTGGCCCATGCGGTTGTACATAGTGACTCTACTCCATGTTAATCTCATGTAGTGGACATGTAGGTGGAGTCTAATACTTAGAAGCATGCTCTCATCGAGGATGGCCTAGCTGATTAACTCCCCCCTTGGATGACCTCATAGGATCATCCATAAAGTTGTATGGTTTCTACATGTTATCATGAACTTATTAATATGATGCAATATAATATGAAGTAGAATTTAATATAAATAATTATGCATAATTACAGAATACGAGTGAAAAGTTTTGTATATAGATGTACAACATTTGGGTCACACGATCCGTGCATATTCCAAGTGTCATAACTGACATTAGGACATATGCATGCATATATCAAAAGATGTACAGTGGGTAAACTTGTGAGAGATGAATCATCATATAAAGGAACTGGGAGGTCATGATGCAATGGTGATTATCATCTCATAATATCTTCGTCTAATGAATGACACACACTCACAAATAACGTCTAAATTATATCGTCAGCACCAAGTTGAGAGGAATACCATAAGTATGTTGGAATTACCATGCTCCGAGATGGTAGTGGAAATAATATCAGAGGTGGTAGTACCTACCCAGGGTCCCTACGAGCCTCCCCATGATCATATGTATGTCCTCCCATATACATAATAATTAAAATTGGTATTATTGTAATCTAACCTCACACGTAACACTAACTATGCATATATATATTTGGAAAAATAAATGACGGACTAGTCTGGTGGGGGGACTGTCCCCAAGCTTTGAGGAATTGATTATACACAAAAGGGGCTACATTAATACTCCTAAAATATTTCAGTGGAATCAGGCCTTTATTTCTAGTAGGAAAATCCATACAGATGTCAAACAACTCCCCACAAATATCAATGTTCTCCATGGCCTCTTTCACCACATCCCAAGTATGTGGGCATCTAACCTCATGCCTCCTAATCCTTTGTATGGATTCTATGCAGTGGCTCTTTAGGCCTAACCTCTATTTCTCTTTATCAACCTATTGATGTTATCCAATATAAAATTTTATGTGCGACTACTATGTTAACTGGTAGGGATGTTACGCAACTCTCGTGTGATCCATGTATGTTGGATCATAACATCCTCCAATGTGAAATAAGTTGTATCTTTGTCACACAGAGGAATAAATGTTGCACTGTGATCCTTAGATTTTCCTTGTTGAGGTTATGTAAATCATAAATACAATTTAATATATATAATTAAAAAAATACAGTCACAATAACATATATATTAAATTCATACACAACATTTGAAAATAATTTAAAAGTTAAAGAATATTTCAAGACATCAACACATAAATTTTAAAGAGGATTTAAAATGCAGAAGGTGTACCTGAAATATGTGAAGAAGGCCCACTAGAGGTAGCATGATCATTAGGAGAGAGATAAAAACTTCCTTTGACACTTCTACTGGAATCAAAGGCAACATTTATGAGTGCAACATGACCTCTTGATGGGCTACCTAATCTATCATGAGCTTGACCATGTATAACAAATCCCTTAGCATTGTGATGACCTACAGTTGGGGTGTGTATATGCAATTCCTATCAATATTAAATATAATACATATAATACATATAAAATAATCCAAGTAAAAAAGGTTTACTAAACTAGTACATATGATATATATAAAATTACCAAAGAAACAAATGTTTGAAAAAAACCCATATCTAAATTCAAGCATAATAATCTAGTGTGAAGTCCTAAATTGTATAGTCCATTTTTTGATAATTTATCAACAAAACTATTCAGTTCCATGTAAACATAATTGAAAGAAGTGATCAACTATACCTTCACACTTTTCCTTATTTCTAAGGAATGTATTTTATTCATAAGGTGCTATTATAGGTCATTGTGTCACATCTGGTCAATCGTCGTACAAACTGGATCAATCAACATCCTTTCACCCCTTGACATTGTCATTGCATATATCCCTAATCATGACTCTCTTTAATTAGAGAGTTTCTACGTGAAACTACCTTAAATAAATAATTTTAAGCACCAACGTAGTCTGTAATCTTGTCATCCTGCGTTTACTAGTAGGTTGCTCCATGATGGGAAAAATTTACCACTAGTGGGTTTCCTTACGTTCGGGTGTGTGATTCCAGAAATTTAGAAAAAATACAAATATTTTTGAAGATTTGTCTTCCAGAAGCTTCCAATAATTCTTAGAACTATTTACCTTAGATAAAACTCTTGAATCCCATCCTATCCTACCTTGGAGTTCCCATCCCTTGTCCTTTGATCTCATTGTCCCGTCAAGGGTGTATCTAAATTCTAGATTGGTAAATGGATAAGAACTCCCAACTTATCATCCTCTTCTATATATCGTTGGTCATCACAAGCTAGGGTTTATCTTTTGGAGATAGATTCTACCCTCATGTTGTTGTTTTGAAGAGTCATTATTCCATGCATTTGAGTGACATAGAGATACACTTTGTGACAAATAAGGACACTTAAAATTGGATGAGCTCTTCTACAAGATCAAATTCTATATTTGGTTGTAATTCAATCCCGTTCTACTAATGCAAAGAGTTATATTTTTTCCTACATGTGATGTTGTGATTTCATATATTTCATTGCCATGTTGATCCATCTATAGAAATTTTATAAATACTGTGATGTGTATTACCAGACTCCCCTAATCTAACAATTAAATCCACTATTAAATACAAAATCCTTCTACTCAATTCTTGTGGAAATTAAATCGCCAATTGCAAACATACGAAGAAAAATCAATCGCACATAGCAAGATGTTTTACCGGGAAAGCTTAAAGCTAAAAACTCCAACTATCATATATTATGTATATCATGGAATCATGAAAATAACTCATACAAAGCTCATCTCATCCAGCTCGAAGTACAATATACAATTGTCTCGCACTATCATACAAAAATTGATTCACACATGTACCAATTTACTGCCTCCTGACAGCCTACCTCCACTGCACAATCCCTACTGAAGAAGATCCCTAAATGAATTGGATCTTTCCTTTCTTGTACTACACAATCATCATTGGAAACCAAAATGTGTGTGTAGATGCATTGAATGCATCACTATAGTCACAAATGATAGTCAAACACACCCTTTCACTTATCTCTCCACTGGGTCTCCACTGGATCTGACATGCAAATAGTTAGTTGTTGTATTTCTTCATTTGCAATTAAGACACTACTTTTGAATTAATTAAATAATTAATTCACTCATCTTTCACTAGTGTACATTTAGTTACAACTAGCACAACTAATTTTAACTCACTTAACTGAGTTAAAATAAATAACAACTCCCAGAACTACTCTTCCAACACTGTTACAACTGTTTCACACTTAGTTACAATGAATTCCATCATGCACGAGTCACCAACCAACCTTGAAACTCATAATTCCTTCAACTAAATGGTTTTCCACATCAATTAATTGAAATCAAGTGCTCCAAGAGAAAAAATTATTATTTATTGTCTAATTATCATTAAGGGATAATAATAATCGACATGCATTCTATTTTTAGATATGTGATCTATAAATAGACTTCACCCATGTTATAAAAATAGAAAACCATCTAAAGATAGAATTTTCTCAACCATCTAGAATCAGCACCCTACTAATTTCAGAATATATTCACCATTCTAAAAATAGACATACACCTAAAAATAGCCTGTGGGCCCCACCTAGTGCAGGTGCTTAATTTTAACTAGGATCATCATGTTGTTGAATCTCAACACACCCTCTCAAAAATAAAGGGATTATCCTTCACCTCGATCCTATCTCTACGGTATTCGAATTTTCTCCTAGTGAGCGCCTTCATCAAAATATCTGCATCATGATCTTCTGTAGGAATGTACCGAAGAAGCATAATCTTCTGCTGCGTACAATATCTGATATGATGATATTGGATATCTATATGCTTATATCTATCATGAAACAAAAGATCAATCGAGATCAATCGAGAGTTTCATGCAAATCTGGTTATCACAATGAATCACTATAGGATCTAAATGAGAACCGAACAAACTGACTAGGATTTTCCTCATCTAGATAGCCTCACATGCAGCTTGACACGTTGTCATGTATTCCGCTTCTGCTGAATTGAGTGCCACGGATCTCTATTTTTTGTTGTGCCAAGAAACAGTTATAGATTCGATACTGAAAACCCCTCCAATTGTGCTCTTTTTGTCCGTTGGGATGCCTACCCAATCTGCATCAGTGAAGCCATGCAACTTCACCTCATCTTTCTATATGTACCATAAGCCATACTCAGATGTGCCCCTCAGATATCTCAGAACATGCTTTCCCACCTTCCAAAAGAGCTTGGTAGGCCTAACCATCACTTGACTAAGTTGTTTCACCGCATAGCATTTTCCCGATCTTGTATTAAATAAATACATGAGCAAACCCACCAATTGTTGATAGATAGTAGCATCCACTACCTCTGCCGATGTAGCATCCTCTTTCCTACAATTTCCTGGAAGAGGAGTATCCATGGGTTTGTAGTCCTCCATGTCAAAATTACCGAGTATCTCCCGAGCATACTTGGCTTGAGACACAAACAATTCACCTTCACACTGCCATATTTCAAATCCAAGGAAATAATGAAGGAGACTCGTATTCTTCATCTCGAACAACTTTGCATGGTCCTCCTTGCGTGAGTGTATAAGTTTCTCATCACCAGTCAATATTAAATCATCAACATAAAGAACAATGATTAAAATCTCACCACCCTCCACAATCTGGTATAGGTTTGCATCCACCTCACTCTTGGGGAAGCCAATTCCAGTGAAATAGTTATCGATTCGAGTGTACCAAGCACGGGGTGCTTGCTTCAGCCCATAAAGCACTATTTTGGGTCTACACACATGCAAATTGCTGCTAAATATCTCAAATCCTTCAAGCTACTCAATGTACACTTCTCCCTCAATTATCCCATTAAGGAACACAATCTTAACATCCATCTGATGAATGTGCCAACCCATCTGCACTGAGAGAGCAACGATGGTCCTTATGAAAGAATACCATCTGACAGGTGCAAAGGTTTCTTCATAATGAATCCCCTCTATCCATGTGAAGCTCCCAGAGAAAAATGTTGCCTTATACTTCTCAACACTCCCATCAGCAGCTTGCTTTACCTTGTAGATCCATCTTGAACCTACCATTGATTTATCAACCAACCTTGGAAAAATTTTGAAAGCACTGTTTCTGACAATGGAGTCATACTCCACCATTGCATATACCCATGTGGGCTTCTGCACCACTTCCTGAAAAGGTGATGGCTTTGTCACAATAAATTTTCTCATGAGAGCCATGTATCTAGTATATCGGTTAGGAGACTATCTTTGTCTGCATTGTGGAGTATGGACTCCTACATTTTGTGCCGCATCAAGCTTCAGCCTATTAGCTTCTGTGGTACGCCTTTTGCCAGTTCTAATGTTTTTCTCTATGTGAGTGGACTCCTCCACTCCATGATCCTCCTCCTGTGGCTGATCCACATCTTGAGGCTCATCTTTGGGAACAAGTAGTTCCTCCTTTGCATGCAAGTGTATCACCCTCTCAAACGACAACTTCATGGCTTTCTGCTCATTGAATTTTTTATTTCGTCGCACCATAGTCATTTGACTATTTCGAAAATACACACAGTAATTATGGGGTGTTTCTGTGTACCCCATAAATATCCCAACTTCTGTAGTTGGCTCTAGCTTCTTCTTGGCATTCTTGGTCACATGAACAAAAACAGATGAGCCAAAAATATTAATGTGAGAAACATTCAGTTTCTCACCAATAAAAGCTTCTTCAGGTGTACTCATGCCAAGTACTCTATGAGGACAACATTTTTGCACATAAACTGCAGTGTTGCATGCTTCCGCCCACAAGTGCACTGGTAGGCCTTGATCATGCAGCATAGCTCATGTAACACCCATGATCGTTTTGTTCTTCCTCTCCGTTACCCCATTTTGCTATGGGTTATGAGGTGCTATGAGTTCTCCCTGAATTCCTTCTTTGCTATAGAATTCTTTGAATTCATTGGGGATAAATTCACCACCATTATCTCTCCACAGAGCCTTCACTTGCTTCCCCGAATCTTTCTCCACAAATGCTTTAAACTCACTGAACTTTGAGAATGTTTGATCCTTCTTCTGCATGAAGAATATCTAGCATCTACGAGAATATTCATAAAAAAAATTAACATAATACATGTGTTTTGTTATTGAAGCAACCGAGAATGGCCCACAAACGTTTGTGTGAATTCTCTCCAGGATCACCAAAGCATGGCTCTCCTTTTCATGAAATGTGGTCTTCAAAAACTTACCCATAGTACATCCCTTGCATTGATCTATCTACGTAATTGTACCCTTGGGAATTCTAGTAGAAATCTACTCCAAAATCTTCAGGGCGCCATAGTGAAGATTCCCCAATCTCCTATGCCATAATTCACCCTCATCCCGACTCACCACTTCTTCTTCTTTGCCCACCATTTCAGCATAGCTATCTACCTCCATCTTGTAGAGATTCTTGACTCTAATCCCTATCCTCTTGGTTTGACCTATTTTCTAATGTCGCAAGAAGTCTTTTCCATCACTGAAAACAACGTCATAACCTCTGTCCTCAAACATCACGATGAAGACCAAGTACTTCTTTGGACTTGGAACATGCATAACATCTTTCAATAAAAATGGTTTACCAGACTCCCTCTCAAAGGTAATGGTACCAATGCAAATCACACTATATCGCCCATCTTCGCCCATCTCTATATGCATTTGGAGATATTTCTCCTCCAAGTCATTGAAATGCTCCTTATCTCCCATCAGGTTGAAGGAAGCACCACTATCAAGGTAACACACTGATCCCATTGTGCTTGAAAAAAAGCATCCGATAAAAAAGAAATCAAGCCCGAATTGCGATGCAAGGGCCTCAACAGCTGCAGCTGCAACATCCTTCTTGTTCTTATTTTTTTGCGAGCACTTAGTGGCGAGATTCCCATGTTCGTGACAATGAAGAAACTTCACCTTGGACAAATCCAGCTTCTTCCCTTTAGTCTAAGATTTTGAATGGGATTTCTTCCCCTTCCCTTTCCTCACTTTTGAAGCCAAATCACTATCCTCTTCCTCATCATGCTTTGATGAAGAGCCATCCCTGGTATTCTGCCTTATCTCCTCCTGCACTAGATCTAACCAAAGTCGCTCCCAATCTGGCAGTTTATCCCACCCATTCACAGAGTCTTGATAACTGTGCCAAATCTTCAGAATTCCAAGGAGAGCCAAGCTCACCAAGTCATCATTATAAACTGTAATTATGACACTCCCCAGGTCATCCTTACATTGTAAAAACTTTGTGAATACTTTGGAATATTGTTGCCCTTCTCCATTTTGATTTTTCTGAGTTTATCTTTCAGCGCCAACTTCCTATGGTCGCTGCTACTTTGGAAAAGATATGTGAAAGCCTCCCACATTGAAAATGGAGTGGATTTATCATGAATGCTTGACAAAATAAGGTCTTTTGACAAAATTCTTCTCGTCTTCACTACCTTCTTTTACCAGGTGTTAAGTAATGCAGCATCCATCGAAGTGGGCTTAGGAACATCCCTATCGATGAACTCCTTCAAGCCATTATCTTCAAGCACCACGTCCATCCTATCCTTCTAGGATATGTAGTTAAAGCTAACCTCGAGTGCATACTCCAACCGCAACCCATTGAAATCCATTTCAATGTTTACTCAACTGTCACACCAAGAAATTCTTGCAGCAAATTCGAATTGTTCCACCAACACAACTCAAAACTGCATCAATATTGAAATCTTCAGTGATTAACACTACTTTGATAGCATGTAGAAATTTTACAAATACTCTGATGTATATGACCGAACTCCCCTGATATAAAAATTCAATCCACTGTTAAATACATAATCCTTCTACTCAATTCTTGCGGAAATTAAATCGCCAATTGCAAACATATGAAGAAAAATCAATCGCCCATAACAAGATGTTTTACCGGGAAATCATAAAGCTAAAAACCCTAACTATCATATATTATGTATATTGTGGAATCATGAAACAATATCAGACAAAGCTCAGCTCATAGAGCTCTCATTACAACATACAATCTTCTCACACTTTCATATGAAAATTGGTTCACACATGCACCAATTTACTGCCTCCTGATAGCCTTCCTCCACCAATTTGATCTTTCCTTTCTTGTACTATGCAATCCTCATTGGCAACTCCAATGTGTGTGTAGATGCATTCAATGCATCACTATAGTCACAACTGATATTCAAACACACCCTTTCACTTATCTCTCCAATGGGTCTCCACTAGATCTGACATCCAAGTAGTTAACTGTTGTATTTCTCTAGTTTCAAGTAAGACACTACTTGTAAATTAATTAAATAATTAATTCGCTCATCTTTCACTAGTGTATCTTTAGTTACAACTAGAACAACTAATTTTAACTCACTTAACTGAGTTAAACTAAATAACAACTCCCATAAATACTCTTTCAACTTTGTTACAACTATGTCACACTCAGTTACGACGAAGCCCATCATGAATGAGTCACCAACCAACCTTGCAACTCGTAATTCCTTTAGCTAACTATTTTTCCACATCAGTTAACTGAAATCAAGTGCTCCAAGTGAATAAGTTATTATTTATTGTCTGATTATCATTAAGGGCTAATAATAATCGACATGCATTATATTTTTAGATATGTGATCTATAAATAGACTTCGCCCATGTTCTAAAAATAGAAACTCATTTAAAGATATAATTTTCTCAACCATTTAAAATCAGCATCCTGCTAATTTTAGAATATGCTCACCATTATAAAAATAGACATACACCTAAAAATAGCCTGCGGGACTCACCTAGTGAAGGTGCTTAATTTCCACTAGGAACATCATCTTGTTGAATCTCAACACCATCTAATTAAGTGATTAGATGATGCTACATGGATGTCATACATTTTTGTATTGTTTTGTTTGATTATGCAAGTTATAATTATAAAAATTAGAGCTAGGATTCAAGCATTCAAGAAAAGAGAGAATTGAAGCCTATGATGGATTACATGTAGGCTTCATCCCATTGTCTATTTACTTCAAAGGAAACCATAACTTATTTTTCTTTCTGTTGTTATAGGATATGCAACTTAATCTACGGAAGATACTTCTATTTGGAGTCGTAGATTTCATATAATAAATTGGTGACTCCACTGGGCATCGAGGAATGCCCTTGATGGTTTCCTTGTCATTATTTATTTTTCAAGCTCTTCTTCATACCTTCACTGTCATACTCAATCATGAAAATCCCTAAGGTGACCTTTCATTGAGATTTACTTATATTTTCTTCTCAGAGCTTGGCTTTCATTGATCGCCCCACCCTATGGTCTACATACAGTGCATTGCAGTGCACCCTAAAATTCTCTAGAACTGCGTTGCAGTGCACCATAACCATTTCAGCACCTCCTATGATCCTGGCTTGATGCAAAAAATCATATTTTTCTGACTTTTTCTTTAATTAATTTTTTTTCCAATTGGAGCTCCTTGTGTCCCTCACTATGTCCTCATCTCCCATAGGCATTCAACTTGTTTTTTTTTTTTTTTTTCAGTGCCCTTCATAAGAATTTTTTTATATTTACTTTTCTTCTTGTCATTAGGTCATTATAAAACTGAATTGTTTAGTCATTGAGTACTTGAAATAATTGGTGTTTTAGCCATCATTCTCAATAGTTTTCTCTTATCTATGTTTAGGAAAATATATTAGTTTTCATCTGAAATTAAGTGGAATCGAAAAGAAAAATATTATGGATCATGCATTGTATATAGGGGTTTTATTGGAATAACGAATTTGTATAGATAGATTGTTGCATCACCTATCTATTGCATTTTTGATTGATTTCCTCTTCCCCTACTTAGTTAGGCCTTTCATTATTAAAAAGGAAAATGAAAAGAATTATTTTTGTCATATTAGTTTCATCATAGCTATTTACAGGTGATATCGATTTCTCAGCCTTGAAATCGAAACATAATTCATGATAAAATGTAAAATTCACCTCAATTAACCTAAGGATCATTTCTAACATTACCATAAACATCTATTGGTCTAGGCCAGAGACGTGTTATGACATATTTAAATGTAGGAGTTGTCATTGTTTGCCAACATTGTATCTGGGGGGTGATATCTCATTCCACCTACATAATTGTATCAAATTGTACTTTGGGTACCATTTGTATATTTGATGGCTCTCCACCCAAGAAAAATATATGGGAATTCTCTCATCAAATAATTACGCATTAGACAACACTATTATGGATTTCACTTCAATGTAATGTCAATTATATTTTGGAAGTCAGCTATAGGTTGCTATCCCACCATAGGTAACTGAGTCGGGCACTCTATACTCTCTGATACACCAAACACAACATTCGGGATATTTCCTACTTGGACGAAAATCCTTGGTTTACCAAGGTGGTATATTGTAGTTCCCAGTTTCTTCGTAAACCAGTTTTCCTAGGTAGCCCTTATTTATTTATTTATCTTGTAAATTTCTAAAATCAATTAATCAACCATGGAATAAAATCCTCACCCTGGAACAACTCATCAGTGGATCATAGGTTGAGACTAATGGAAACATTTCTCGAGTCTACTAATAAAGGAAACCCCTTTCATGGGAATATTAGTCCTTTTCCTCCTTTTCTAAATATTGGAGCTCTTTATATGGAAATTTTTTCCCTTCATATACTTACAATTGGTTTTATAGTTTGGCTATTTTTGACCCCTATAGTTATGAATATCCAAAATTCTCATCAACCAAGTTATCCTCCACCCAAATAATATAAACCTAAAGTTGATCCTAGAGTTGATAATTTTACTTCTTCACCAGTTGTTTCCTCATCCCATGCATCCTTCATGCTTGGTGAAGCTATTAATTCTAGTCAACAGTAAGCTAAGAAGAAGAAGATAAAGAAGAGGATGGAGAAGAAGAAGAAAAATAAGAAAGGGGGGCAAGGAAGTAACCATTTCTACAAATGAAAATAGTATGGAAAACCCTTCCAATCATTCAAACAAAATTAAATTCCCTTTCATATTATGTGAGGGTGACCACCTTCTTAGATATTGTCCTAGTATTCTTAGGATATTATAAGTGTTGTCCACATGCTCACATTTGACTTTTTCATCACCCTCTAGAGATAACGCTGGTGATAAAACATCTCCTAGTGGTAGTAAGGTCCATGGGAAAAAAGGTAGAGTCAAATTTCCCTATAGTTTAATTGAAGGGAATCATCCTATTGACCTTTTCCCTTTTCTGTATGGAGCCTCAAAAGTGTTTTAAAACCTTACAAATACTCAACCATGACTTCTAGTTGGTTATCGAAAGATTTCCCCTGATCCTTCACTAGTTGATGAAGTGATTGATCAAAATTCATATCTAGTCAATTAAAATCTCTCTAACCATCAATCCCATAAGTTTTTTCCTGGCCAACATTTCATTGAGAATATGGTTGACTCAATTTCAGCTTCAGTTGATCATACCTTTCCTATAGAGAGTGAACTTCATAGCTAGGGGATAGTTCTCTCTTTCTTATGAAATAATGGGGAAATCCACTCATTCCCACAACACTAGAGATCATTTATCCCATTCCCATAGCATAAGGGGGAAGTTATCCCATTCTCACTACAACCCCTCCAAGTAGTATGGTCACTTCCTTTGATTAGAGTCGAGATGCCCGATATTTTATTCCTCCTTACGTTCCCTACTATATCATAGTACATGATTATAATTTGTTTGTACCTCGCATAATAATAGATGAATGCACATCTGTTAGTATTCTGTCCTCAACTACTTTTCAAGCTTTAGGTTCTCTGCACCTTCTCCTCGTCACCCAAAATATGTTGCCTTTTAACAAAGGAACAAGTCAAGCATTAGGGATCCTTCCTAAGTTACCAATTACTTTGGAGGAATTATTTTCTATATAGATTTGATGGTAGTACAATACCTTTTTATTTTAAGTTACTCCTTTAGCATGACTATGTTTATTTCATGGAAGCTCTTATCTCTTCACTCTTTCATGTGATGTGTTTCCCACCTTAAGGAGGAATCATGACCATTGACCATATTTCATTAATTAGTCCTAATATGTCTCGCAATCAACCAAAATCCCTAAATGGTCCTTATATGCAAGTGGTATCTCCCCTCCCATAGATTAATTATGTGTCAACCTGATCGATGCTCGAATGTACTAATGATATATTGAGTGATATAGAGCATCATGTACTGGGATTATTGGAGCCTAGTCTCTCCATTATATCCCTTGATATGTATCCCTTCTAAATTATTTTTATCCCATATTATGATAACCTCTTGGAATCCATGTCCTCTCATGGTCCATGATCAAGGTTCCTGGAATAGAGTTCCTTTTCTTTTGTTAAGCTCATTAAAAATGAAACACATTTTCATGAGAAGATTTTCTTTTATTGTGTGAAGCTCATTGAAAAATGAAACAATTTCCATAAGTAGAGCTTATTTATTGTGTCAATATCATTAATAAATTAAAAAAATCCACTTCCAATTCCAGTTTTTGTTTAGATCTCGCAAATTCCCAGTCGAGTCTTTCACTTGATCTCATAAATAAACATTCATATCATCCACCTGTTCGTAACTAGTAGTCGATTTAGGTGAAAGAAATGAAGCTTGGGGACCATTTACCTTTAATTGAGTCATTATGTTGGGGGCATGCAATCTTATCTCAAGAATGATTTTTTCCTATGTTTCAAGCTTGTATAAAAATGGAACAGATTCCAAGCATACATTTTCTTATTTTTCAAGCTTGTATAAAAATGAAAGCATATTCAAGTATTCTCAAGAATAGTTTCCCATGTTTCAATTTTGTGTAAAAATGAAACCATTCTCATCCTTTCTTTCATGATTTCCATTTTTATCAGCCTTTTTATGCAAGATGACCCTTGGTTTTTTGTTTGCATCGTCACCATCTTCTTTTCTGAACATACACATTCACTTGGTTATTTTACCCTTTCCTGAGGAACCACCATGATGAGTGTTCTTATTAGCCATCCTGTTGACCTATATGTGTTTTGAGAAGTTCCATCATGACCAGAAGTATTTTCTACCCTTTATACCACTCATTCCTCCAGGAGGAGTCCTCTTTTAGCTCTATTCACTCCCCCAAAATATGGAAAGATTGTCAAGAAGTTGACATTTCGAACTCATAAAATTAAATGAAAATATGTCTATTCAGTATAATTTTAGCCCTTTTCTGGAGTAAGATAGACTATTTAAGAAAACTTTGTACCTTCATCGAACATGGATAAGGGGCTCTCTTGGGTATTGTTCTCTTCCTTTTTCGATCTCAAGGGACTATCTACAACAAGGAATATCTGGAGTTTTATTTTTTTCCTTTTATTCAAACCCTAAAAATATGAAAAATATGTCGAGTTTTAGTTTTTCTGGACTCATTAAAGCACAAACAATGATGGACTTGTCAAACATGAGGATACTGAAAAACTCCTTCTCCTGGTTCATTAAACATACTTGGAGGGATTCATTGGAAGGATGGACTTATAGATCAAGCATATGTTATCCTCCTCAAGCTCGTTGAAAAATAAGGAGGTGTTGACCAGTATGGTTAGGGAAATTGGGAAAACAGGGTACTCCATTTTTCAATGGTAGTGAGTCTCTCTTGAACACGACACTATTCAAGTTCATCTCAATCATTCTTTGGTTGGGAAATGTACTTGTATTTTGGTTTATCATACCATTTTCAAAGCCTCCATTTTTGGGTTTTGGTCAATCCGCCAACTCCATTCAGTGTCAATTTTGTGTTAAAGGGAATTCACTCATTCCATATTTCTACAATACTCGTAATCCTTCATTAGATTTATGTTTTTTCCGATCCAATTTCGTATCATCACTAGTTTTTCTCAAATCGTGATAATCATTTTATGTCGTTGATGGGAGATACATCAAGGCCCTCTTGCGACAGGTCACTTCCTCTTGAAATCAACTCATTATCCAAAAAGTTAAATTAGAAAAAATCCTTCAATACCTTGGTGCGTGCATACATTAATGGAAATTTTCTTTTCTCTCGGTAGAAGGTTTATATAATTGGCCTTCTACCAAAATATTCTATGTGGTGTTTGACTTCAACTGATTCATTCACACCATACAGATTGTACTGTAGGACCTTGAGAGTCGTTAATATTATCAGTGGTTTCTCTTGGATATGTTAATGACTTAAATCATTGGTCAGTAATCATATGTTTTATACCATTTTTTACTCCAACTCATTGATTCACATGGTTAGAATCATATATTTTATACTCGTGTGAATGATATAAAAGATCCCATATCTGTTTCATCCATTCGAGCTATAATTTCAGGATTAATACAAGATTAAAATGTATGATGGTTATGATCACTCAGATAGTTGTCCAGGCATGGGTTCACCTTTTGTCATCAGTGGATGCTTATTTTGATCATTGAACATGTAGTGCCAACTTATGTGTTAAGTATGGGTATGCCTCCCCAAAAAAATATGTCATGATGTAAATGTATTGTAACAAAATATTATATTATCGGTTGTTCTTGATCTTGACTTATCACAAAGTAAATCACTTTTTTCATTAGTCGCCATTTTATACTTTTCACTTTAGGGGGAAATATGTTATAATCCATTTTGTTGCATCTAGTCAATCAGCCTACAAATTGGATCAATCAACATCCTTTCACCCCTTTAAATCATCATTACACAAATCCTGAAACATGACTCTCCTTAATCCCATATTTTTTTCCTAAAACTTCCTTAAATAAATAATTTTCAGCACTAACACTTTTTGTAAGTCTTTGGGTCTACATTCACTAGTAGGTTGCTCCATGTTGAGCAGGGCTAATCACCAACAGGTTGCCCTATGTTGGGGTGTGTTGATTCTGTAAATTGGGCAAAAGGAAAAATATTTCTGAAGCTTCATCTTCTAGAACCTTCCAAGATTTGTTACAACTATTTACCTTAGATAAAACTTTCGAATCATATCCTATCCTACCTTGGAGTTTGCATCCCTTATGCTTCGATCTCATCCTCTGATCAAGAGTCGATATAAAGGCTACATTGGTAAATGGGTAAGAACTACCAAGTTTCCATCCTCTTCTATATATAGTTAGCCATCCACAAGCTGGGGGATGCATTTTGAAGATAGATTCTACCCTCATGTTGTTGCTAGGAAGAGTCATTATTCCATGTATTAGGGTGACTGTTAGGTCCCTATATTACTAGTGTAGCCCCTTATTGTTGTTAGGGTATACCCCTTATTATTATTCTTGTACCCCTGTAACCCCCATATTTTTATTAGTGTGGCCTTACATTATTATTTTTAGGTTGGCCAGGATCATATGGTGACCCCATGGACTCCTATATATATAAAGGAGGTTTACTCATTTGTATCATCCAAGAATTTTTCATTTATGTAATGCAAAGGAGTTTTCCCGCTTGAAGTGGCTTATTTATAAGGCATTGATCTCTATTTTATTCTATTTTTGTAATTGGTTTCATAACATTTGGTATTTTATCTTTGGATTCTAGGGTTTTGCTGCTTGAAACAGGTCATTGTGGCATTTTCGCTATAATTTTTTTTCTACGAGGGTTCAAATAATAAGAAAAACCATTTCGAACAAATCCAGAGGAACTTCATGTAAATATTTCATATCTTGGTTCACAATATTTCCGGAGATATGATCTAGAAGTTAGGGTTTTTTCACACTCTCGAATTTCATCTAAAATAGGTGACATTCACAAAATCGTCATAACTCTCTCTTTGAGTATCAAATTGGAATTCTGTAAAAAGTGGCCAAAATTACACAGAGTATAGTTTCCCATGAATCAATTTCAAATATGAAGGAGGAAAAAGTGATACGAGGTAGTTGTACAAGTTCACCCTACTGAACGAGTCCATAATTAGGCCATTGTGGGAGATTGGGCATAACTTTGTCCTGAAGAATCCAAATCAGGTCAAACCTGTGGATTTTGAAAGAATATTCAGAGTGCGAATACAAGAGCTAATTTCATATATTGAAGATCTTAAATCATAGAGATAATTAAGCTTCAATATCAAGAAATTTAAAAGAAAGAAAAAGGTGTGTATTTTTTTTTGAAATTGCATATAACTTGTTTGAAAAATCAATTTGAAGTGATTCCAAGGGCATATTGAAGGACATATATTAGTATTGGGTTATAAAATTCACCCTAAAAATAATTCAACACCCAATAAGCCCTCAAAATACTCTACTATGACTCATCAAGAGGAATAAGTGCAACATGATATATCAAAATTGCAAGAGCAAGTGCACCAAATTTCGCTCTCACAAAGAGCAACAAAAAATGAAATGGAAGTTTTGAAGAAATGCATGGAAGCTAGTATGAATGGTTTGAATAAGGGAATGGAAGCTAATATGGATGGTTTAAAGAAATGTGTGGATGGAAGCTAAGATGGATGGCATGGAAGGCATGGAAGAAAAAAATGAAGATATGAAGAATGATATAAAAGTAGACATGGAATGTTGGAAGGAAGGTTTGACAAAGTTGATACAAGAAGTGATTCCTAATGGAGAAAATATAATAGAGGAAACTCATGATGAGAACAAAATAAATTTTAATCATGATTTCATAAACTCTAATGTTGGCCTAAATAACCACCATATTCCAAAGATAGATATGAGGAAGTTTGATGGAAAGGATCCCATAACATAGACACTATAGATGGTGCACTATTTTGATCTCAATAATGTGAAAAACACACAAAAGGTATGCCTTGCAACTTTATATTTAGAAAAAAATACATCTGTATGGTATCGATGGCTTTTCTCTCATAAAAAAATTATCACTTGGTCAATTTTTATGGAGAAAAAGGTAACACATTATGAGGATACGAAGAGAAACACCTTATTTATCAAATAGATAAATCTCAAATAAAAGGTTTCAGTGGTGGAGCACATTGAGAACATCCAAAAATTGAATATAAGGGTAGCTGATATCCCATAGGAACATACGATTGATGTCTTCATAGGAACTTTAAAGCATAATGTCCAACATGAGGTTTGCCTTTGGAAACATGATTCATTGGAGAAGGCATTCAAGTTGTAAAGAAAAATTGAATGTAAAATCATGGCAACAAGGAAGCCTACCACTCACATCTATAAATATGGAAGTGTTGCTACTCCTAGAATTCCACAACCTACAAGGTTGACACCACAACAATTGGAGGAAAAAAGATAAAAGGGGCTTTACTACAGTTGTGATACAAAATACAATAAAGGTCAAAAGTGTACTGAGAAGAAATTAATTTACATATATTGTAAAGAAGGAGGAAGAAAATGAACAAGAAAATTCCAAAGAATAGGATATACACCCGGAACCAACCCTAGAGAAAGAAAAAATGAACCCGACCATATCCTATTATGCATTGGCAGGAATTACCACTCCTCAAACTATCAATATATTAGGACATCTCATGAAGAAAAATGTAATAGTGTTGATTGACTTGGGTAGTACCCATAGTTTTATTCATTGTAAGGTAGCCAAGGAATTGAATTTCTTCCTATACCCAACACTAGAATGTTAAGTGGTGGTTGCAAATGGAGGAACTATAAATTGATTTGGAAAATGCCATAATATCAAGCTAACAATGGGGGAATATGTATTTAATAGTACAATGCTTTCCATTCCAATGGGAGGTGCTGATGTTGTACTAGGAGTACAATGGTTACAATCGTTGGGGACGATAGCTTTTAATTTTAAATAACTTTTCTTGAAAAAAATTTCGGAAGGAAAGGAATTCGAATTACGTGGTATCGCAAGGAATTAGGGAAATATAATAGGCTATAATGTCATTACAAATATTATGAATAAATAAAAACATGGCGTAATTGCACAATCATGCTCAATACAAGTTCCAATATCAAAATCATCTATTTCCCTAGATCTCCAGAAAGTCTTGGAAAAGCATTCCAAGGTGTTTGAAATACCCAAAGGACTCCCACCTATTCGTGATCATGATCATGGTATTCATTTGATTCCAGGAATTTTTCCTCCAAACATCAGGGCTTACATATATCTTTATGTCCAAAAGGGTGAAATTGAACGTATGATTGCAAAAATGTTAGAGGATGGTATACTTCAACCGATTCAAAGTTATTTCTCTTCTCTAGTTGTATTGGCGCACAAGAAGGATGGATCATGGCGTATGTGTCTAGATTATAGGGAGCTCAATAATCTCAATATTAAAGATAAATATCCCATTCATGTGATTGATTAATTATTGGATGAATTGCATGGAGAAATTTATTTTACCAAGTTCAATATTCGTTTATAATATCATCAAATTAGAATTAAGAATGAAGATATTCTGAAAAGAGAATTTCGAGCTCATGAGGGCCATTATGAATTGTTGGTCATGCCTTTTGGCCTTACCAATGCACCTTCTACATTTAAAGGGTTGATCAATTCCATTTTCAAACCCTTAGAAAATTTGTCTTTGTGCATTTTGATGATATACTAACCTACAATAGGTCTTGAAAGGATCATGTTCAACATGTTGACAGGGTACTCAATCTATTGGAGGAGAAACAATTATATGCAAAAACCTCCAAATGTTTCTTTGGAGTACAAGAGGTGGAATATCTGGTTGATATTGTATTTCACGAGGGTGTTAAGGTAGACCCTAACAAAATTAAAGCCATTAAAGAATGGAAAGTCCCAACAACCATAAACAAGTTGTGAGGATTTCTCAGGTTAACAGGGTATTATCACATGTCTGTTGAGAATTATGGGAGAATATCAACACCTATAAAAACATTATTGAAGAAATGTGATTTTTCATGGACTCCTGAAGCAACTAAGGCCTTTGAACATCTTAAAGGGGCAATGTGCCTAGCACCGTTCTTGGCTACGCTAGACTTCAAAAAAACCTTTATTGTGGAATTGGTTTTGTTTTAATGCAATAAGACACATTTATTTTGAAAGTCGTCCAATCAAAGGAAATTATTTATAGAAAGATAATTATGAGAAGGAAATATTTGCAATACTATATGCACTAAAGAAATGATGACCTGACCTAATGGAAATAAACTTCAAGGTAAAAAATGATCATGATAGTATTAAATACTTTTTGGAACAAATAATATATTTAGAAGAGTAGCAAAAATGGGTCACAAAGATGTTGGATTGTGACTTTGAAATCATCTACAAAAAAGAGATGCTAAATGTTGTTGCAAATGGACTCTCAAGAAATGATGAAGAGGTGGAAGCATTTCTTTGTGCCATTTATATTATCCCACCAGATTGGATAACTGAGTCAAGGGATGAATGGAATAAGGACGAAGAAGTGTGGACATTCATTCAAAATTTGTTGCAAGATCCTAGTACATATGATACATTTAGTTGGAAAAATTGGCATATAAACTGGATCAATCAACATCCTTTCACCCCTTGACATCATCATTACACAAATCCCTAACCATGACGCTCCTTAATCTCAAAGTTATTTCGTGAAACTTCCTTAAATTAATAATTTTAAGCACTAACACATTTTGTAAGTTTTTGGGTCTATGTTCACTATCACGTTGCTCCATGTTGGGCAACATTAATCACTAGTAGGCTGCCCTATGTTGGGGTGCGTTGATTCTAGAAATTATGGAAAAATAAAAATATTTATGAAGCTTCATCCTCCAAAAGCTTCCAAGAGTTGGTAAAACTACTTACCTCAGATAAAACTCTTGAATCATATCATATCCTACATTGGATTTTCCATTTCTTATGCTTCAATATCATCCTCACATCAGGAGTCGATCTAAACCCTACATCGGTAAATGGATAAGAACTACGAACTTACCATCCTCTTCTATATATATTTGGCCATCCATAAGCTAGGGGATGGATTTTTTAGATAGATTCTACTCTCATGCTGTTGGTTGGAAGAGTCATTATTCCATGCATTAGGGTGACATAGTGGTACACTTCATGGTAAAGAACAATACGTCAACTTGGAGGAGCTCCTTTGCAAGATCAACTCCTATACTTGGTTGTAACTCACTCCATTTATACTAATGAAAACTGTTATTTGTTTTACTATATGTGATTTTTTTATTTTATATATCTTTATGCCATGTTGAGCCATTGAATGAATTTATTAGATGATGATACATAGATGTTTTATATCGTTGAATTCTGTTTTTTGATTGTCCTTGTTTTAATTATCGCGATTGAAGCTAGAATTGGATCATTCAAACCAAGAGAGAAGTGAATCATACAACGTTTTATGTGCATGATTCATCCCATTATCTATTTACTTCAAGGGAAACAACATATTCTTTGTCTTTCTATTACTCTAGGCTAGGCCACCCTGTTTAGGGAAGATACTTTTGTACGCAATCGTAGTTTTTGTATAACATGAATAAATATTTAAATATGTATTTAACATTTTCAAATAAACCTATTTACACTAACAAAATTTCATGTAAACCAAATACTCCACTAGATTTGAGGTTTTTATAACGTTTTACTTTGATACATGACATTTACTAGGTGTAAGTGCATGAAGACAATGTTTCTTGTACAACACACTACGTAATGAAACAATATGGTACATATTTGAAAATTTGAAAATTTCTTTTATTCAGTCCACCAAATTCAATTTTCATGATAGTTTTAATGTATCTATCAATGGTACATTGTCGAAACATGAACTTATATGTATAGTTATTTAATTATTTTACTAACTATAATTATATTTATGTTACATACTATGTTATATATATTTGTAAATAGTTATAGAACTATGTTCTGTTAAAAACAGTACATATATGTATAACTATAATGTATAACTAGATGTTATGTTATAAATTTATAATACTTTAGAACATGTAGTTATATTTATAATTATATAATTATGAACTATAGTTATATTTATATTACATGTTATGTTATAAACAATATATATAGAAGTAGAACTAGAATATATTACTATGTGATATTATAATTTTATAGTAGTTAAATATTTATAACTATATAGTTATGTTGTGAACTATAGTTATGGTTATGTTGTAACATGCTATTTAGAATTATATATATATATATATATATATATATATATATATATATATATATATATATTATATATATATATATATATATATATATAATTTTAGAATTCATAGTTTATTCATAAAATTAATTGTAGTATATTTATTATTAAAAAATATTTAAAATATAAATTAATTTAAATTTAAAATAATAAACAAAGAAAAAATTTCTTATTTCATAAATATAGGTTCACCATCAGCAATGACATTCATCATGTAAATCTTAAGCTCTTAATTTACTTATTTATTTGTTATAGTTTTGACGTTTTCTATTTTGGGGTTTTTTTAGGTATATTTTCAGCCAAATTTGTTAGAAATTTAAAATGTTTTAAATCACAGAAAAATATTTTTTGTTTGAAAAATTATTTCACAAAACTCCTAAAGAAAAACATTAAAACCAAAATAATTGGAAAATAATGTTTTTACCATTCAAAATGAGAAAATATGCATATAATAAACAAAATATGCTACCATTGCAAGTAAGAAAAAAATTCAAAACCTAAATTATAGTCCTTTTTGGTAGTTTTGAAGCATTTTATACGTTTTTTTTTTGTTTTCTAATTTGTTTTAAAGGGAATTTTTATAGATTTTTATGGGTTTCTATGTTGGTTTTGTGGTTTTATGAGCTATTTTGAAGAGTTCTTTTATGATTGTTTCTAGTTTTCTAGGTGGGGTTTGGGGTTTTTAATGTTCTTTTGAAGGGCTTTTTGTGATTTTCATGGTTTTTGTATGGTAAGTTTTTTTTATCAAATTAATTTGTTTAATTTTCCAAAAAAAATGAAATAAAAAAGACAAAAGGGATAGAATACCTACCTTCATTTGAGGTTGTAGGACATGGTGGGGTTGTTGGCGAGATTGGTTGGCATGCTCCATGATCCAATTGGTCAACCAAACTCCAATACTCTTGGTCGATCTATTCAAAAACTATTGGTCAAGCTCTCAATTATTCTGTGATATTTTCCAATGGAATGCACAGACCGTAGGTGGGAAATTTAATAGGAAAAATGGCTTTATCGAAACACAAAGCTTAATAGATACCTAAAGCTCAAGCAAGGGTTTGTTCTTAACCCTCAATCAAACTATTTTTTTAATTCTCAAGAAGTTTTATCGAGCACTTAAAATGGGATCGACTGAGGGCTTAAATTGCTTGATCGAGCCATATTCGATTCCACGTAAACACACCCTCTCTTTCCAAAGAGTGTGACCCAACTCCATGATATCAAACTACATTGGTTATTTTAATCTAGATTTTTTCACAAATGTGTATATATATTATAATTTTTAATAGGGTGTTCAATTTTGTCCAACTAGATAGCTCATATTTGGAGTATGATCCTTTCTTGTTTGTTTTTTTTAAGAAAAGGTGATCTTGTTTCTCAAATCCTGAAAAAAAAAAAAATTACATATTGGTTTTCACTAGTCTACCACTTAGGAAACTAGGCTGGTGGAAAAAACAAAGTTTCTTAATCATCCAAAAATTGAAATTGTCCTGACTGTTCAAATTTAGGAAAAATATGTGATGAGGTTGATCTCCTAAAAAATCTACTATGAATTGAAAAATGGAAATTTTGTGAGGAAAATAAATAGAACGTGTGTGACCATATACCATCAGTCTCTCTTGGGGGACTTCAATTCCCCAACAACAATTTATTCTTTTCTATTTCTAAGTGAATATCTATGATTAGGATGATGACTTAGGTGAGCAAGGATTAGGATGAAGGCCTAGATTTGCCTCACTTTATTGTAATATTTCATCCAACTCACATGGTTGTGAGTTGAACTTCATTGAACATGAAAAATATCTCATAGTATGCCTCAATGGATTGCATAATAGTTGTGTGAACAACATTTTCGTGTACTCGTATATGTTTTTTGTGTACATATACTTTTTTAATTTTACCTCTATGTATCCAACATTTTGAACCAAATTTTCTAGCTCACTTGTGACTTCCCCGTTACACATGTAACTATGCTCCCATACAATCTCTTGCATAACATTATATATTTCCTCTTAAATTTGTGGTGCCATGTGGGTCTCAAATAAATTGGCTAAGGACTCCGCTGAGTATTAGGCCGAGGAATTCAACATTTCTCCATAACATGCCAGTCCTTGTAAGCATCCATCAAACTATTGATATATTGAGGAGACTTTTAAAAATAGCATACCCAAAAATGAAGACCAAAAAGGCTATAGCATAGCTAAAATTGAAAACAAGTAAGGGTGTAGCATAACCTATATAAGTAAGTACTTTAACCAATTTGGTTTGAAAACGAAGAGAGAGATGTAGATAATAAGTGTTGCAGGAGAGGGTGTTTTTTATAGGGGGTATAAGACATCTCAAGGTGTAGCATTAGCTAAATGTAAGTCATATTGAAAATAGAGTGGTTGGAGGAGAGGAGAGGGAAAATAAATTTGAACTCAAGGAAATGAAAAAGGAAGAATAGGAATTTACTAGGTTGGGGATGAAGAAAGAAAGTGAGAGGAAAGAAAAAAATTAAAAATTAAAATAAAAATAAAAATTGGTGGGGTGGCAGGGGAAGGGTGGGGGGTGGGCAGCTGGGGGGTGTTGATTACAAGGGAAAAAATGAATCTTACCATTTTGAAAGGAATTTTAAGGGATTTAAACAAAATTTGGTTTCCTTCCTACAATGAATTCTGAGAGTAGAAATGAGAGGCCATAAGTGGCCTTCATTCCTCACCATATCGAAGCTTCACCAAGAATGTACCTTTTCAATTATGTATAATCAAACTTGTTTTAGACCCCACCTTCCCCAGCATGCATGATGAAACATTGTCACGATGAAAAGGCTTTCTTTTAACTACAAGTTTAGGGCATATGAATATTCACTAGTGACATTTCCCTTTGTATTGGTTATTACCCTCTTCAGCACTAAGCTCTTCTCGTTATTGTGATCACCTGAATTCATGGTGTAATGTTCCATTTGGATTGTATTTCTCTAATGATACTATGGTAGTGTATCATGGGGGAGGGGATGTTTCATGTCCACCACAATTTATACTTGTTCGGGTTGTATCCATGCACCAGGACAACCATCCGCTCCGTTGGAATGCTTTCCATAAGAGACAAATATTTCCCGATATCCCTGCCATAATTCTATTGGCATGATATCCCTAAGAGAAAAATAGTACCCCATATCCATAAAATAAATCGAGACTGAGGTAATAATGCATGAGTCCCATGTATTTCATCTCAAATTCACTTCCAAGAGTCTCTTTGCAATATTTGATAAAATTTTCATCACTAGTTAAAACAAAATCATCGACATATAATACTTTAATCAAAAATTTACCTTCAACAAAAAAATGGTAAAGGTTTGCATCTTCTTCACTTTTGGTGAAGCCCAATCTGGTGAAATATTTGTTAATCTTGGTGTAACAAGAACAGGTTGCTTGTGTCAATCCATAGAAGGCTTGCTTGAGTCTACACACATGTGAATCTCTTTCAAAGGTCTCAAATACTTATGGTTGTTCAATGTATACCTCATCCTCAATTACTCCATTGAGGAATGTTGTCCTCACATCGATCTAATTGATATTCCATCCCATCTACACTTCAAGTGATAGAATTCATTTGATAAAAGTGTAACTTTCTGCTACAGAAAAGGTCTCCTCATAATCAATTCCATCAATTTGAGAGAAACCCTTAGATACAAATCTAGCCTTGTGTTTCTTGATGCTTCCATATGCTACTTTATTAACCTTGTTGATACACCTCCAGCCTTCCATTGACTTCTTCTCTAGTCTTGGGACCACTTCCCAACCACTTATTTTGACTAGGGAATCATATTCCTCTACCATGGCATCAACCCATACTGGTTGTTTCACTTCTCCCTTGAATTAGGATGCTTTTGTCTCAACTAGCTCACTCATAAAAGCCATGCACTGAGTGTGCAAATCTGAAGACCTCTTCTTCCTGCACTATGATGCAAGTGCTTCCACATTCTCACTAGCATCATGCAATGATATTTCAATTTCCCTTGTGTGATCCCTTCCATCTATGACTGTATTTGCATGAGTGGGTTCTTCCACTCTCTGGTCATCTTTGTGTTGCTACTCCACAACATCCTTAGGTTCTTCCTTCATAAATGAAATTTCGTCATCTGCGTGAAATTGAATCTCCCTCTCAAGGGAACATCTCATTTCCATATATTAATCAAAATTCACATATATGTGAACAATTTTCATCCTATGAGATGGAAGGTACACCTGATAGTTGTGTGTTGCATCAGTATACCTCACAAATATGCCCAATCTGCTATTGGTTCTAGATTTTTCCTTGCATCCTTTGAAACATGACAGTAAATTGATTAACCAAATATTCTAAAGTAAGACACATATGGTTTCTTTGCTAAAAATATTCTTCTCATGTACTCACCCAAGAATCCGA
This sequence comes from Pinus albicaulis, assembly GCA_034641835.2. Lineage (NCBI taxonomy): Eukaryota > Viridiplantae > Streptophyta > Pinopsida > Pinales > Pinaceae > Pinus > Pinus albicaulis. Next base: position 880,397,055 of record CM076583.1, on the reverse strand, counting down.
TGAGGACTCTTATTCTACACATACACCATTGTGTTGCACAATTCATCCCACAAGTGAAATTATAGGCCCTGATCATGAAACATTACCATTGTAGCTCCCACAATACTTATGTTCTTCCTTTCAAATAATCCACTTTTTTGTGGGTTATGGGATGCTATTAACTCTATTATAATTCCTTCTTTTGCACAAAATTCATTGAACTCTTTCAAAACATATTCACTGCCATTATCACTCCTAAGAGTCTTCCCTCTTTTTCAGTGTGTTTCTCAACAAGTGATTTAAATTCACAAAATGTGGATAATGTATGGTATTTCTTCTACATGAATAATATCCAGCACTTACTTAATAAATCATCTACAAATATAGCATAATACCTGTGATTGGCCATGGAGGTTATTGAGAAAGGTCCACACACATATGAGTGAAATCTTTCAAGTACCGTTTTTTCTCTATTGTCCGTATCATGAAAGGTGGCTTTGGTTTACCTCCCCAATGTACACATTTTTCATATATCTCTCTCATCTAGTGCACCCTTGGGAAGTCCTGTAGAAATTTATTGCATTATATTTAAAGCTCCATGGTGAAAATGGTCAAGTCACCTATGCTATCATTCACTGATGTCACGCCTCTGCGCCTTCTACGGTTTCGTGCTCAAATCAACATAGTCTTCTACATCCAATTTGTATAGGTTTTTTGTTGAAACCCCTATCTTATTCAATTTCTCATAGGGATCTGACAAAGGAAATCATTTTCTTTGATAAATGTCACATTTTAGCCACTGTATTCCAACATGGAAACTGAAACTAAATTATTCTTCATACCTGAAACATACATAACATCTTTTAATGTGAGAGGATAACCAAACTCCCTCTGAAAACTAATTGTATTGATATCGTTCATGTTATACCTTCCATAATATCCTATCTCGATGTTCATATGTAGGGCATTCTCCTCCAGGTCACTCAAAAACTATTTGTTTCTCGTCATATGGAATGAGGCTCCACTATCCAGATACCACACACTAACCATCACCGATGTCACCATGGATGCAATGAGGGTGAAATACAACTTGAATTGTGAAGCTAAATATCCACATGTCACTCCTCTTGAGGACTTCTTGTCAGCCTTCTTGTGAATACACTTTTTGGAATAATGTCCCAACTCATGACAATGAAAAATTTTGATATTTGATAGATCTTTCTTCTTGCATACCTAACTAAAGTCTCCTTTGGAATGGGATTTCTTCCTTTTACCTTTCTTTTTCTTTCCATCCAAAGCACAATTCTCCTCAACTTCAACCTTAGATGATGTCTTATCTATGGTTTTACACCTAAACACTTCATGTACAAAATATGACCATAATATTTCCCATGTTGGTAGATTCTCCCTCCCATTGACCAAATCTTGGTAGTTGTGCTAGCACATGGGCATGCATAGAAGTTCTAGTCTTACCAAATCATATTCTACAAGCATAACACCAACACTCCCAATTTCATCATAAAATTGTATGAAACCACCAAGGTACTGACGTATTATGTCGTCCTTCTGTATTTTTATATTCCAAAGCTTCTCTTTCAGTGCTAGATGCTTATGGTCACTACTGTTTTGAAACAAATTTGTTAGTGTAGGACACATTACATATCGATTTTCTTTCCCATGGAGATTAGAGACAATATAGTCTCACACTCCATCAAATATGATCCTCCTCACCTTGGTGACATTCTTCTTCCATTGTGCTAGATCTTGCACATCAAATAGTGTTGGTTTTGTGACCTCATTATCAATGAATTATTTCAACCCATTATCTTCCATGACTTCTTCCATCTATTTCTTCAAAGAAATTTAATTTGAGCTACCCTCAAGGTAATTCTCAATCCTTACATCATATAACACCATCTTGCGATTTATGAAGAATAGATATGCAAACTCACTCCTCCTGCAAAGATAGCTTCTAATTCTCTTCTCTATTGTGATTCTAGCTTTGATACCATGTATACATTAATTGTCTATTCAATATTTTTGATTCAATTTTCTAAACATTAAGACAAATACACTTCTACTTATTTGCACAAATTAATTCATTATTAAGAATAAATATAAAAAAACAGGTGAAATGGTCCAAAAGATCTTGGATAGATAGTGATCGGGTGCTCTGTTAAGGAACTCATTGATTTGAACTCACTGGTTCAATTACCTCCCCCAATCTGGGTGATATATTGGACATGACGAAGATGTAGTCCTATGAAGCTTACAAAAAAAAAAAAAATTGCTAAATGAATCAATTAACACACATGACACGACGATATATCTAGGGGAAATTCACTGCTCAAAACCAATTCATACCTGTATTTCATTTAGCAGAAAATATAGAGGAAATACAATTCTTGTTGAAGCTACACTATCTCTGCACTAGCATAGTCTATCTTACTACCTCAGAAGTTGAATCTGGCCAATACTTAGCCAAGTCTTCCTCCTTCCAAGCTCCTATTTACTTGTGTTGTTTCTAAAGGAATTGTCTCCCTATTAATTAAGGAAATCCCCGCCCTGAACTCTGTAATACCTATAGGTCCTTCTCTCACTTCATGCACCACCTGTATGACTTGTATAATTATACAACTTATAGTACACTACCCTTTAACTCCAATCTCAACAAGGTAGCTCATAGATAATGCGTGTGTGAGTTAATTATGGATAATTTATCAGTTAACTGGTTGATCACTGAGTACACACCCTTGTAATGGACCTCTCACTAGTTCCTCCAATAGTTGGAACTAGTTTAACTCACTTTAACTCACTTTAAATGAATTAAATAATTACAACTGAAATTAAACTCAATCTAGGATCCTAAAATTTCGGATTCACTATACATGACTCATGTTAGGCCCTAAACTCTAATTAAAAGACATAACTAATTAAAACTAACTTAGTTAAGACATTCTTTTTGTCCTTATAATTTTACCCTAATTTAATTTAAGGGAAATGTAAATCAAGATTTTCTTGTTTCCATTTTCAACATAGTTGTTGTCGAAAGAAATTAAGAAAGGTAGGTCACCCAGCTTTGGTGGTGCGATAGAGAGAAATGAGTGATCACCATAAAAGTGTATCTAATATAATTAAAAACTAAATTAAATTTCCATGATAGGATTATGAAATGTAATAACTAATGATGAACATCTAAGGTAATATACCTGGATAGGAATAAACGTCAGAGGGTTCCTCTTAAAGTATGTAAAAATATTTTGGAATTTAATTTGTTATATAGCTTATGAAAGACACTAATTAAATTTTGTGCATATGATAATATTATTTTTCCATGTTGCAATAAAAGTAGATGAAATATTTCGACTAGGTAAAATCAAGTTGTACATTGTATTAAAAAACAACATAATCATGAGAAGTTTTGGTTCGATACAAATCTATAAATATATATAGACATACTAAAATAAAATTTTAAGAAGACTGAATTAGTTTTTGAATTAAGGTTTTATATATCATGCATACATTAATTAAATAAAAATCGATGCATGCATCAATGGTATGGAATATGTGCAAGTTTAGCAAATGAATGACAAAACTATTTATAGGAGAAAATAGATGGATGAGAAAAAGACAATATGTGGTGGAACTATCAACTAGGAAATATGAATACATTGCAGCCACGTATCCTCCTCCAGATAGGTTTGTCATGCATGTGTCAAACTTGAACATATTCCATACCATGAATACATGCATCAATTGTTGATAAATTAATTTATGAATGAGATATAGCACCTCAATTCAATAACCTATTCCACCTTATTTAAATTTAATTTTAGGGGATAAATATGGTTATATCATCACTCTGACAATGAACTTCAAAATTTTTCCTTTATTCGATTTTGGATCGTACAAATGTTTCCATGAGATTTTGCTTCTGTAGGTTTTAACCCTGAACAGAAATGATCTACACACGAATCTTATAACAGAAAATAAACAATAGCGAGAGCATAAAACATAAAACAGATAAACACAGAGATTTTCCCCTGGATACCAAATCGGGACGACCAGCTTGATTTTTCATTATATTCCTTTTAGTGTTACAACACATATATATACATGCCGAAGCATACATAAACCCCAATCCATAAACCCCGATCCATAAACCCTGGATTAGAACATAACCGTAGTTCCCTTGACTGGATCTACAAAAAATACCAGGGGCCGAAAAACCATCGTACCCCGAAACCATGTGCAAAACCATGCACAAAACCATGGACGTGGACTACCCACCGGAAATTAAGGACCAAAAATTTTCACCGGGGCACTGCCCTGGACCCCGACAGGGGGGGCTATCGCCCCCCCTATTACCCCCCCGCGCGTACTTAGTCGTGGAAAGAATATAACATATATCCAACAGCTTCAATCTACCTTCTGTTGCCTTGTCTCTTGTTAATGTTTTCTTAAGTTTCTCCTATCATTTTAGAATCCTTAAGTCTTTATTTTCCTCCTAGGTCAAAATTTCCTCAGTGTTACTTCCTTATCTTTGGAGGTTCCTTTTTGTTCTTTTTGCATGTAGGAAATGCACTAATTTTTATCCACTTAGGGATAAATATCTTTTTTTTAAATGCACACCATACAAAAGTATGAAAGTGGATCATTTTATCCCAGTGAAAGAACACATTCTAAAGTTAGTGACTACACTGCTCTATTGGAGAAAATTACACCATATTGAGCCTAAATGTGCTTTCTTTGCCTAGTGGAGTGCACTTCTATATAATAGTTCAGTGCACTCCTTCTTCATGGTGAGTGTGCACTAATTTTTAACAAAAAGTGCACAGTCCTTGTTCTCAGAAGCAACACACTCCCTATCATCAATAGTTGCACACCTCTAGTCTCTCACACATTGTCCCTTCCTTGTTTCTATGCAGAGTGCACTCCTAGAAAATAGCTACCCATTCCCACTTAACTAAACGAACTCATGAAGATAAAATTATCGAGCATACGTCAAAACCCTAAGCTTTCATTTCATGTACATTTTACTTTTAAGTAGGGTACCTCATTATTCATTCTCACAACAACTAATTAGTATGGGATGAGTGCATTTTCTCAACAGAAAAATTTCTTCACTCTTGGTCAGATGTTCACTGATTCATGGTAAGTTTTGCAAAGTGTGGCTTTTTTAGTGGCATTTTATTTTTGTTAGTGGAATTTAAATTTTTTATTGCATGGGAAGTTTCATTTCTATCCATTCTTTCTCCTACAAGTTTCATATTGTTTCCTCAAATGGTGTGTCTATTGGCTCTTCGCATTCAATGACCTTTCACCTTCTAATCATGATTGCGACCAAATCTATAAACACTTGAAGCATGTTTCTCTCACAATTACTATTTTCTTGACCTGTTTTTTACCATCACTTAGCGATTTTGAGTTTTTCATTGAGCATAGTGCATTTTCAGGAAACATGCATCCATTGTGATTCAAAAATGTGCCCAGATGAGAAAGGATTCCTATGAGAGAACATAACACATTTTTAAGCCCCAATGGGTCATCTCTTCCCAATGCAATTGTGACCTGAACATTCACTAATCCTCCCTAAAACCCTCTATAATTTTAGTCAGTAGTGTGCCTCACCCTTACTCACTATAATTATGACATATTCCAAATAGTAGTCCCTCTCTCTCACAAGTGTGCATGGCACAGTTCTATGCTCAAGCCTAGCCTTGTTTTTGCATTTTGATATCAACTTGCACCCTCTATTCCTTTCCTTGGTGAAATGCACACTCCAATGGAAAGTCAAGGGAACTTGTCTTACTCTTGCTAGTCTAGTGCTCCCATCTTGAGAATTCTTTCCTATCATTGTATTTTGTATGGTTTGAATTTGATAGATAGGTGATTCCTAGAAACAAATTGGTTCTTTCCATGATTGATCTTCCACTTGTGGGCGTTACAGATAAAAAACATATTATTCTTTCATATTATGTAAATATGATTCCTCCTACCACTAAATAACCTACATTGAAAGAAATTTTAGACACTATTATTTAAGAGGAAATCAAAATTTCTAAGCCAAATGTTCCCATATTATTAGACACAAATTTTTTCATTGATAAATATATGAAATTATCAGGGTATATTTAAAGGATTCCTTATTGCAAAAGGAATTACTAGAAAACTTAGAAGATAGGGATGTACATATAAATATCAAGAGGTCTAGAATGCATAGAGTGGCATGCAGATTCCTAGTATTATCATGTGCATAGGTTATCAAATGGATCATGTTACGTATGGATAGAATGATTTTGTTCTTAGTAGATAAACTAGAAAGCAGATTTAAACCTATCATACACATGATATACATTCCTATTGCAATAAGGTAACTCCAAAGCAGTATTTGAATACACAGTTTTATGAAACTTGGGCTTACTAGAATATGAGGGAGATAATGAAGTATTGGTGGTAAAAGCCTAAAAATTTCTACCAAAATCCATGTGTATTTTACAAGAACAAATATTTGAGAAATGTATATCAATATCTTATGGCAATATGTTTCCAATTGAATGAGTGAAATGTTGTTGAAGTTTTTGAAGATAATTGGATTTAATTACTGAATGTAGTTGGGTCTAGAGGCAAGGTATTCATGTGGGTTGACATCCTCTCTCATGAACTGTAGCTTAATATGTAGTAGGCCAAGCCAAGAAATGACCAAAATTTTATATATCTACTTATTTGTTGGATGGAATCTTTGCCTGTTATGATTTTATGTGGATGAAATGGACTTGGACCACTCAAGATAAATTTCTTGTTTATTTTCATTGCATATTATTTTTATAAATCATATTCTGAGGACTAAATATGAAACATGATGAACATTTGTTTGGAGTTTTGTATAACATGATCTTCGAGAAATAACCTCCTTGCATGACAGATAAACTGAAGTAGGAAATATATGAGTTTGAATATTGGCTCACTTCACCACAATGAAAATACATAGGCTTTTTAGGTTCTAGGCTGCCCCTAATCTTATTCCAAGATATGTGACCAATAAGGTGGCCTTGAAGGAGGTTTCTTATTAGTTGAATAATGGTTTTTCTATAGAACTCCAAATGAAGAAGAATTATCCTTGGACCTTTTCTCTTTTATGGATTCTACTATATGAGCTTAATAGCCTTACGACGTTTGAAGCCAAGATTGAAGAACCTAGGCATATTTATTTTTGAGTAACTAATTTTAATAGATATGCTTCTAGAAATTTTAATAATAAAAATTGTACTAATATACGATAAACCTAGCCATATGTACCTATGACCATTGTAGAAGATGATAATACTAAGAATTGATATAATGCACTGTGGAAAATTTGGCTAGGAGATGAGGCAAGAACCTCCCATATTACTTAGGTACTATATATATAGATGGAGGAGACATTGCAGGAAGTAACTGCCCAAGTTGACATTGCATCATCCAGAAATAGGCCAAAACATGATCCAGTGGTATAGAGTAGCATAAAATTAAAAGTGCAATCATTGTGCAAAGGTGAAATAGACGAAAAGCAACAAAAGAAATAATGAGAGGAGGGGAGTAAAATTTTAGGAGAAAAGAAGCAAGAAGAAAAAATAATATAGAGGAGGAGTGAAAACAGAAATAAAAAAAGAGGAAGAAGAAGAAGCAACATGACTTGTTGAAGAAGATAAAAGTGGAGGGGGTACAGATGAAACACAAAGAGGATATATTACATAAGCATAAAGTAGTGGAGGAAAAGAGAAGAGTAGAGGAAGAGGAGAAACATAAGTGATTGCAGAAATAATAAATGAAGAAAAAATAGGAAGAGGAACCTACACAGGAAATGGAGGAAGACCAAATGGCCCATGATATAGAAGCATAGTAATCATTCAGATCCTCCTCTAATTGGTGACCATATCCCAATCCATGAAATTGGAATTGTTCCTGCACTTGATGAAAAGGTTACGTACATATCTGATTTTACCTTCAACCATCTCAAGAAGATAATTGTAGAAGAAAGGCGAAGGTATTTTCCCAATCACCGTGTCCTTCCTATATCCATAGCCAAATAGAAGGTTATAGTACTACCCAATACTCGGGGTTATCCCAGAGAAATAATAGCATCAAATGTGGCCTTTTTAATAATACCATAGGATAATATGAAGTATCTTTTGACAGAGAATTCACGACTCCAAAAGGATCTAGTGGCATGAAAGAAGAAGGTTGATCATATCATTGTAGAAAATAAAAGATTATTTTCTACCAGTAGCAGCACAACAAAGCTATGATTGGTCATAGTTGAAGAATTGAACTCGATGGAAGATACTATGAAGTAGTTGTATATTGAGATGATTCTCTTACATGAAGTGATGGCACTCATTATCAAAATCTAGGAAATATCCCAAGAAATTTTGATGGTTCCAAAGGTTACAAGCACAATTGTTGATTTGATTTTGGATTGCGGCATCAAATATATTAACATTCATAAGTGGTTGGCCAAGAAATACAATTTAGCAATAGAGGTGGATAGACCATAGTTAAAGCTACATTCTCAGAACTACAACCACCTCAGTGAACTAGCGACGAACTCCCTAAATGCTTATGTTTGATTGCATAGCAGTTCAGAGTCCTTGGTATGGAAACCTAAATCACCTTCTCTGGGTTCACTTGGAGAAATAAGGAGTAAGGATGTCATCATGTGGGAGATAAAAAATTTCATTAAATAAATGACACGAGAAAAAGATAAAGAAGGTTTGGAGGTGACCAAGGATTCTACTCTATAGTATGCAATTTTGACGACATAATTTCACATGAATTTACCTATAGCTTGGAGTAGCATATAGTGAAACTCTAAATATATATTAGCATATGCATTGGAGGTCAAGATGTGGTACATTTCATATCTTCCAGCCAAAATAAAATTCATCGCAACAAATTTTGGAGCATGGCACTCCTACATCATAAATGTACTCCATTTCCAAGCCATTTATTTGAATTTTCCTCCTACAGGCGGAAGATTTTTTCTTATTATAGTTCTCTCTTATATAGCCACCACTATTTATATAATTTTTATTTTATGAATAATAAATACAATGCAAAATAAGTCCAAGAGATACATGAGGAATATGTAGAGTCACACAGAAGGCCATAGGTTATTAAAGTCAAAAATTTAAGATTAAGTTCAAGGGTCATTATTATTTATTATAAATAATCCCTCATAAATCAAGAAAAGGGCTTGTACTTTTGTATGTCTAGCCTTGGTTTCTCTAGTTTTGCATAAGGAAGAAGATCATTCTTTTGGAGAAGCAAGAGGTAACTTGATGTTCCACTATTGGAGCTAGTGTTTCCTCAATGTAACATTTTCTTTGATCTTCCATTTAATCATCGCAAGTTATTGGAGCCAACACTTGTTCATGCAGGTATCATGAATGTTGTAAGGCTATTTTTTAGTTGTTTGTGGTATATGTTTATGTTGTTGCATACTAAAAAGAATGAACTATTTTGTTACTTTAGATATGAATCTTGTTGAATGTGTGTTGTTATGTCTTTACATGATTATTGTTATCTTATGAACCAATTTGAAAGTTAATCAAGAATTATTTCTCTTTTTCTCTCGTGCTTATCTCTTAGGATACTACTAATAATTTTCTATTACAGTCTCATCTTTGATTTCCCTGCTGTGGAAGATCTCTTTACAGTTTACTCTCATTGTCTCACAAATATTACACATTTGTTACCCCAAAGCTATGAAATGATCTCCTGTTTGTCTTTCACAACCAAGGCATGCCTCTAAGATCACGTGCAATGGTGGTTAGACCTTATATATGTATGGGGCTCCTATACCAAATGGTGCGAGGTGTAATTTGAATTTCACATCGGGGAAACCCCTTCTATGTTTGTGGTATCTAACTTAGTCAACATGTTATAGATATTATTTTTACGTATTCAGTTGGTACAAGAAGATATAACGATAGAGTATGACAACTATAGTGCACTCTTTCCACGAAAAAATGTGTTATCAAAGAAATGGTAACTTTGAATACTTTGAATACTATTACATATTCATTAATAAAATATGTGAGAACTTACAAGTTATTTTGGTGTAAATATACAACGAGCATTATTTCCTTAGACAAGTGATCATGTACTCTTCTTACCCCTTAAGCATAAAGAAAAGAAGAAGTGGGATAATATTGGGTATATGTTTTATTATTTGCACAACTATCCCCACTTGTTGTAAAAATGATTGATGTACATTGGGGAGGCCACAAGGGAGGAAATAAAACACCGCTATTCAGTGGGTTTGCATGAGGGTGGAATCCCCTCTACATAGAAAATGTATGGTAATTCCCTCGAAAAATATTTTTGGATAGTTTTGGCATGCATTTTTTTGTTGTTTTTAACATAGTGGTTTTGTTAAAAGAAAATTTATTGTGCTTAATGTTTTTTTCCCATGATTTTATAGTTTAGGCTAAAGAACTATGGTTCTATTATAATTCTTGAATTAGATGGATTGGTGAATATTGGAAGGAAAGAGATATATGTTGTATTGTAATAATGTGCATAAGAATATATATTGAAAAAAATCTTGTTGTTTTTTTTACTTTTGAGGTTTTAAACATAAAATGTTTATGATGATTTGTGTGTTTACCATTACATGTTTCCTAGTTTAATTAATAATATCTTTTCATTAATTAATTATACATGGCTAAAACAAGATTTGCAATAATTAATTAAACACGTCTAAAATATTTATAACTCATAGAAATAAATGAAGCATTAACATTTTAGATTCTACTTTTAAATTAACATTTTTATTTTTTTGTAAATGGATACTTTTTATAGCCAAAAAAAATAGGATTACATATTGTTTCCATATTTCACTAAGGATTTTAATCTTCCTCAAACCATTACTCCTTATACTAGCAAGTTTGCATTTCTCCATACACCACTCCTTACAAAATTCACAAAACAAAACATTATGCCATAATTGGCACGTAGACTACTATAGACTGAATATATGATAAATAAAAAAATCCTTATTATAGGGTGGAGCCAAAACTCATCAGAATTAGAGCTGTAAAGAAAAACAATAGGAACTCTAATCAATATTAGAGGAAAATATCGTCCTAGGAACCCTCATACTTGACCCTGGTGGATCTAGCGAATTCTCCCTATCAAATTCATATGCAATATTCCCCTCCACATGATCAAGGAAAGAATCAATCCTATCCAAGAATGAAAGTTGATATCTAAGCCTCATTTTTATGTCTTATAGGGTGGAAAAGATGTTGTACCACTCCATTTGCTTGTCTTTCAAGACTATATCTAGCAATTTATACATTTTTCAATGCAAGGCCGTATAATTCAAATATTTCTTCTTCCTTCCCTTTGTGCGCCCAAGCTCAAGAACCCAAGTCAAAGTATCTTCTAAGATTTATGAATCTGAGTGGGATTGTATCTCCACCTTAGATCGAGTCTCTAATTTACGCATCTCCTTCCTTGGTTCTAGCATAACTATATTAAAGTAAGTGGCAGGTAATTGATGAGCGAAGAGTCTTACTGATATCTTCCCTTATGGACCACTATCCCCTCCCCCCTTCCTACAATGCATTTGTTATCACAGTTGCATCCTTCATATTGGTAGGGCACACCTGGAGTTACTAGGTAGTGTAATATTACCTTGCTCGATATTTTGTGTAATTAAACATGCATATCTCTATTTCTAGTTTAGTGTGTTAGTTTGAAAGACATTTGAAAATTTTAATTATCAATAATTTATTATTGATAATAACTAATAATAAATTTTTTATTATGATGTTTTATTTTTTAAATAAATAAAATATAGAGAATTAGTTTTTGCAGAATTATTGTGGAATATTTATTACTCACCAACAAGTCCTAGGCATCTAATATGGATGATTACATTTATTAAGGAATTATCATATCTTCCAATTCATTGTTTCCTAAAAGACGAGGATTTGTCCTGTGGAGTGGGAAACAAAATCTCATTGATGAGATGATAAATACCTGTCAGGTGGAGGTAGATATTAGCCACTAAAAAAATGGTATATGGTATTTTGAATACAAAACTTTTGTCTCATTCTGAGAGGAGAAAAGGCTAAAGAGAAGCAAGAAAATAGACAAAAAAAAGAAATTTACAAACCTATTGTGCTAGGTGGGATACTCATTGTTTGTAGTATCAAGGTTGGGAAGAGGCAACTACTTCATTATTAACTCTTTAGAATTTTTTTGTCAAAGTGAGTATCTCTATCTATAATATCTAATTGTTTTTCAAATTTAAATAAATTGGTTATGATTATTTCTAATTTAGTTATAATTTTAGTTCTTATGTTTTATTTCTATAATTTTGTATCAATTAAGTGAGAAATGCAATTTGATAGGCTCATAAAACATTGTTAATATGTTTATATGAAAGCTTGTACAAAAATCTAAAAAAGGAAGGAGAAGAAATATTGTATAAAACAAAGTATTAGATTGAAGTCTCATGTTAGTTGAGAAATAAATTTATTAGATAAAAAATAATGCTAAGGAAAATATGGATACATCTGTATATATGGAAAAATGTTAGACCACTTACATATTTTCATAGAAATTTCCTATGCTAAATAAATATACAAACTAGTAAATTCATCTTTTAAACTAGACACATATATAACTGTATTAGACCAAATCTAGTCATTTACATAGTAACTCTCTGTAAAAGCAATAGTAGGAATTAGAATTGTAAACTAGGTCACATAAATATGTTATTCTAATAATAATAAAAACACTGAGTGCCTTAGTCAATCCTTTTCTCGGACACACTAAACATAAAACAGGTATATATGGAAAAATGTTAGACCACTTACATATTTTCATAGAAATTTCCTACGGTAAATAAATATACAAACTAATAAATTCATCTTTTAAACTAGACATATATAATTGTATTAGACCAAATCTTGTCATTTACATAGTAACTCTCTGTAAAAGCAATAGTAGGAATTAGAATTGTAAACTAGGTCACATAAATATGTTATTCTAATAAACATTGAGTGCCATAGTCAATCCTTTTCTCGGGCACACTAAACATCAAACAGGTATACGGTATAGTTTTGCTAGCACTATAACTCCTATTTAATTATTGCCAACACAGAGAAAGGAATATATATATATATATATATATATATATATATATATATATATATATATATATATATATAAATAATTTACCCAAAAATTATACAAAGTCCCTTTCTAATTTTATGATATTATTCTACTCAGAAAAAATTACAATTATGTATTTTTGACCCTAAAAATAACAAAATTGTATTGAATAAAATAAAAAATGAACTAGAAAGTTTTGTTATAATGAAAATAACACTTTGGATAAAAGAAGCTCACAACCTTTATAAATATTTTATGGCGGGAGGAACTATATGCCATGTAAGACATTAAAGAAAACAACTAATATACAGTTCTAGGAGCAAGCGATCTAGAGGCGCGTCTTCATATAGAGATATCACGCCCATGTAGAAGAGGAGACGAAAATTTGGTATCCTACAACCTGGTGGATAAAATAAATAAGCTGGAATAGTGCCATGCCAAACTCGAGAAAATTGAAATTCTAATGCTAAGCGTGAGTGAGCACATGTAAAACAAAATTACAAAATTAGCGAATAGTGATAATAACTGCACGGAAAGAAGGAAGAAGAGTTCAACATTTAAAGGAATAAGTGTAAAAGGGGTTATAACAAGACTATCTGAGAATAATTTATAGAAGTCCGAGTACCTCCCCTACCTATATAGGGTTAAAATAAAACTTAGTCATTGTACCCAGAATTAGGACTGCTACTTTTATAGAGTGTTAATGTATAAATATTCAACGTATGTATCCAGAAAACTACGACATTGTTCATATTTTTATGTAAAAGATTGTATAAAAATATGAAAAGGAACGAGAAGAAATAGTATATAAAACAAAGTATTAAATTGAAGAGTAACCGTTTTTTATTAATGTTAGTTGAGAAATAAATTTATTATATAGAAAAGAAGGCTAAGGAAAATATAGATGCATACGTATACATGGAAATATGTTAGACAAGGTACATATTTTCATAGGAATTTTTTTATAGTAAATAAATATACAAACGTGTAATTTCATTTTTTATAATATAAACATATATAATTTTATTAGACCAAATCCTATTCTTTACACAATCACACTCTGTAAAAGAAATAGCAAGAAATAGAAAAGTAAACTAGTTCACATAAATATTTTATTGAAATAATAAAAATAACATTAAGGGCCTTAGTAAATCCTTTTCTTTGAGACAGTAAAATTAAAACATGTATAAAGTATAGTTTTGTTAGCACTGTAACTCTTACTTCACTAATTTCCCACAAAATGAACAGTAATAAACACATAGACAAATGAATATATATAATATAACATAATTTACTTTAAACTTATACAAAAAGATCTCTTTTTGTAACTCTATATCATTGTTCGGAGACAAATTTAGAAATAGATAGTTTTGATTTAAAAAAAAAATTATATTGAATAAAATAAAAATTGAACTTCAAAGTTTTGTTTTTTTCATAAAGAAAATAATACTTTCGATATAAAAGAGGATCATAACCTTTTATAAATATTTTAGCCTCGAGGTAACTATATGGCATGTAAGAGATTAAAGAAAAATTCTAGGAGGAAACATTTTGTGTGTCTTCATATAGATAAATCACATATAGATAAATCACACTGATATAGAAGAGCATACCAAAATTTGGGAAACTCCAACCTCGTGGATAAGATAAATAATTTGGAATAGAGCCATTGGAAAATTTAGAACTTTAAAATGGAAATGTTATGGATAAGCGTGATGTTAGGGTCCTATAATAATAGGATTCATAATTTTGAATTGACTATGTTTTAGTCTTGTAATATTGTAAATACTTTGCTTTAGCAAATTGTTTTCCCATATTAAAAAATGTAAAGAGGGTAAGTTCTAAAAGAAAAATCAAAGGACTAAAAGAAAAATATCAAGAAAGAATATAAAATATGAACCTCACCAAAAAAGAGATAGAATAGATCTTGAAAGTGATGCAAATTCAAATGCCACTACTTTTACCGTACTTTGTGAAATAAGATTGTGTGCAGTTTGTTAAAAATTCCACAATCCATGATATTTGAACAACTTAATCCTGATTATTCATACTTTAAATTTCATGTTGATAGATAGCGAATAAAGATCTAGCCAAACTGTTTAATCTTGGTAGATTAGTAGTTAGGTAGACAATAATAATGAGCTCAACAGTTTATTCTAAGCCATTGGAAGTCATAAGGTTAGAATTAGATATTTTGTTTATCATAAAAAATTTAAAATGTATCAAAGCTCGAATGCACCCATATAAATGAAGAAAAAACGTTAGGGTAGATGATGGGTAGGCATAAGCAGTTTTCAGAAGGCATAGATAGCGGAAATTGGTCATTTCATATTACTAACTTCCTTCCAAACGCATTTCCCTTGTAAAAATATCCCTCTCCTTCATATTAATCTTTTTCCCCTTACTTCACTCATTTTCCTTTCCTAAATACCCCTTTCCTTAGTTAAAAACACATTTATCCTTTGGAAAGTAATTTTCCCTTATTAATTTCCCTTCTTCATTTTAACATACTAAAATACACTTATCCTAAGTCTAAAGTTTAAAATGATATGTCGGGTCCCACATTTAAAATACCCCCGATATTAGTTTAAACATTAAATCTTAGTGTATTTTATAAACCCGCAGATACATATAATCCCGCACATGTTATAATCTTGCATCATATTCATTTAACCCCCCCATTTATATTAATCCCTTGTTTAACTTTATTTTATTAACTCCTGTATATACATTTATCCCGTATTATATTAATTCCCCTTTATATTTAGTTCCCGGCCCCATATACATACCATGCTATATAAACCCCTCTTACTATATATTTCTAAACCCATTACATACTAAACCTTTTACATATCTCATTGCATAACATTATCCCGGGCCCCACCACCTATCAAATCCCCGAGAGATCCCTCCCATTCGCCCATCCATCAGATCTCGCTCAACCAAATCCAATGGCCAATAGCCTCTTTCGCATTCCCAATTCAGAAATATTTAACACCAACAAGAGCTTGTGAAATAAGTTGTTTTCGCAGCCACGCTCCATGTTATGTGGCAGCCTTTGATTCCATCCATCCTCATGCCAAAAACCATTTACCAGCTTTTTCTAATGCGAAAAACTCCAAGTTGTTTTATCTTCCCATAATAAATGCCACCTCTCATTTGAATTTCACCCCATGCCCTTTAAGTTTAATCAATGCTGGTTAAAACATAAATCCACCCTTGTCCAAGTCTTTTCACCATTTATGTTCAAATTTGTGCAAAGATAGCTCTGTTGACCTATTTCCAAGCCAAAGAATCTCTGTTAACCTATTGTTAATCCATTTCACAATATAATTCAACCCTTTTGCTACTGAAGCCACTACAGACTCTGATTTGAAGAAATATAAAGACCACCAAAGCTTTCACAACCTTTAGAACCTCCTTTGCAAACATAAATTAGCCATTCCAGGTATTTCTCAGTGAAAAGGCCGGTTCTTAAGAAAATAAAGTAATCCTTTAATAAATTGAAGCTTTGGAGACCACTGAAAAGATATTGTTACCTCCAAACCCCTTTCTGCAAACCTAATTCATCTCTTCATAGTATTTTTAAGGGCCTGAGCTTATTTCTTGATCACAAAAGAGTAATTAATTGATAAAATCAAACAAGTTATGGCTTCCCAAGGTATTCTGACAGTCAATCCCCTACAACCTCCTGTTTTTGATGTGGAACATACCCCCCTTGCAGAAAAAGACATCAAAATTAATGACCTTGTCACTGATTTTAACCTCCTTGAGCTCCACTGCTGGTTCCATGATATGCCAATTGACCAAGTTGATGATGTTTTCCTTTGGGAGTCAAATTTACCCAATTATATTGTCTCATAGACCTTCCAGTGTCCAGAGGTTATCAAAATCTGTCAAACCAGTTATTTCCCTGATCAAAGAACCTTAGTGACCCCTAGTAAAAACATTTTATTCACTATCACAGCCGAATCAATAAACCAGATGCAACAAATTCAACCTAGGCCTGATGAAGCCCCTTTGTCAATTGAAATATTTACTGAGTTATATCTGAATTTGGACTTCCCCAAGAGGTTCCAGATATTCCAAATGTTCATTCCCTCATCAGTAGAAACTTCCAATACTAACCCTCCTTATCCAGTTGCTATATTCTCTCAGAGAACGAAGCATATTATCACCATGTTGTCATGTATTTTGGGTTATTTCACTGATGATCATGTGGATACGTCAACAATATGTTTTCCTTCTATTTTTTCCCCTTGTCGCCCTCTTGCTTCTACATTCAATTTTTCCCAATACCTCTCTGATACAATCCATTAATAGGTGGTCAAATTACCAGAGGAGGGAGTGTTCAAGTATTCATATATTTTGTTCCATATGTTCCTATACTTTCAATCTAAAAGATTTGCAATCAACCTTCAAAAACAGGATGTTGAAGGTAATCCTCAGTCAATAATCTTTTGGACTTCATTAATTAGGAAAGATTCCACAGAGTTCACATACAAAGACTTCATTGACTCATTCATCTATCCAATTGTCAACATGCTGAACAACAACATTCAAGTAAGAGTAAGTGATGAGATAAAAAAATGTCTTGCAGTAATCAGAACACATTAGGACAAGAGATTGGTATATTTATCAGAACCACACTGAGATTATGGTATATGGATCTCAACTCACTCCATATAAACTACCCAAATACCTTCCAATGAGGTTATTTGCAATTTAATATATCAGGCAGATCCTTAACTCTGATGAAGTTAAATTTCTATCAGCCAAGAAGAAAACATAATTTAAAATCAAACACTAGATTGGTCCCTTCATCTACAATAATAGGACTGATGGTCAACAAGCAGAAAAATGTCTTCAAGAATATAAGTTTCGTGAGAGTTTCAAATGGAATTATGATCCTTTAGGATTTATTAGTAAACTAAGAGTTAAGTTTAAATTAACTCCTTTTGTCCATGAGTCCAAGTCAGACATCGAGAGCTAATCCAATCCGTCTGAATGGTTGGATAACACTTTAAAACAGGTAGAGAAGGAAGGTGATACTAGTTCCATCTTGCACACTCCAGCCCCATAGGATAGGAACTCCAAAAGAGTCAGAGAAGAAGGATCATACTTAGCTCAAACCACCACTGAAAAAAATTCAAACTGATGGACAGGAAGAAGCCAAAGTTAAATCCTATAAATGAACAAGTTGAGACAATTGAAATTATTGATACTAACACAATGGTAAAAGAGAATGCACCTGCAGCAGTTTCAGATGAAACTCACCACCCTTCAACATCTAACACTCAGATCATTCCAAAGCAGCATAATGTTGAAGTGTCCTCATGAAGTAAAGCAATAGATAAATAACAGGATATCATGCAGAAGTTCAAGGAAATCAAACTCATAATTGAGGCCTTAAAAAAAGATACTTATGCCCAATACTGGAAGCAAACACCTAGTGACCAAAGCAGGTTGCTTTCAACATTTGACTACAAGACCAGGAAAATGGAGATGACCTTCCTGCAGCCAATGGTGAAGCATCCTAAGTCATCAGGAGATTATAACAAGACACCATATGAAGTTCAATCCAAGGATTTTCATCCTATAGAACAAATAGAATTTCATAAGAAAGCTGGTGAAATGTTGTATTCTACCATGATCAATAAACCCATGAGTGTACAAAAGCTAAAAAATACTCTAGAAAACATCAGAGGTCGATTAAAGTTAGAAAAGGCTTCCTCCAAAGCCAAAAAAAACATAATAAAATCAATGAAAGAGTTGGTCATAGAGGTAAGATATGACCCCAAAAATATCAAAGTTGCAGAAGAACTCATTAAGAAAAAGAATGCAAACATTATTGCATTAAAGAAACAGCTCAAATTTACTCCTACTGAACATCCATAGGCCAAAGAAGTATTATAGGATGAAAGCCAGAAATAAGAGATGATGAACCTCATTCTTCAGTTAACTACCCAGTTGAAAGAAATGGAAAATGAGATGAATAAGTTAGTGTAGGAGAAAAAGGCCAGCATGGAAACAATCCTTGTCAATGTTATTCCTACAGTTACTACAATAGTTCCTTCTACTTTAGTAGCTTCATTAGCCACATCAGTTCCAGCAACTACAACACTTCCCACTACATCAGCAACTACTTCAACAACATATTCAACAAAAACAACAACAACACAGCACAATGATGAAGCAGGTAAACTACTTAAAGCAATGCAAGAAATTTCCATACGGACTAATGAAATAAATAGACTTAAAGAACAGTTAAAAATTCTAGAGGATGGGAAGAAACTAGTACATAAATAAAAAAGATTGAATGAGAAAGTGCAGAAGTTAGAGAAAGAACTGACATTGAAAGAACCACTTGCTCAAGCCAAGCAGCAACTGTGGGCCAAAATTATTGAATCTGTGAATGATATTTTTCCATCCATTCAAGTTATTTATGAGCAGAAGGATTTGATCAAAGAAGTAAGTAAATCCATTCATAAAATCAAGGAAGAACTTGGTAAGAAGCCAAAGGAGACCAATGAAATCATTAAGTTTCTTAATTCCAAGAACAAATGGTAATTAGAAGAAATTGGAATTAGTGATAGAATTGAAACAATTCTTGAAGTTAGAAATGTAATTTCTAAAAGGACCTTAATATTAAAACTGGAAGACAAATGTCAGAACATGGAGCTTGCCATAACCAAATATATGGTGAAATTTGATATTTTGAGGTAGAAATGCCCACCAAATCCATTGGTTATCAATGATAGGTTGATGAAACATGAGGATTATGATAAGAAAATCAGAGAAGTAGAAAAGGAACAAATCAACAATTCCTCCATGAAAGGAATACCTACAGGGAAAGTACTATATCAAAGCATTGAGAACCTCTTTTACCTACAACACGAGGTAAAACATCTCTTTATCAACAAGCATACATTTGAAAAATATACATAGGCTGATGAAATCTTTAGAAGAATGGTAAAAATTAAATTACCAGATGCAGAGGTCTGGAAAAAGTTGAATGTTTTATTGTGACAAGTAATAGTAAAACAACAGTCAGAGTTAAAGGTAAAAGAGTAGACAAGGTAAAGTTAAAACATAGCAGTAAGTGAAAAAAAAATCATTTAAAGAGTATCATATGAAAGATAGGTTAAAGTGAGAACCAAAGTAAAAATGCAGTCAGTGTAAAGGATACTCAATAGCCTCAAAGACAGTTAGCATTGAGCAACAACAAAGGAGAGAAAGTAGCAAAAGATCAAACAACAAGTAAGAGAATCAATAAAAGTAGGGAAAACTTGCATTAGTTATATAACTGTCTCTATCTTCTTGCATGAAGATATTTTTTTATTCCTTGAATAATTCCTAAGTCAGTTGTAGAATATTTTGTAATAATTTTTTTATAAATACTTCATAATTAGAAGTATTGAGAGTAGATTATGGATTGCTAAACATTTCTATAGTTGTATTAATATACAACCTTAGAGTTCATTGTACCATTTTCAAGCCAGTAGACTGGATTGAGCAATAAAGGCATTATATTACAAGATTCATGTGTTGAGCCACTTTAGTGAAGTACTTTCAATTTTTCTTTGTTATTTTCTCAATTTTTTCACATACTTGCATGTTTTCTTAATCTAAATGTATAACATGAATTTTATTTTAGAATTTTTTTTAAACACTGTGTCTTGAACTGTTATTTAATTTTCATGTTTTCTACTGATATCCAGATTAGGGAATTCTTAATTTCTCCCTAGTTTTGATTGACATTTGTCATTTCCCTCATAATCTGGATCTGAGAATCCTTAATTTATCTCTCATCCCTATTGAAATCATTTCATCATCCAACCTAAAGATCTGAATTTACTCAGCTACCTTGCCCTGTGAACACTTCCTTTAGAACTTGATTCTGTCATGTTGCTTGATACATTGATTCCATTAGCCAAATGGAAAACAAACCTGCATCTATCAATCTGAATCAGCGATTCCACCACCAAACCAAAACCTAAATCAAAACTTAGTCAATCTTACATAAATAGCCTAAAATCAACTAAAAACAACAAAGTTAAATCATTAAGAGAGAGCCCTCTCTGAGCATTAGGAAGGCTAGATCCTAGGCTTAAAATTAGGTTTTTGGTTACCTCTAATATTCTTTAATTCAAAAATATTAACAACCCTAGGAATTATTAGAGTGATAACATACAGGTGGCTCCACTAGCGAAATCAGTCCTCATTTTTAATATAAACCTTAAATAAAATAATTGTATTCATATTTTCACCTTCAGGTTGTTTTAAGGGTTGTTAGTAAATTTTTCATTAAAAACTAAAATTCTGGCTTCCAGAAGAACCCACTATACCAGGTCTCATCCTGATCCACAACCTGTTGTAATACTAGATGATCCTAAATTTTTTTTAAAGAAAAACAAAAATTATAAAGTTTAGGAGATAAAAGTCCATTAATCAAAGCTAATTCACTCTAAAGAGTATTATCGAGTATACAAGATATTGAATTTGATCTATCTTTTTAACACTCTTTGTTTAGAACTAAATCAGAAATTTCAATTTGTGATAGTGTAATAGATCATAATTTAATTTCATTGATTGAAAAAAAGAAGGAGATTGTTTCACTTGATTCAGATCAACAAGCTCTTGAACCATTTGATAAACTTGAGGATTTAACAACAACTTTGATTAAGGATATTAATGAAGCATATTTCCAACATTTTGTTGAATTGACTGCTTTATCTGCTTACACTCCTAAACCTTGTACCATTCATTCAAAGTCTGTAAATTCATATTTATTCAGTACCACCTCATCTATTATATCCACTACACTTCATCCCACATAATCATTCATCCCTAATCTTCATCTTCAACGTAGAGTTTTATTTCCATTTCCAAACACTTCAAGTTGACCTTCTAACACTACTGCTACATTTTCAAGTACTTCAACATCATTTCCAAGTACATCTTCTACTATACCAAGCTCATCTGCAAGTACTTCAACCTCATCACCAAGCACCACAAATTTACCTCCTATCCAAGCTAGAATCTTATCGATGGCAGCCAGATATGCCCCATTGGTTTTACCAACTCAATTACATGCCATGCCCCAGGATTACCAAAGAAAAATATTTCAATTTGATGGTACTAGTCAATACACTGCACAACAACATGTTAACAAAGTGATTGATTACTTTGAATTGAAATTGATGAAGTTAATGTTCAAATTAGACTGTTTGCCCAAACATTAGATGGAGAAGTAAAGAAATGGTTTAAAGCTTTACCTGCTAATCATATTGCTAATTTAAAATCTTTCCATAGATTGTTTATCAGTAGATGGGAGAAGAAGAATAATCCTTTACAAATTTTATCTGAATATGAAAACATTAGAAGAGCTCCTAATAAACCAGTTCATGACTATTGTAGTAGATTCAAGAGTATGTATAACTCTATTCTAGAAAACATTAAACCCCCACCAGATCTAGCTCTAATCAAATTCCCTAATGGTTTTGATATGGATATGTCATACCAAATGAGAGAAAGAAACCTAGAGACATTAGAACAAATTCAAAGCAATGCAGTTAGTGTAAAATTTGTTAGCTAAGAGAACCAGAATGAGAAATGAAAGAAGAGTAAGAATAAAGGATGAACCATCTACATCAGATAGTAAGATAGATAGCGTAGAAAAAACTATGGAAAAAATTATGGATATATTAGAAAATATGGAAAGAAACCCAAAGTGGGATAATCAAAAACAAGGTCCTCAAATAAGAAATCCCAATTTAAGGAAGAATACCAACACTAGTAAATCTAGAGAATAAACACCTCATCAACAAATAGCACCACCTTTCCAAGAGAACTATGTTGAAAGTTCTCACCAAAATGAAGAAGATGAAGACACACAGATTAAATTAATGGGAATAAATTATGATAATGTTATTTTTATTGCACAATAAGAACATGAATTATACATGCTACAATAGTTACAGTTAGAATCTGGAGAGTCTTTCGATTATAAACAAGGTTATGAAATTTTCATTAATGAATTTCACAAGAAATATAACCTTAGGAGTAAGAAAAACACAGAAGCTCCTACTAAGAAAAATGCCCAAACTCAAACCAAGAAAATACTAGAAGCTCCTGCAACCAAAGTACTGCAAATTATCGCTAGGGAAACCCAGCAAAACTCTAGTTCAACTCAAAAAAATTCCAGTCCTAATTAGCAAATTTCTAGTCCAAAAATTGTACCTAGTCTTAAAATTGTAGACATTATAAATACTATTTTTCAAACATCAGTTTATCCTCAAAAATCTGTTGTTGCTAAAACAACATCATCTGCTAAAACAATAGCTTCTGCTAAAAATTTAGCTAATCCTAAAACATCTGTTGTTGATCAAAAATCAGTTGATCCCAAAACAACTGCTAAAAATTCAAAAGCTGCCAAAGTTACAACAACAACTCAAACTGTTCCACAAAAGAAATTTGAAAATAGAAAAATATTTGAAACACAGACACAAAAACCAATTGTAGAAAAATAAGAGAAACATACTCAAACTGCAGTTAATAGAGAAGAAATCATTCAATTAGGAAAAACAGAAGTACCATTTAACATCCAAACTGAACTTGCCAAACTGAAAATACCAATTCCTTTGACAGAGTTGGTAAAACATTATTTATAAAAATCACACATCACTGAAACATTGAACATAAGTGAAGGAGAAGACTTTGTTATTATAAATGATGACCAACCAGAACTACTATTTGGCCCTGAGGTAAATGGAAAACATCAAGAATGTGGTTTTCCTCCTTTCTATATTAGCTTGAGTATTCATGATCAAATCTTACACAATGCTATGCTAGATTCAGGAGAATCTAACAACTTCATGCCTAAGGAAATCATTGAAACATTGAATATAGATATCACTAGACAATATAAAGATCTTTTCTCTTTTTATTCTAGAAAATTTAAATATCTTGGTCTAATAAAAGACTTGTGTGTCACTTTAGTCCAATACCTAGGTAAAAGTATAGTCATGGATATTGTAGTTGTTCATATCCCTCCAAAGTATGGAATGCTATTATCTCGCTCATGGGGAGCAAAATTTCAGGGATCTCTACAGTTAGACATGTCTTGTGCCACAATTTCAGTATTTGGTCAACCCAAAAAACTTTATAGAGAAACTTTAATGAAGTACATGGTCAGTAGTGAAGAACAACCAAAAAAATATCTTATTTACTTTGTAGACCCTGATATGGATTCTTTCATTTTGTGTAATTTAGATTCTGGCATAGATAAAAACACAACATCAAAAAAGAAACATAAGGAAGTTGACAGTGACAATATATTTCAGGAATCAGTGTGGCACTTAGACTTTGATGGCACAATGAACAAACTAGGAGCAGGAGCAGGAATTTGGATTCATAACATGGAAAATAATCATTCAGAAAGTCATGCCTTTAGATTAAACTTTAAATGTGCAAAAAGCATGGCAGAGGATTAAGCTTTAATTGTAGGGCTGCAGATTGTTAGAAATCTAGGAGGCAAAAGAGTCTCTATCGTGGGAGACTCAGAATTAATCATAAAACAAATCAAAGGAGAGTATTGTGTTTATAATCCTAGACTAACCCAATACAGAGAAATAGTTTTAGATCTAATTAAAGAGTTTCTTGAAATGGACTTTGTTGTTATTCCAAGGAACCAAAACATGTAGGCACACAATTTGGCTACTTTTGCTAGTACATGTAAACTTCCTTTTTAGCCAAATCACCAATACAAAGTAGAGGTAGGACACAGGCCTACTATACCAGAAAACTTGAAATATTGGCAAACATTTTCACAAGATTCTCAAATCTATAACTTTATGAATGTTGAGGGAGAATTCCAAAATTGTAAGATAAATATTGATTGTATAGTAGATGAAAGTAGAGATAGTGAGATAGATGTAAAAAAATTATATTTTTCTGAACACACTAACTTCACTCAAGTAGAAATAGAAGAAATAAAAAATTATGATTAGCCCCATTAGAAGATCTTTTTGATTCAAATGATGTAGCAAGAAAACAAAAAATGGAACCATTAAGATCAGACATAGAGGAATGTAATACAAGAACAGAAAAGAAACCTAAGCTTATCAAACTTTCCAAAGCATTACCTCAAGATGAAAAAATGAAATACATAGATTTGTTTAAAGAATTTAAAGATGTGTTTTCAATGAGTTATGAAGACCTTAAATCTTATGACACCAGTATCATTCAACATAAAATACCTATAAAAGAAGATCAGAAACAATTTAAACAGAAACTTAGGAGAATCAATCCAGTTCTTATGCCTTTGATTTAAAAAGAGGTAAAAAGGATGTATGAAGCATAGATCATTGCACCTATCAGATATTATGATTGGGTTTCAAACTTAGTTCCCACTAGGAAGAAAACAGGGGAAATCAGACTTTGTGTTGATTTATGAAACTTAAACAAAGTATCCCTAAAATATAACTATCCTCTCCCCAAGATGGATCATATTTTATAGAGGGTGGTAGGAACATCCAGGATTTCATAGCTTGATGGACTATCTGGATATAATCAAATCTTAGTTCAACCAGAAGACCAACCAAAGACATCATTTACTACTCCTTGGGGTACTTTCATGTATTTGAAAATGCCTTTTGGATTAATGAATGCAGGAGCTACATTTCAGAGAGCTATGGACATAGCTTTTTCCAAAGAAATTCATGATTTTCTTATCATTTATCTAGATGATATAACAATATTCTCAAAAACAGATAATGATCATCTACAACATTTGAGACAATTTTTTATTAAATGCAGAAAAATTGGTATTTATTTGAATCCCAAAAAGAGACTATTTGGACTTGAAGAAGGTAAACTATTAGGACACATAATCTCAAAAGAGTGATTTAGGATAGACCCAACTATCATAGAGGAAATTTTGATAAGTCATCCTAGAAACATCAAAGAATTGCAGGCATTCTTAGGTAAAATAAACTTTCTTATAAGACTCATTTCTAATTTAGAAAAATTAATTAGACAACTAAATAACATGTTAAAAATAGATTCATCACTTAAATGGACATTAGAGGCCAAAAAATCCTTTGAAACAATCAAACAAGCCCTTACGAGAACACATGTCCTAATAAGTCCTAATTTCCAAAAATATTTTATCATTTTTTCTTTTGCTTCAAAACATACCATTGCAACAGTCTTGCTGCAAAAGAATGATCAGGGTTATGAAAAACCCATTGCTTTTTTCAGCAAATCCCTAAGATATGCAACACTAAAGTACAACATAATTGAAAAATAAGAACTTTCTTTAGTGAAGGCTATTAAATATTTTAGAGTGTATATCTTATACTCACACATTAATGCATATGTTCCAAATTTAGTAGTAAAGGACATTCTGAATTAGAATGGGCCTGATGGAAAGAGAGGCAAATGGATTGCCACTATTTTGGAATATGACATTGAAATTAAGCCCACCAAACTCATTAAAGGCCAATTTTTAGCCAAACTCATGGCTAAATCAAACTATCAGGCCTTAGATATAAATTTTATTGCTCAATTCGATGATCAGGAAGAGATGTTGACTCCAGAGACCGTTGAACCTTTCTTAGATTCACCTTGGTATGCAAATATCATTTTTGTTTTACTAAACTTACAAACTCCTTCTGGTTTGTATAGAACTAAAGGTAGATTCCTAAAGTTAAAAGCAATGAAATATTGTATCATAGATAATGCTTTGTTTTGGAAACATCATGGTGGTATTCTCTTAAATTTTTTACTGAAAGATGAATATGATAAATTTATACAAGACTTTCATGTAGGTGACTGTGGAGGACACCTTTACTGGAAATTGGCTTCTCATAAAATCTTGAGGGTAGGTTTTTACTGGCCCACTCTTTTCGTAGATGTAAGAAAGTATGTGACCTTCTGTCACAAGCACGAAATATTTGAAGGGAAGAAAAAGCTATTATCTTTACCCCTCAAACCCATCTTCATAGAAATTCCATTTCAGAAATGGGGTTTAAACTTCATTGGTGAAATTCACCCACCCTCCTCATCCCATCATCAATGGATTTTGACAGCCACTGATTATTTCACCAAGTGGATAGAAGCCATTCCTTCTAGACAAGCCAGTGATTCTATCATCATCTCATTCCTTGAAGAAAATATACGATCTAGATTTGGATGCCCTCAACAGCTCATTACTGGTAATGGAGCTGCTTTCAAGTCTAAGAAAATGATTGACTTCTCTAATAAATACCACATCAACCTTGGCCGTTCCACTTCCTATTAACCTCAAGGTAATGGACTTGCAGAATCCTCAAACAAAATCCTGATTAATATCATCAAAAAATTGTTAGAAGACAACAAGAAGACCTGGAACAAAAGGTTGGTCAATGCCATATGGGCAAACAAACTAACAACAAAGAAGTCCATTGGTAACTCTCCCTATCAACTAGTATATGGGATAGATGTTTTTTTTCCATCCTCTTTGGGAGTGCCAGTGATGAAGATGATCCAAGAACTGCATGTAGAATCCAATGATATCTAGAGAAGGATAAATCAAATAATACATTTTCCGCAAACCAAGGAAGAATTCTATGTCAAATCACAAGTTATCCAATATGAGATCAAAAATATATTTGGTAAGAAAACAAAGGAGTATTATTCTTACATAGATGATAAAGTACTTAAATGGGATTCTATAAGAGAAGATAAAGGTAAACATGGTAAATTTGATTTTCTATGGAAAGGTCACTATATCATTTATGGCTATAGAGGTAATAATGCATTCTTTTTGAAGGAGTTAGATGGATCAGATCTTCCAGGAGGACCAGTCAATGGTAGGATGTTGAAGCATTACTTTTCTCCAAATTAACCAATAATTGACTTTTTTTTACTTTGCTCATTGTACATAACATTGGAAATTTTACATTAGATTGGATGTTTTTCCTAAAAAGTTGAAGCTCGAAGAGAAGGCCCTAAGCTTTGAAAGAGATAATATCATAATTATGAATAAAGCAGAGCTCCAAAAATAGTTCCAAGGAAAACACAATCAAAATTCCAAGGCTAGTGATCTTAAATTTCTTGACATTTCACCAGGAAATGCCATCCCCATGTGGAGCCACTGTCAGGGTCCTATAATAATAGGATTCATAATTTTGAATTGACTATGTTTTTGTTTTGTAATATTGTACATACTTTTCTTTCTGAAATTTTTTTTCCTATATTAAAAAATGTAAAGAGGGTAAGTCGTAAAAGAAAAATCAAAGGAATAAAAGAAAAAGATCAGAAAAGAATATAAAATACGAACCCCACCAAAAAAGAGATAAAATAGATCCTAAAAGTGATGCAAATTCAAATTCCACTACTTTTACTTTACTTTGCAAAATAAGATTGTGTGGAGCTTGTCAAAAATGCCACAATCCATGAAAGTCAAACAGCTTAATCTTGATTATTCATGCTTTAAATTTCATGCTGATAGATAGAGAATAAAGATCTGGCCAAATTGTTTAATCTTGGAAAATCAATAGTTAGGTAAGAATACTAATGAGCTCAACAGTTTAATCTGAGCCATTGGAATTCATAAGGTTAGAATTAGATAGTTTGCTTATTAAAGAAAAATTAAGGGGTTTGCAAGCTCAAATGCACCCATATAAATGAAGAAAAAATGTTAGGTTAAATGATGGGTAGGTAGAAGTAGTTTTCACAAGGCATAGATAGCAGAAATTGGTCATTTCATATTACTAACTTCCTTCTAAACTCATTTCCATTGTAAAAATACCCCTTCCTCTTCATATTAACCTTTCCTCTCCCTGGATGCGAGTGCATAAATGTAGGAGGAAGATGGTAGGCCCAACGTGCATCACATGGCCACACATAGGCTCTATCCGGCAGCATTTAAGCCAACCAGCTGCTCGCATAAAGCCTCCATTACCACTCTCATTCTCGCCCACTACCCAGAATTATTCTTAATGGCGCCACGTCTTTTGGCTCTTTCATTTCCCTCCTGTAGAATTTTCCTCTCTGTTGTCTGAGAACCGAACACTCGAATGCACACAGGGAGGCATTTCAACTTCCATTGTTGCCTCTCACTTGCTCCAGAATCTTATCTCACCCGCAGTCTCCATTGCAGCCTCTCGCTAGCTCTTTCGCCTGACGAAGCCGACCACTCATCACATTCTACCACCCAACCTCCACTTACTCACCTCCCTAATGACTCTTCCTTCTATAGTATGCCAAGGAGGCACTGGATACGCTGACGCTGAGGCAGAGGATGGGGCCAGGCTTCTTGATCCCCTCTGTCCATTCATTTTGAGTCCCCTTCCCTGCCGCCTGAGAAGAATTCTGCTCAGTTTCATTGCACCTGTCGAGGCAAAGGACAGGGTTAGGCTTCTTTACCTCCTCTATCCATTCATTCTGAGTCCCGCTTCCCTCCGCCTAAAGAGAATTCTGCCAAGTTTCATTACAATTGTGAAATGGACAAACCCCGTATCACTACCACAATAACAATTAGCTTCCAGGAAGAGGCTTCAACTTCTGCAGGGAGAGGCACTAGAAAGAGACCAAGAAAATCCACAATAGCTACAGTGCCTCAGCAACTCTCAAGGAAAACAAAGGCCCTGGTAGTCAAGCCTGAAACTCATTCCTCCAGCAGCAGTGATAGTGGCAGTGGGCATCCTGAATGGTTGGGTGTGGAATGTAGAAAAGGCAGTGCTATCATGGTTCGCACTACCACTACACCAGAACCAGCCGCCCACTAATCGAAGCAAGTCGAGGATTTCCTCTGAAGAATACAGGTGTCTCATTATGGAGGAGCCACCGAAAGAAATTAGAAACATAGCTATAAGATAAATGCCATTTCGAGCCCATAATCATAAACATAGTGGAAATTCTTTGTCCAATAGAGGCAATTAGAATAAAAGGATACTATGGAAAGTGGATGCATCCATGGTCCATCTCTTGACTATACAATATGTGGGAAAAGTGCAAGCATCCATCCCTCAATAGCAAGCCCCTCTTAGACAAAAATATCAATCTCAGTGATGTGTTCCCAAAAAATGTGATGTATGCTTGCAGAGTGGAATGTATTTAGGAGATCCTCCATCCTTCTTTGCGAGTATCTGAGGTGTGAAGGGTCGAAGGATTTTTCTCCCTTGAAATCCTACATAATGCTTTGAGAGTCCCCATAGATGTAGAGAGGATCAAGTTCCAATATCTTGGAAAACAATAGCATACCCAATAGTTCCAATATTTTTTCCGAGGTATTAGTTCCATCTGCTCCTCCCACGGTTAATGTGTATTTGTGATTCAATGCCCTGTACAATACAACCCCACATCCACATATATCGTATTTTGTCACGTCGTAAAAAAGAACCTGTGGGCATCAAAATAAGATTTCTCCACCTACAATGGGATAGATCTTGAATCAAACAATGACACAGAGGCAGAGCGGATATCCATGAAAGGATATTTGACACTGTGTGAAATGGGTGAGTAGTATAACCATCAAATATGACCTGATTCCTTATTTTTGAGAGTGAACATATAATAAAAAAGAGAAAAACGAGAATCCAAACTGTGACACTTGATTACCCATTCAAAATAGAGGTGGATGGAAATAAAACGTTGTGCTCGAATGTCAAAATGACATAAAGTGAGATCCCATACCCAAGCAGCAAAATCACAAATGAGAAATAAATGATCAACATTCTCTCCATGAGAGTGAGACAGTGAAGAGACTCCTGGTCCATTGAAACCTCTTCGCCATAAGTTGTTCCATGTAAGAATATTTTTCTTCCAAACAAGCCAAGAAAACAATATAATATCTAAAGGTATTTGCATCCCCCATATGGGCATGAACCAGGATTGTTGATGCCCCCAAAAAGGGGAACGAAGAATATGATATAAATCTTTGATGATGAGAGCATAACCCCATGTAGGGCTATCCCAAATAATCTCATCCTATGGCCAACAACTTGTCACAACAGCCTTGCGCAATACAGATATACACCTGCTCCATTCATTTGCAAAATTTCCGGTAATGTGAATATTTGAAACATCTTTCCATCTCACCACTTTTCCTTCCCAACCATCTATGGTGTGTCCCATAATAAAGATACCCCTATGATGTAATGTAACAATTATATCCATGGACATATGAGAATGTTCTGTTAATCTAGCAATATTATCAAATCTGATAATCATCTCATTCCCTCTTCCAAAATCCCATTTTTCTCTATCGAATAGGAGACTCCTAACCTTAACAAAACATTTCCATATGTAAGAACCCCTGCCATGACCAATCTGAGGAGATATTTTCCAATGTGAAATGTGAATGCCTCAAAGATATTTAGCAGCAATGATCCCACTCCAAATACCATGATGAGATAGCATCCTCTGTAGAGATTTCAGGAGAAAATAATGTCTAAAGTATTGGATATCTAATACCCCAATCCCTAGCATGTTTTGGCATGGATAAGGTCTCCCAAGGAGCAATATGGTACCTATGACCCAATCTCCCATCTGCCCATAGAAAAGGAGACATTTTGGACCATATCTTAGGAATAATATGAGATGGAATGATAAATAAATGCATCTAGTATGTAGCCATCTGTTGTAAAACCGAGGTGATCAGTGTGAGTCTTCCCCTAAGAGATAAAAATATTTTTACCCATAGATAGATTTTTTGGTAAAATTAGGATATTAGTAAATTCCATTCCCCACCCTTGTATGATGTTGGTTTCATTCTATATCCAATATATGAAAATCCATCGTGGATATGACTCTGTTGGATCTGAAATAAGTTACCAATATAAGAGAAGACTTTCGGGTCTCCGTCAGTTTGGTAGAGGAAAGTATTATGGAAATGGTGAGGAGACATGAAGCCTTTCCATATCTATTAAAAAAGTAATGAATATCCTCCTATTTCTCTCCATCACCATCCCCAAATGTAAGAATGTCATCTACAAAAAGATGGTGTGTGACAACAATCAAAGGTGTAATATGAACCCTGAAGAGATCAAGGCTCCTTGCCTCGATAATCTTCCTGCTAATTCCATCCATGACCTAAATAAAAAGCTTAGGGGATAAAGAGAATCATTGGCAGCACCATCTTTGACCACAAATGAAATAAGTGGGAATATCATTGAAAAGAACAACATAGTAGATTTCTGTGATGTAGGCCATGATCCATTCCATATTCCAGTGATCAATGCCAATCCTAACGATAATGAGTTGGAGAAGCCACCAATCAACACAATCATATGCTTTCTTCAAATCAGTTTTCATAGTCATTGTGGTCCTTTCAGTCTGAGCAGATTGGATCCATTTTTGGGCAATAGCCACAACATCATAAGTATATCTTCCTTTAAAAAACAAAAATTTTCCACAGGTAATATGGGTCGATAATTTCTCCTTCTGTCTTTCTGCGATGACCTCGAAAATCAATTTGTACAGGATATTTCATAATGAAATATGCCTGAAAAACCAAAAGTTATCTAGAGCTCCAAAATTTGGTATAAGATCAATGAAAGTGGATTTAAGTACGCCAGAAATATACCCATGTAATCTTGAATTTTCAAAAAAGGCACTTATAGCATTCCCCATCAAGTGGAAAAATGGAGGAAGAATTCCACCATCTAGCCATCTAGGCTAGGAAATTTGTCCTTCTGAAAAGATGTAAGAATAGCATGGAGCTCCTAGATAGTCACCCGATGGTAAAGAGCATTATTTTCATTCGAGTAAAACATAAGAGGATATGCCTGGATCGCCCAAAGTTGATCCTCAAAGTTATCAACATTGGTCTCCTTGTAACATTTTTCAAAATTCGTTTTGGCGTCAGCTTTAAGTTTTGTGGAAAAAAAATTATAAGATCCATCCTCCCCTAATATGCTCCATATTGCATTTTTATTCCTCCCATGATTTGAAAAATTCTATAAAATTTTGTGTTTTGATCACCCTCCTTGATACAACTCGCCCTGCTCTTTAAATGTCAGGTTCTCTCTTGTATGCAAAGAATTTTTTTTTCTTGTCTTTGAGGCCTTTGATCCAGTCCATGGAGATTTTGTCGGGGGATATCATAGAAAAAACATGGTTGAGAGTTTCAATCTCAGTATATATATCCCTAAGTTCCTGAAATAGAATATTTTTCTTACTCCTTTCCCAGATTCTCACTTAAGTCTTGAGAGCAACAAGCCATCCAGTGAGTCTGTCCATAGTCTACACCCCATATCCACCCAAACTAACCCCCCACATATCATATATCATTTCATTAAAAGATGATTTCTCGAGCCATGTGGAATTAAATTTAAAAGGGATTCCCTTCTAATGTTCCTCCTATCTCCATCTAAAAATAATGGGGCAATGATATAAAATATTGTCTTTAACAACATATAATGTGTAGTTACCAAAAGAATCACACAAACCCTCGTGGATGAGAAAATTATATACTCGTTTCCAGACATATGATATTTTTCTTCTTTCATTTCGCGAGGTTGGAACCAAAGGCCATGGAAAAACATCATGTAAATGATGGTCCACCCATAATTGAAGAAGATAATAAGAGAGAGGGTCCCAGTGGGATGTGGACCACAATGTTCTTTGGAAAATAAAATAGCATTAAAATCACTAGCGATAATAGAGAGTTGATATCCAGAATTCCAGAGTCTCGAATCTTGTCCCATAACCTCAGGCTGAAGGAAGGTAGAATTCAGGGTAACGTCAAACCATGCTCAGTCTTGTAGCTAGCCCTACCAGAATAGGAGAGGGCTCTCTCCAGGTCAATCTCAGCAAAAATAGTCAATAGGGCTTGAGATGACTTGAAATAAAAGCTAATTTTAGGCTAGGTATATAAGTAAAGGATTTTGATTTTTTTTTTGAGGGTTTTTGTTGGATCAAAGGGAAAGGCAGTTTTGGGTGCGGGGATTAGGCCTAGTTTTTGCAGAGTTCTGATTGGGGCAAGGAATGAAATTGTTTTGATGATTTGGATTGAATTAATGGATAGTTTAGACCAGTGATGAGCTGAAGAGGGAAAGAGGGTCTCAAGAGTCCTCCTCAAACAGATGAAAACATGAAAAATTAAACAAAACTAAAGGCAGAGCAGAGCAATTCAATGAATTCCACCTTTAACACTGATTTGTTTAATATAAGAAGAAAGAAGAGAGGAAATGATACACATAAAAATCATTGAAACTTACAGTTACATAGAGAAACACACCATCAAAACACAGACCCACATGGATCCCAAAAAGTGCTGCAAACCCTGGTCTATTCCTTTGCCAAAATTGCAGAGATGAAATGTACAATGAAGTGCCAAGCAATCCCAAGTGTCCAACCTCTGAAAATTACTGAAGAAATGCATGATATAGACAAGCCAAACTCATTCCCATGCTTCTAGGGGTCGAGCTCATCATTCTAGGAGTTGTCTCAACCATATCTAAACTAGGAACTAGAAAATAGGCAATGAAACAACTTACCTCTATATGCTAGGAAACCGATCCATTCACTTACATTTCACATTTTGGTGAATGAATCTTCTAGAATGAGTAAAAATGTGCCAAAATTACATCATGGCCATGAAATTACATAAATTTACATCAAGAGTTACATGAAAAATTCAAACTAGCCAAAACGAGGCGAAATTTTGAGCTGCTGAGTGAAAAAAAGGCCAAATTTATGCTGTGTAACCAGCTCCAAAAATAGAAGAAAAGAGATATCAACGCCTTAGAAATGAGCCACTTCGAGGGGGAAACCTCCAATACATTACATAAATGAACAATTCTTGGATGGATACAATTTACAAAACCTCCTTTCTATATATAGGAGTCCATGGGGCCATAATGTAATCCTAGTGGGCCACGATGTAATCCTAGCCGACCTAACAATAATAATTTAAGGGCACAATAATAACAAAATGGGGGTTACAAAGGTACAATAATAACAATAAGGGGGTTACACTAACAACAATAAGGGACTATACTAGTAATATAGGGACCTAACATGCCCCTCTCCTTCAAAAAAGTGTTGTCCTCAACACTTGAGTAGCTCTGGGTGCTTCTGTATAAAAGTCTCATCCTCCCATGTAGAATCTTCAGTGGGTAAGTTCTTCCACTTGATGAGATACTCTGAAATTGATCGATTCCGTAGTTGTCGAGTTCTTTTTTCCATGACTGCTTCAGGTTCCAATATGATTTTCCCTTCCCCATCAAGTTCTGGCAATACTGTTTGAACAGGAAGATTTTCACCTATAACCTTCTTTAAGCATGAAACATGGAAAACTGGATGTACTCGCGAAGAAGCAGGAAGCTCCAATTTGTATGCCATAGTACCAATCTTTTGCAACACCTTGTAAGGACCATAGTACTTTGTTGATAATTTATTATCCTTCTTAGCTTGCTTGAGGGACATTTGTTTGTATGGTTGTAGCCGTAAAAATACCCAATCTCCTACATCAAAACTTCTCTCGCTGCGATGTTGATCTGCCTGTTGTTTCATTCGATTTTGTGCCAAATTCAGGTTATCCTTTAAGAGTTGTAGAACTTCTTGTTGATGCTCGATGTGATCTTCCACTGCTTGAACCTTTGAATTTTCTCCTAAAGATGATGTGATGGATGGTGGATGATATCCATAAAGTGCCATAAATGGGGTCATTTTTGCTGCAGTATGGAAGGAAGTGTTATACCACCATTCAGCGAGAGGTAACCACTTGACCCATTGTGTTTGTTTATGAGATACAAAACAACGAAGATATCCTTCCAAACATTTATTTACTATCTCAGTTTGACCATCAGATTGAGGATGATAAGATGAGCTATGAGCTAATTGAGTACCCAAACAAGAAAATAACTCCCTCCAAAAATTTCCAGTAAAAATGGGATCTCTGTCGCTCACAATAACCCTTGGGCTTCCATGTAGCTTTTGAATTCTGTCCATAAATGTAGTAGCAACCATACTTGCTTTAAATGGATGAGATAATGCACAAAAGTGTGCATACTTGGTAAGTCTATCAACTACCACCATGATGACACTCTTTCCTTCGGACTTAGGTAAACCTGTGATAAAATCCATTGAAATCTCCTCCCAACGTTGACTTGGAATGGATAAAGGTTGTAGAAGTCTGGGGTCTTAATTGTTTCCACTTTATTCTGCTGGCAAACCAAACATTCCGCCACAAACTTTCGAATATCAGATTTAAGGCCATCCCAAAAAAATTCTTTCTTCACCCTGTGGTAAGTTTTAAAAATCCTGAGTGTCCTCCTAAAGGAGAAGTGTGCAATTCCAGAAGAATCTTTTGTTTTAGTTGGGAATTCTTACAAAGATATAAGCGATCTTTGTACCATAAGGAATCATTTTTCCAACTAAATGTATCAGATGTACTAGGATCTTCTTGCAACTTTTGAATGAGTGTCCATACATCTTTGTCCTTCTTCCATTCATCTCTTGCTTCGGTTATCCAATCTGGTTGGATAATAGAAATGGCACAAAGCAATGCTTCCACCTCTTCATTCTTTCTTGAGAGTGCATCTGCAACAACATTAAGCCTTCCTTTTTTGTAGATTATTTCAAAGTCATAACCCAACATCTTTGTGACCCATTTTTGTTGCTCTTCTGAAGATAGTCTTTGTTCCAAAAAGTGTTTAAGACTATCATGATCAGTTTTTACCTTGAAGTGTCTTCCCATTAGGTAAGTTGGCCATTTCTTTAGTGCATGCAGTATTGCTAACATTTCCTTCTCATAAATAGGTTTCTGTAAATACTTTCCTTTGATTGGACGACTTTCAAAAGCAATGGGTCTTCCTTCCTGCATTAGAACAACACCAATTCCATTTCCTGAGGCATCACATTCCACAATAAAGGTTTTTGTGAAGTCTGGCGTAGCTAAGACAGGCGCTAGGCACATTGCCTCTTTAAGATGTTCAAAAGCCTTAGTTGCTTCAAGAGTCCATGAAAATGCATCTTTCTTCAATAATGTTGTTAGAGGTGCTGCTATTCTCCCATAATTCTTAACAAACTTGCGATAATACCCTGTTAACCCGAGAAATCCTCACAACTTCTTTATGGTTGTGGGACTTTCCATTCCTTAATGGCTTTAATTTTGTTAGGGTCTACTTTAACACCCTCGTGAGATACAATATGACCCAGATATTCCACCTCTTGTACTCCAAAGAAACATTTGGATGTTTTTGCATATAATTGTTTCTCCTGCAATAGTTTGAGCCCCCTGTCAACATGTTGAACATGATCCTTCCAAGACCTGTTGTAGATTAGTGTATCATCAAAAAATATTAGCACAAATTTTCTAAGGAAGGGTTTGAAAATGGAATTCATCAACCCTTGAAATGTAGAAGGTGCATTGGTAAGGCCAAAAGGCATGACCAAAAATTCATAATGACCCTCATGAGTTCGAAATGTTGTTTTTGGAATATGTTTAGTCTTCATTCTAATTTGATGATATCTTGAACAAAGATCCAACTTGGTAAAATAAATTTCTCCATGTAATTCATCCAATAATTCATCCAATAATTCATCAATCACAGGAATGGGAAATTTATCTTTAATGGTGAGCTTATTGAGCTCCCTATAATCTGGACACATTCACCATGATCCATCCTTCTTGTGTACCAATACTACGGGAGCAGAGAAAGAACTTTGACTAGGTTGAATTATACCCACCTCTAACATTTCTGCAATCATACGTTCAATTTCGCTCTTTTGGAAGTAAGGATATATATAAGGCCTGATGTTTGGAGGAACACTTCCTGGAATCAAATGAATAGCATGATCATGATCACGAATAGGTGGGAATCCTTTGGGAGTTTCAAACACCTTGGAATGATTGTCCAAGACTTGTTGGAGATCTGCAGAAATAGATGATTTTGATGTCGGAACTTCTAGAGAGCATAATTGTGCAATTACACCTCATTGTTCTTTCTTTAGAAGCTTTTTCATGACATTAGAGCTTATTATCCTTCCTGGCTTCCCTTCAATACCCTGTAATTCGACTTCCTTTCCTTCTGAAAAAATCTCTATGCGTAGCACAAGTTTGATGTTGATTTTGAGGGCTTTCCCAAAGTCCAAATTGAGTGTAGAATAGCTCATTCGAAAGCCGTGCCTGTCTAATTTCCAACCCAAGTGGAATTTCTAGATTTGGTTGCCATTTGCCCCTCCAAAAGTTCAATATCCCAACACTACTTCCTGTATGTGCAAAAAGTGGCAGAAAAGCCATTTTTAGGGTGTTTTTGACCCTTTAGGCAACCCGGAACTTGATGAAATCCTTAGTTAATCCATGAGCTTGCATAAATTTTAATAAAAAATCCAGAAATGCAAAGTTTTTCCCCTGAGGAGCTGCCAATTATAAGCGCGCGCCGAGTGGCGCTACGCGTCGAGCAGGAAAATCTGTTTTGTGACCAAAAAATTCAAAATTGACAAAAATTTTCCCAAATTTCTTGAAATTTGGGCTGAAGGTCCATCATCAAGTGCTATGCTGGACCAAATAAGCTTCGGCCAAAATTTGGAGCCTATCATGCCTTTTGCGACGCTTTAGTGCCTTCTTTAGCTTTGCCTTCAAGATTTTGATTCGCGCCTTGCAAACAAGATTGTGTGCCCAATAATGGTCCTTCATGTGCCTGAGCATGTCCTTTTCTTTGTTAGCTTTATCCAACAACTTTTGGTCTCCTTGGTGCATGCAATTCGGTTGTAGAGTCACTGTGTTTCCTTCATCTCGTTCATAAGAGGAATCTGTCTTCATGTTTGCCAAACTCTATGTTGCCTTAGATGAATATCAGGAGTTTTGGTGTCTTTGGTTTTCATTGCCAAATGTATGGAAATATGTGAGGGGCTATGGAGGGAGAGGGTAAGGGGAATTTTAGGAGTATTGCTAATTGAAATTTGGGAAACTAAAGAGTTTTAGGGGCAGTCACTAGGTTTTTGGGATAGCATTTGGGGTTTGGGAAATTTGTAATTAGGATGGGATAGTGGGAATATGGGATAGGGGTAGATGAATTTAGGGATATGGGAAATGAAACTAATGAAATGTAGTGAAGGGGATGTGAAAGTGGTAGAGGGGAAAAATACAGCAAAAAATGACAATTTTGCAAACCTTAGGAAGATTTTCAATGAAACTGTGCAAGGAGCTAGGGTTTTACTTTTCACCTATTGAAACACCATAAACACTGATGGAAACTCATATATTGGCAATATGGAGATGTTAACTTAGTTTTGGAATGAAGAATTTGAAATTTTGGAGCTTTTGGAGGAAGAATTGAATGGTTTTTCAGGCTTTTTAGCCCAATGCGCCGCACCATCTCTATGCGCCATGCCAGTTCATTTTTTACACTGCAGAGGGCTGCCCAATGCGCCACGCCATCTCTATGCGCCGTGCCATTTTGCAGGAGACTTTTGGAGACCTTAGCGGTGTCCAAATTTAGCGCAGGATAGCGCATTGGAAATCTTATTAAGTCTACTTTCCAACCCAACTAGAATGTTTCAATTTGGAGTTCATTTGCCTTGTCAAAAATCAAATCTCCCAAGACTGTTCAAAATGAGCAAAATGAGACTACCTCAAGGTAGCATGCTGTTGCAGTCAACTTTTGAAGGTCTTCCTCAACTCCAAATTGAGCTCATGATAGATCATTGGAAAGGCATTTGTGTCTACTTATCATTTGATGCATCAAGAAAGTCATTTTGCCAACCAAGCTAGGAGAAAGATTGATTTTCCCAAGGTCACTTCATAGGTGCATCAATTCTCCTGAGGCAACTGTATTTTTGACATTTCTATAAAACCATAACACCTGTGTAAAACGTGAAGGAATTTTTTCTTCCTTGGCCTATTTTGGACAAAAACCTCTCTCAGGTTTCCAAAATTCATCTTTTATTGCTCAGAAACATCATTGGAGTAAAACCTATCCCGATGTGTGGAACAAGGGATTTGTCGAAATGAAGTGAAATGAAGGGGATAAGGGGCTTATAAATTCTTGAGAAAATTTTGGGAAGTAGGGAAGGATGTTAGGAAGCAGGGGAAAGTGGAATTTCAGAGATTGAGTGAGGGGAAGTGGTCCAAAAGGGAAAAACACAGGCCTAGCCTAGAAAATTGCCAAGTTGTAGCAAGAAACTAGGATTTGTGCAAAAATGAGGAATTTGGGGGATCTCAGTGATGGCAAGTGTTTAATAAGGTACATTAAGGATAGGGGAAGGTGTATGAACATCAGGATACAAGTTTGGCTAAGGATTTGACCATCCAAGAGAAATTACCTCCAAAACCCTAGGAGAGGGAAATGAACCTTACCTAGGCACAACTGAAGCATGAACAAGGTGTAAAATGACCCAGTGGAAATTGAAATGATGATGAAAACCCTCTAAATGATGGTACACTCAGCTGAATGGTGACATGGACCGACATTTGGACAACTTTGAAAAGAGTGAAAGAAAACCCTAGACCTAATACCTAGTGACCAAATTTTACTTGAAGATTCACTGAAATAACAAAATTTGACCTTGACACCTTAAAATAACTTTGTAAGAGCATGTTTGATCATTGGAGGAAGGCTACAAATACTGACACTAACAGTTCCCCTTTTTGCAATTCAAGACGCCACATTGGCTTTTGAGGTAGAATATATATTTGTGGCTTATGTGGTCTACTTAGGAGATCTCGACTAAAAGAACTAAGTGTGCTCAGTACGAATGGCCTTTTTATAATGAATTAAATGGAAATCACCATACTAAGTGAGTGGAGGTATGTAGGCAATAGATGGAATCATAAAATGAACTTCAGCCTCTACACCTATGACTGCTCATCGCCATGTCGTCTTGAAGGCTCCCATTATTAGCCTCAATGGGCGACCGTGTCCTTTCTATTTTTGGTTTAAATTTTTATGATTTTCTAGGTGAAATCTCAATTTCACCCCATTCTTGTTTTAATTCTCTCACTACAGAAGTAATTCCTCAATGTACACTCTAAAATTTAGGTAGCATGTTTTGATTTTGTAGATATGGGTCGATCATAAATGATCAAGTACCATAGACCCTGCAGGGACACTTTATATATAGTAAGTTCTAAGATGAAAGAAGGGTTCTGGAATTTAAAAAAAAAATGTTGTAGTTTTGTATGATTGTGCTCCATGTGCTCAGAGATACATATTTGGGAGAGTTTTTGAACTTAATATAATACAACGATGTTGTTTGGATTCCAGATGGAGCAATGAGTAGTATGTATCTTTTTTCCTTTGTTATCAGTAATATCTTTTATGTATAATCATTTGTTATACTATGCTGCTTTGAAGGTCTGTGTAATGTAGCTACTGGTAGCCTACAACTTTATTCATGAATTCGTGTTTGCATCACGCTTAGGTGTTAATGCTCATGTACTAAGCTTGTTGCACTCAATTTGCACTCCACGAACCTCAGTTGTTGTCCACATCTCATTCATATCTGTTTCCTTTGATTTCATAGGGGACATATTCTTAAATCACTTAAGGATGTCTCTCGTGGGTTCCTTCTCCGTTCTCTCTCAACACCTTTGCATATTTTAAGATTTATGTTAATTGTTTTAAACATTCCCGTTTAAAAGCCATTAGTGTCACAACCACTTGAGTCCTCTCATAGTATCAGAAATTAATAGGAATCCACTCCAAGGTCTTCTCCATCCATGAACAACCAAAACCATTGTTCACTTATTCCATATTTTTTCAGAGGCATTTTATACAATTGTTCACATTCAACCTCTGTTTTTTAAGATGTCCTAGGCACTGGTCTTTTGCAACTGAAGGCTGTCTCAATGAGCTACAACATATTTTTGGCATTGTTTCCGGGGATACGAATGAATAAATCTTTTCCCTGGGATACGCCATTATCTGAACCCTTCAATTAGGTGAGCACAAAGGGTTGAGAGTTGCATATTCCTCACCTTGGAAACTCCACTGTAAAATAGTCCTAATCAGAAGTAGTCCTGGCTTTCAATAGGCCTCACACCATATCCGGATTCACCATCTACCTCCACCTATAAATCAGATGGCTATGCCGAGTTTCCTTTTGAAAAAGTATTCCCCCTTGGCCTTCCCTCGGCCTCTCAATGATATGCCACAAGATTATTTAAAGCTCCTGCCTCGGTTCACCAGGGAAGATAGAAATTCTACGCAGAGACATATTGAAAACTGTTGCGCCTTTGCTGAGAATGTGAAAGTGGAGCACCTAGATGTGGTGTTGAGGATTTTTGTCCAATCCTTCGATGGAGAGGCTTGAAAGTGGTTCAAATATCTTTATAATAATGCAGTCACCACTTGGGAAGAAATGGAGAATTTCTTCACACTAAAATGGGGAGAGAAGAGGGACCATGGATATGTCCTCATAGAGTTCAATGCTCTCAAGAAGATACAAAATGAGGATCTAACATAATTTATAAAGAGGTTCAACAAGCTTTATAATAATCTCCCTGCCGAGATAAAGTCTTCCCAAACAACTGCTAAGGTGGTCTTCACAAGAGCTTTTGAA
The DNA here is from genome assembly GCA_034641835.2 of Pinus albicaulis. NCBI lineage: Eukaryota > Viridiplantae > Streptophyta > Pinopsida > Pinales > Pinaceae > Pinus > Pinus albicaulis. Next base: position 880,354,407 of record CM076583.1, on the reverse strand, counting down.
CTACAGTTTGGGTTCACCTTAAGAGAAAGAAGATCGACATCTCTGTATCAGATCCAGACAGATGCATTGGAGGTAGAAGAAAACTTTGATTCTATTGGTAAGTTCAAGGGGAAGACAAAACATGAGGCTAGAAGAAAGAAGGGTGAGGAGGCTTCTACCTCAAATCAGGAGAGGGAATCACAAGAGTGTAGACTTCAAGAAATGAACAAGTTGATAAAGAACCTCTCCAGTAAGTTGGTTAAGCTTGAATCCGAGGCCAAGAATTCCCCTCCTCGTTCCAACCAAATGATTTCTAACTGGGGGTTTAATCCTCAATATTGGAGGCCCCCTCTGCAGCTGTTGCAAAAGGCCGAGGAAGTCACAGACAACCAAGCAAATTAATTCCTCACCTACTCTAATGATAAGGAGGGCGAACTCATCCTACAAGGGGAGCAAGAGGAGAAGGAAATCCCTCCAAAATATCAAGATATTAACAATTACTACAAAAAGTTTGTGGATTTCATGAAGGCTCAACATCAGAATAACTATGACCTTAGGTCCTACAGAAAGAGAACCCAAGGACAAGAACAAAATGAAGGGTTAATATGAAGAGAAAAAATCCTTCCTAGTCCTGCTAGTGAAGGGAAGAAGTCGTTGGAAGAGTCAGCCCGTCATAAGGCCACTACATCCACTTTCAAAAAGCAAGAAGCTGACCATCCCACAGATAAGAAGCCCACATCTATACCCTTAAGACTGCTCGACCCTCCTAAAGAGCAGTTCGAAGAAGCCATTACAGAAAATGGGCTCACACCCTTTAATCTCTAAGAAGAAAAACCCATGGTGGTTTTTGGACCGAATGTAGAAAATCAACTTCTCGCCTATGCTAAAGAAGAGGGAGGTGAGCTTACCCTCCATGATGAAGGGGAACAGCTGTAGTGTTTCCCAGGGGAAAGCACTAAAAATCAACAGTAGTCTGGTGATCTAGAAGCAGGGGCAACAGAGTTGAATTTTCTTGATCCACAAGAGCACCTTCAACGAGTATTGTTGTATTCAGAGATTGAACACCTATCAAGTGTGCCCTATGAAAGCCCAGAAAACTTACCAAAAGAAGACCAACTAGGTTCGTTGATTGAAGACCACTCGAATATTCTTTCTGAGTGTGTAGACCTTGAAGAAGATCATAAAGGTTCTTCAATATTAAGTTCTTCATGGGATGTTAAGGAGGAAACGAAACATATTGTCATTAGTCGAGATCCTTTACCCGAGACGATTAAGAGTTTGCACCTCCCCTGCAAGCTTCCGTATGAAAAAGGAAATGATGAAGAGCACAAAAAGTAGTTTATTATAATGGAAAAGGAGAAGAAACAGGAGTCATCCTTGCTATTTGAAGACAATCAATGGGAACACAGAAGCAAAGCAGTAGTTTGGAATGAGGTTTTTTTTTTGTTACAAATCCTCCACAAAAACTCATATTGCATGTTTACCATGATCCTTTCATTAGTATATTGCAACCATTAGTGAAGGAAGAATTTTCTAGGTTCATCAATGAAGCTATGGAATTCAGTGCAAGAGATAAGTTGCCATGTTTTAAACCCTTTTCTCTACCTCTGGGAATGGGATGCTAATTTCAGTTAAGCACTCATTTTCTTAACCAGTTACATTGGAAGTCTGATTATTATTTTGTGGGATAATTTTTTATCGCAATAGGTGTAAGTAGGAATGCCAACAAGCTCAGTACTATGACCATATTTCCATTTTAGTTTCAGATTGCTTTGCAGTTTTCAGTTCAAGTGTGTTTCAATTTCCAATTTTAGTATAGTTCAGATTTCAACATTCAAAATTTTTAAGGTGAGGCAGTGATTTCTGTTTTATATAGTTGGCAGTGCACAATTTGGTTGTAGTTTCACTTCAGGATTACAATATGCATTTGTGACTCCATGAGCCCAATAAGGCACAAGCATTCAAGTCTGCTAGTTTTCAGCGCACTTAGAACAACGTGTTGTCCCAATATGGAGCCAATGTTGGCCTGTGACTGCACACAAAGGGGAGAAGGAGAAAGGAAGGCAATCCCTGACTGTCAAAGAGCTTCAAAGGAATCAATCTGCATCTTAGTTCCGTAGAGAGGGGAAATGTATCTCATAAGGCTTAATGGTGTGAAAACTTCATTTCTGCCATCCTTCATCTCATTTATCCTCTTTACCTTCATTTACGCTCTCTTACTCTTCACTTTCCCTTTTCTAAAGTCCTGCGTTGCATTTCTTCATTGGCAACACTGCTCCCTGCAAGTTTTAATCTTTACATCTTAAGGCTTACCGAAAATTATCTTATCGTCGATGCGACTTGGTGGGACCCATCCAACCTTGATACATCACCCAAATTTGCATGCAAACCCTTGTATTACACATCTTCCTTACCTTTCACCTTTTCACACTTTGCAGCATCTAGCCTGTTGCAAGTCACATATCGCACATTTTATAACTTACCACTTAAGCGCCTGCAAAAGTATTTTTTTTAAGTTGTGATGCAGTTGGCCCCACCATGGTAGCTCTGGTCCCCACTTCTAGCCGCTTGTAATATTTTTTGTATAATATGAAGCCTCATACAATTACCACATAACCATTCACCACTTTATAACTCCGCCAATGCATTGGGCATCATGCTCCCTGACACATCATCCTCCATTTAGTGCAAACCACACTTCACAATTTTAAGAGTTTACCATATTCCCCAAATGCTAAATTTTGCGATGTACAATGTGGGTGGGTCCCTCTCCCCGCACTTCACAAGTTTTAGATTTTAACTCCTACTTCTTATAAAAAAATGCTAAGATCTCCAATTTTCCATGCAGTCGACCCCACTTTACCCTGCCACATCACTTACCTCCTCCCTGCACTTGGCCCTTCGCATCCTTTAAAGTTTACCTCTATTTTTTAATGTTAAGAGTTGCGATCTACGGGTAGCAGTCAGGTCCCACCTTCCCTCCACGTCACCTTCCCCGCCATCGCACATCACTCCCCGTAGCTTCTAAAATTTACCACCAGCTGCTCCCAGCTAAATCTTGTGACATGCAATCTACAGGCACGGGTCCCACCACTTTGCCACATCATCAATAGCCCCCCGTGGCCTTTCTTTTGCCCATTTCAATGTAAATAAATTTCATTAAACCCACTCCCGCTTCCATCATTCTGCCTTCAGCTCCACTCCAGCCTAACACATCCGACGACCCTTATCTAGTTTCGGCCCCCTCGTAGCATTCAAAATTTATCGTAGGGGGGGGGGGATCCGGAAAGGGAGGTTTTGATTACCACCCACTCCTCCATGTGCCTTCCTCTTATTATTTCACACCCCCCCTCTCCGATACCGCTTACCACTTGACACCCCCTCTAGAATTTGGTTCGTGTTTTTGCAATTCAAGGCACCACATGGGCTTTTGAGGTAGAACATACAGTCGTGGCTTATCTGATTCGCTCAGGAGATCTCTGCTAAAAGAACTAGGTGTGCTTAGTACGAACGACCTCTCCATATTGAATTAAATAGAAATCACCAAACTAAGGTAGTGGAGGTCTACATGCAATAGATGGAATCGTAAAATGAGAGTCAACATGTACACCTACAACTGCTCCTCGCCATGCTGTCTTGAAGTCTCCCATTATTAGCCTCAATGGGTGACCGTGTCCTTTCTATTTTTGGTTTAAATTTTGATGATTTTGCTGGTGAAATATCAATTTCACGCCATTACTATTTTAATTCTCCCAATACAGAACTAATTCCTCAATGTATGCTCTGCAAGTTAGATAGCATGTTTTGATTTCATAGATATGGGTCGATCATAAATGATCAAGTACCATAGAACCTCGAGGGAAACTCTATATATAGTAAGTTCTAAGATGAAAGAAGGGTTCTGGAATTTTGGAAGATTTTTTTTTTAGTTTTGTATGATTGTGCTCCCTGTGCTCTGAGCTACATATTTGGGAGAGTTGTTTGAACTTAATATAATACAGTGTTGTTGTTTGGATTCTAAATGTAGCATTGAGTATTATCTATCCGTTTTCCTCTGTTATCAGTAATCCCTTTTATGTATAATCATCCGTCATGCTATGCTTCTTTGAAGATCCATGTAATGTATTTATTAGTAGTCTGCAACTTTATTCATGAATTAGTGTTTGCATAATGCTCAGGTGTTAACGCTCATGTATTAAGCATGATGCACTGCTTTAATTCGTGCTCCACGAACCTCTATTTTTTTCCATATCTCATTCATATCCGTTTCCTGAGAGTTCATAAGGGACTGATTCTTAAATCCCTTAAGCATGTCTCTCGTGGGTTCCCTCTCCATTCTCTCTCAACACCTCTGCATATTTTAACATTTTTGTTCATTGTTTTATACTTGGCCCATTTACAAGGCATCAGTCTCACAGCCTCTTGAGCCCTCTCACAGTTTAAGGAATTCACATGAATCGACTCCAAGGTCATCTCCATCCATGAACCAACAAAACCATTGTTCTCTTATTCCATATTTTGTCAGAGGAATTTAATAAAATTGTTCACATTCAACCTCTGGTTTATAAGATGTCCTAGGCACTGGTATTTTGCAACTCAAGGCTGCCTCTAGGAGCTACAACACATTGCATGTAGATACCTCTTCCTCCCAAAAAAAAAGGGGATAAAGTCAAATACACCCGCCACAAAACCAGAGCTCCAACCCACCAAATTGTCTTGAAACCTCATGGCTTAGACTTCAAACTCGAATGAGCCACTTGAATGTTGAAAAAAGGTCATGACAACCTCTATGGAGGATCCATTCCCTAGCATCATTAAAAAAGTATTTAGACTCACATAGAACACTGAACCCGAGCAAGGAAACTCGTGGACAAAGGATCCTTACAAACTACCAAGCTTTCCCAACCCTGACAAGATGACTGAAACAAAGCCTCCCAACCCAAAGAAATTTGACCTATCACCACATACCGTACCATAAAACAAGATTCAAAACAAATTTTCAAAAAAAAATTGTAATTACCAGATGTTTCAATGAAGGGGGTTGCAAGAGACAACCACACCAACCCACTATACTCTAAGGTTCCAAGCATCTAGAGAGAGACCATGACTCCAAGAAAACTCCACTACTTCCAATATAAAGGGGTGGCAAAAGACAACCACACCAAGTCACTATACTCCAAGGTTCGAAGTATCTAAACACAAACCATGACTCCAAAAAAAACTCCACTATTGCCACCAACACCTTCACACCTTTACAAGCAAATAAACTCTATCTAAGAAAACTCCACTACTTCCACCAACACCTTCACAAGCAAGTGAACTCTATCTTCGCTATCATAATCGTTGACCCAAGCTCGAACACACATCTCTTTCACTATAGGCTAGAACGAAAAGCATGCAAAAGGAGCTTGAGAACCAACCCTTGGGCCCACTTAAACAACAATAGGCAATTTTCTGAAACTTCATTTGAATAGGTATATAATGAGCGTTTCCAGGATTTTACAGAAGATTACATGTAGTGGAGTAGCCGTGCCCCATTTAATTAATGCACATTATGTTTAAGGGCGGCAGGTCTACATAATAATTAGCCGAAATCAAATTGGGGTGAAGAACACTCTTCGTCGTGATCAGGTTAAAGCCTCGTCGTCAGGGTCGCCTTGACTAGTCAGTAAGGGTATTATTTTCAATAATGAAGGCATTATATATTTTAGGTTGGATAGTTTGACACTCCAACAACATATATATTTTCGTACATTTCGATCATTACAACATCATTGTAACCTGAGGAAAAGTTTTACAAAATGGTTTGAGAGTTTGGTGTAGCTTCTTTTCCATTGGTTAAACTGCCATCTCGGTTTTCTAAAAGCTGACAGAATAACTTTGTCGTGAATAGCTCAAAGCATACGTATGAGGCATCACAAATGCACATTTCAATTATTATAACATGTTTCTAGCCTGAGCAAAGCTTTCTCACAATGGTTTGAGAGTTGGGTGTAGCTTCTTGCCTTTTGGTCGAAATGCCATCCCTATATAAAAAAAGTGAAAAACCTGACACAATAATTTTGTTTGGAGTACCTCAAAGATAGCGTTTCTGACATCCCAAATAGTATCCTACACGACTATCAAAATTTCGTAAGCTTCCTGCAATTGGTCAAGAAATATGCATGCCTGAAAAGCCTTCTCGTGGACTGTTAGAGCTGGTACCTGGATTGGTTGTATTGGTACCCGGATTGGTTCTCTGCACCCTTTTATTTGTCAGTCTGTCTGACCACAGTAATTTTACACCAGCTGCCCTTCAAATTCATCTTGTAAACAATTTGCAATATTCTCGCAACTTGCTTCACATTATCTATAAAGCAAATGATCCCATAACTTTTTTGTATAGTCCCTGTGCAGGAAGTCTGGTTGGAGACAACTATCCCTCCCTCTATTCTGTTGCTGAAAATGAAGGTTTGCTCACCAACCCCATCGCTGTTTCAATAGTTTGGATTTCAGAATGGAAGTTTCTGGATTACTCACATTGATTTTTATTTTTTATTTTTAATGGTCGAAGTGGCTCATCCTCTGTCCGGAGGATGAGCCACACCTGATGGCTAGAAATTTAGAGCATAAAGAATTTAATGTGAGTAATAAGGAAATGGTAAAACAGACTAGTTTGGATTAATGGGTAGTTAAATTGAGATCTAGTAGAAATGATAGAATAACTGTTCTGGTTTATATGCTTTTGTTTTTGTAGGCGGTTGTGTTGAAAGTGGGATTAAATTGTAATCACTGCAAGAGGAAAGTCAAGAGGGTTCTCATAGAGGTCGAAGGTAGGTTCTGAAATTTTTTGCAGGTAACTATAATTAGTGCTGCTGTAAAAAAAAATCTAGCAACTGCGATGTTGATTCACCACATATCATGCAATGTTTCAGGAATCGAGTCCCTTCGTATAGACACAGCTCAAAGGACACTGACCGTAACGGGCGATATTGATGCTTCTGAGATTCTGAGGAGGGTAAGGAAAGTTAGAAAATCTGCTGAACTTTGGGCCGCTGGCAACATTTATTCTTCGCCCTTGGATAAAATGTGTGGGTTTGGAAACTCCCCTACGTGCAGTGGCTGCTACCCTAACAGCGTTAGCAGAGACATAGTCTTCAAAATGCTTCAAAGATCTGGGTTAATCATGTAAAATGAGCTTCTGCTCTCGCACGTGATAGATGCTCACATTTAGTACTGTGTTGATTTCGATTGTCAAGTTATGGTGTAATACTCCATGATTCGTTTTGTCATGAAATGCAATTTACTGTCGAGTAAAAACGCATGGGGTGTGTAAATGGGACGAGAAAGGTTTAGAAGACATTTCGCCCAAGAATAGATGCGGATCTGATACAAGTAATTTTTCCTCTAGCAATATGTCTAATTTCTCACTCGGTAGCTTTTCTATACAAATTCTCAGCTTCGCCTTGTTAAAAACATAAACAATAAGGAGTATGGTCAGTTGAGATTAGCATCATGAAAATAATAGATTAGGTTTAATAACTTACTCTCCTCAGTTAAACCACATAATGATATTTAATGTATTGTATTGCGGAAGTGAGCTTTAACAGAATAATTTAGAGGATACACTACATTTTTAAAAACTATACAGTTAAACATATATATTTTAGTTAAATGAATTTAACAAAAAGAGAAATAAAAATTTAGAGGATATACTATTTCTAAAAAAACTTCAGAGTTAAATATGCTTGATTTCAATTTTAATATATTTGAGTCAAGAGGATTTAATATAAAAAATGAGAGGTATATTATTTTAAACTAAATTTTCAGTGAAATCATATGAGAAATTTTAGAACTAAGCTTTTCAAATAATTGAATGTAGTTCATCATAGTTCATCGTTAATTTGATGATGAACTACATTCAATAGTTGTTGGTTCTAAAATTTCTCATGTGATTTCAGGTAAGATTTATTTTAATATAATATGGATCAAAGAAGTTTACATTCTCAGATATACTATTTATAAAGAAAAATTTAGAACATACCCTATTTCTAAAAAACTCCATGGTTAAATATACTTAATTTGAAAGAATTTAACATAAAAATTTAGAGATATACTATTTCTAAAAAACACGCTATAGTTAAACATACTAACATAATTGAGTTAAAATAATTTTAGAATAGATGAAGTTATTTGGTGGAATGAATGCTATATAGATATATTTACAGTCTAAGCAATGAAAATTATACATATAAAATTGATCTCTAAGGAGGTGCAGTGATTCTTCCAACACTTTTCTAAGATGCAGTTTGGGGAATCAAAAGTAGGTGGAGGCTTTGATCGGATGAGGAGGTTTACTATTACACCAAAACCAGCAGGTCTTGGTAAACTGTGACTATGATCCCTAAGGTGGAAGGAAATTATGGATTCCATAGAGGTGTGGTGATTCCTCCAACACCCCATCATGAAGAGGTTTGCAATTGCACCAAAACCTACAGGGGTTAGTAACTTTTAAGTAGGATCCCCATGGTGGAAATTATGGATTCCATAAAGGTCTGGTGATTCATCCAACATCCACCCTCAGGTAGGTGTTGGTAAATTGTAACTAGGATCTAGAGGGTGGAAATTATGGATTCCATATAGGTGTGTTGATTAGTCCAACAAGGCCCTCCCAACACCAAAACTTGGAGGTGTTAGTAAATTGTAGCTATTGTAACTAGAATCCTAAGGGTTGAAATTATGGATTCCTTAGAGGTGCGGTGACTCCTCCAACACCTCCCTCATAAGCAGCTCAAGACAATCAAACTTAGATTAGTCTAAGCTCTCATACCATAAGAATATTTGCCATAACACCAAAACCTACAAGTAAACTACTTTCCAAAAAAATAATTAAAATTTTCACAATAAAAATTATGAATTCCATATAGATGCAGTGATTCCTCCAACCTAATAAACATAAGCAATTTATTGATAAAATAATATGTAATATACATTATCCTGGAATTAGATTCCCAACTTGACCTTATTGAAAACCTAAACAATAAAAAGTATGGTTAGTTGAGATTAGCATTCATGAAAATAATAATTTAGGTTTAATAACTTACTCTACTCAATTAATCACCATAACTACATTTAATATATTATATGCTATATTTAATATATTATATTGCTGAAGTGAGCTTTAACAAAATAATTTAGAGGATCCACTACTTTTTTAAAAGCTCCACAGTTAAACATATTTGATTTACAAGAATTTAACTTAAAGAAGAAGAAAAATTTAGAGGATACATTACTTCTATAAAACCTCCACAGTTAAATATATTTAAGTTAATGATTTAACATAAAAATTTAGTGCTATATTATTTGTAAAGAAAAATTTAGAGGATACATTATTAAAAAGAACTCCAGTGTTAAATATACTTAAGTTGAAATAATTTAACCTAAAATTTTAGAGGTATACTATTTCAAAAAAATGCTTTAGAGTTAAACATACTAACATACTTGAGTTAAAAGAATTGTATAATAGATGAAGTTATTTGGTGGAATGAATGTTATATAGATATAAGCAATTAATGCTATAGAAATAAATTGGATTTTTAAGGAGGTGCAGTGAATAAGCTCTGTCTAGCAATTGTTGGTAAAAGGTAACTAGGAACCTTAGGGTGGAAAGAAATTATGGATTCTTTAGAGGTGTGGTGATTCCTACAACACCTGGTCATGAAGAGTTTGCAGTTACACCAAAACCAGCAGATGTTGGTAAGTTGTAACTAAGATCCTCATGGTGGAAATCATGGATTCCATAGACGTGTGGTGATTCAGCCAACACCCCCCTTCCAGTGTAAATTGTAATTAGGTTCCAGAGGCTAGAAATTATGGATTCTAAATAGGTGTGGTGATTCCTTCAACAACCCCTCCCAACACCGAAACCTGCCAGTGTTAATAAATTATAACTATTGTAACTAAAATCCTTAAAATTGAAATTATAGATTCCATAAAAGTGTGATAAGTCTTCCAACACCCCTCTCATACCTAACTCAAGAAAATCGAAATATTAATCTAAACTCTCATACCATGAAAATGTTTACCATAACATCAAAACCTACCACTAAACTACTTTCCAAAAGGATAACTAGGCTTTTGACAGTGGAAATTATGAATTATGTGCAGTGATTTCTCCAACTTGAGCCATTTATTCATAAAATAATATTTAATATACAGTATCCTGGAATTAGATTTTACTGGCTGAAATTATCTGCAATTTATTCATAAAATAAAATAATATGTAATATACAGTATCCTGGAATTAGATTTTACTGGCTGAAATTATTCCAATATTTGCTGTACTGCGATTTGCAACGCGCCATGCGGTGGGCTCATTCATTAAATTCTGTATATAATGTTCAGCAGAGATCATGGACCTAAATTCACCCTGCCAAGAAATAAGTAGTACCGTCTCCGGCATCGCGGCAGTGACTAAAAAATTATTAACTTCAATTTATTTTCATAGCATTTTGTCGTTTTTCCTGAGAAAACTCAGAAAGTTGTTTTTACTCAAATTAAAACGCGTCCACGTCTCTGCGCATTTTTCCGCAGGAAATTGATAGAGCACCTCTTTTCATATCAGTTTGTGGCAGAAGAAATCAGAAGTTGTTTTCAAATATATTTCCGTTATTCCCTAAACATCCAGAACTTTGCGAATAATTTTGCAGGGAATTCGTTCAACGGATTTCGTTTGTTATCCGTCTGCACAGATTTTTAATTTTTCCCTCTTCTGGTTTACGTTTTTACTGGACCACTGGCCTTCAATGGCCCGACGAACCCAGGATACCGTGCTTTTTTTTATCCAAATATATTTTTAAAAGATATATTTTTTAAATTCTATCTATTTTTAGATAGAAAATAAAATCTCATATTTGTATTAATGGTATGGGTGGAGTGAATAACTTTATGGCGGGATGAAAAGTACACCTATCTGATTTACAGCTCACATTTATATTATATTGAAAGCCATAGTCTAACTAACAAGTCCATATTGAAAAACTTTTCTTTCGAAAAAAAAGTTAGACTGAAATTTAATAGAAAAATACTATAAATAATGATTATAACCATTTACACTAAAAATAAAAGCACAAGTAAGTGTATTTACAACTCACACTTATATTGAAAATTATACTAAGAGTTAAAAATACTAAATGAAGTTTCTAATTCACATTTGTATTGGAAAAGGCAACTTAAAATAAAAACAGGCATTCAAATGCAGTTTACAACTAACACTTACATTGAATAAAAAACTTTAAAATAATATATTGAAATATTTATATATTTAAAACTGAATTTAATCAATACATTTCTTTTATTAATTTTTAAAAAGAAAAAGAAAATAATGAATTTATTGCTATTGTTTTTACTTAAATCTTATCATATATTTGAATGATAATTTGATATTTCTTAGTTCACTAGGGGTAGAGAGATGATATGGTGTTCTATTAAGGTATTTAGTGGTGTAAAGGTCACTAGTTCAAAACTTTGTGGAAAAAATCCATCCATGTTAAGCGCTAGTGTGGCCTAGGCCAATTGTGATCTCCGAGTGATTTTGACAGTGTAAATGCTCTTGGATCACAACTACTCAAGTTACAAGTTAGGCATACGAGTCATTTCAGGATTCATATTACCTAGCAAAAAAAAAGTTAATTGTATATTTCTTTATTAAATATATTTTCAGTTTGGAAAAGGTTGAATCCTTACCAATACATTTATTGGATTTGAAGTTGTGACTAAATGGGAATTAAATCCAATATGTATTAAATTACCTATTATCTATCAGAATATTAAACTTTTATGTGAACATGAAAAATGAGAGAGTGGCCATTGTTAACACACCAAACAAAAATAAAATTATATTTCATAGCAAACTAGAGGTTACATATAGCTTTTATATTATGGATTTCTAGAAATCTAGATCCTAAGAAAATGGATTTTATTAGCTAAAAATAGTAACCTAGAAACTCAAAATCACAAAATGTAATACATATATAACACATATGTAAACATTAATTCTAAGTCCTTCTCTTAATGCTTACCTTACAAATACTATATAATCACAAATTACAATAATATTGTTCATCTTTTTCTTGTTGGTCTTCATTGGCACTTACATCTAGTCTAGTATCTCATAGATAATGCTCTTTATTCACCATCAACATCAAGCTACCACTTAATCCATTTAAAATATAAGTACTTCTCACCATCATTGGCGTACTTGTATAATTGACAATATTGACATACTTCGCTCATTGCAGCTTCCGCAAGGAAAGCTTTCAAGTAATTGATTCATTCTACAGACATACCTCCATCTCTCTGATACTTAGCATTCTACTATTCATCAATTTCTAGGAAAGGAATTTAGATACTGAATATATTTATAACTCAATCATACAACATGACCTATTAAAAAAACAACATAAGAACTATTGTTCCTAAAACTGAGGCTTACAAATTATATCAAGAATCACTAGCCCTTATTCACAGACACAAAAATAACATATAGTCAGGGCCATGAACTGATAGTAGATTGTAGTCATAATTGAATCAATCTTGTGTTCATAAGGCATCTAGTACTATGGATATAATTAAATTTAATGTCCATTAAACAATTCTTCATTTGATCTTTGCACACTTTAATAATAACAACATACTTGAACATATGAAAAATGCAACCCACACCACACAATAAATGTGGACAAACAATATCACAGTATTTTATTAGTTCGGGTCAAGAATGAGAAACATTGACATTCCGCCTGCATTCCACTGTTGTAAACTTATTGTAATATAGAAGAAATATACCTCAGCAATCATATTTATATTAGCATGTTCTCGATATAATTGTGAATTCTCTCTTTCCATTGTATATCGATATATCTATTTAGATTTTATTTTCTTGAACTTGTCTTATTCAACGAACTTTTCCTTTTCCAGTATTTTATTAGTTCAGGTCTAGAATGAGAAACGTTGACATTCCGCCTGCATTCCACAGTTGTAAACTTATTGTAATATAGAAGAAATATACCTCAGCAATCATATTTATATTAGCATGTTCTCGATATAATTGTGAATTCTCTCTTTCCATTGTATAGCGATATATCGATTTAGATTTTATTTTCTTGAACTTGTCTTATTCAACGAACTTTTCCTTTTCCCTTATCAGCTATATTTCCATTTTATTTCTCTTATAATGTCGGTTAAAGTGTGAGTTTTCTAAAGAAATTTATACATTACACACATCTTGCGCTCAAATCTTCTCAAATCCTATTATGCAGTTGACATTCCTCCTCTTCCAATTATGGCATGCTAAATATATCCATCACTTCTCCCATAAAGTTGATTACACCACATTGACAGGTATGATAGGCAGTGCAACTGATGTCTATTGATTAAAGGTCATTCAGTTTGAAAATTACAGCTTGGAACCATCTTAAGAGAAGATTGGTGCTAAGATTTAGAGTCTCGAGGTTGGATAGAAATTTTATTTGATTAGGAATTATGCTACCAAGTCCCTTGTTAGAGAGAGCATTGCAAGGAAAAGGCCCACTAGTGAAGGTTTTTGTGGAAACCCCTATACAAATAGCCCAAAATTTTGTTTGTAATGGAGTTGGGTGAGTGAATGTTCTAGCGGATGTTTTTTAATGGTGTGTTTATAATACCCTAATAAACTAGTGTGTTAGTATAATTATACACACCGGTGCTTAATAGCATATGGTACACCATGAAAGAGTTTTTTCTTATAAAAATTAAAATATTATGGTGTGCTAATTCATAATGCACACTAGTGTGTATACTATTTGATAGCATGAGAAAAGGGTTAAATTTTAAAAAATGTGAGTCGTAAAATTCATTTGTCCCATTCTGTTATTATATTCTCACGATGCCTAAATGCTAAAATTGTATACAAACACCCTAGTGGATAAATAATGTGGTTAACTATTGTGGAGATTTTAATTTAAAAACAATGGCACGGTGGATATATTATACACACATGTGTCATTAATTAAACTAAAGGCCTTGGTGCTTAACAAAAAATCATGCATCGTTACAGGGTTATTTTTTATACAAATAAAAAAATGGTCCACTATGTATATAAGGTGCACTGGTACGTGTAAAATTTGATAGCACTGGACAAGGGTTACATTTTAAAAAATGACATGTTGTAAAATTCGTTTTCACCATTTTGGTGCTATACTCACATAAATCATCCATTCTTTCCCTTTTTACGAAATCCTTGATGTGTAAAACATGGTGCACCGTGGCAAGATTTTTAATTTAAAAAAAATCAATCTGCTACTTATATAATAAGCATTGGTGCCATTAATAAAATTGTAGATCTCGTTGCTTAATAGATAATGGTCCACCCTTCAAGGGTTACTTTTTAAAAAATATAAATAATGGTGAGGAATGTAACTATGGAGCATCAGTGTATATATTACTCGATAGCACCTTACTAATGTTAAATTTAAAATAATGTTGATCATAAAAATCAGTTTCACCTTTTTTGTGGTATACTCCCAGGAAGTCCCTATGCATAATACAGATACAACATGATGCACCGTTGGAAAGTTTTAAAGTTAAAAATATGTGTTCTATCTCAAACTAGAGAAATGGTGCATATACTACTTGATAACACCATAAAAATGTTAAATTTAAAAAAATGTTGGTTGTAAAATTCATTTTCACCATCTCGATGCTATTTTCCCACAAATCACCACTACTATTCATGTTTTGAAATGCCCTGGTGCGTTAATAACATGGTGCAGCATGATAGGATTTTTAATTAAAAAAAAGCATGGTGCACTTCGTAAATAATCTTCACCGGCGCATCATTACTTCAGTGCACGAAAACAAGGTTAAATAATGCTATGCAAAAACACAAATAATGATATCTAATCAAATTTTGTGTGAAAACCCCTCAATACTTAAAAAATCATTTTACCATGAAATTCAATTTTACCATTTGTTGTGTTGTAGATATCTCAAGAACCAATGTTATGGTTTCCTATATGGAGTTCCCTATCATCGCTGCATTCCTTGCTTGTCATCCTTTCATCCATTCTTCATTGTGTGCCTTTCAATTTTTTTCAAATGGTAGTCATATTTTATTTTTTCGTTTATGTGGTAACGATGCCTCCCAACAAGAAAATTTCCAGGTAATGTCTATGTTTCTTGCTAACTTAAATTTTAGGTGGATTAGAATTGAAAATTAGGTAAACAATGCAATGTTTTGAATTTTTTTCTACATGTTGCGTTGTTGAGCTTCAACTCACACCGTTCGTAGTGCACATTGTAAATTTATAGGTTGCGCAAAAAATTGGCATGTAACGTTAACACACCATTGTTTTTTAATATTAGTTAGTGTGTTTGGTAAATCCAAATGCAACGAGCCATAAAGTTACATGATGGACAAGTTTAAAAATTATAGTTTCTATGGCAGTGTCTCTGGTAAACATAACCTCCCTTTGTGTTTACTTTTACGAAACACACTACATAATATTGAGAAACTATAGCTTAGTTTTTTTGGTAACTTGAACGTTTCGGTGTGGTGCTTCAATAGAAATAAACACAGTGGTGCCAAATGTTTTTTAGACATCCCCCATTGAAAAATAAAAATAACCAATGTCATGTATGTATGAAAAATGAAAGTAGTGCATCAAGTCAATGTATGTACCATATGTATGTACCATTTACAGTGCATTCCTATTTTTTGGCACACTATGTAGAGTGCATTCTTGTTCTTTTGGAGCATCAAGGTTGATTTTTTTTAATTAAAAGTTATATGTCCATATTTATATACACATTTTTCCATTTAATAAAAAAAAAATTATGTTTCATGTATGAGGCTAATGTATTTTATATTTCATTCATGCAGAGATGTCAAAAGAGATTGGAGCAACATGAGCAAGAGAAAAGATTTGACCAATACAAAATGGTACGAGACTGGGAGGCACAATAAAGGGAGAGGGATTTGTACCCTTGCCCTATTACTGTAGTGAACTAAGGAATCTTAAGGAATATAGCCATGTTTCAGTACGATGAGGAGGTTATATCCTTGAAGTGGCACTCTCGGTTGTTGGCAAAATTGATTTGTTGGTGGCATGTCCACCAACAAGCTTTCTGTTTCGGCCCTGACATGTGGTATGAGACCACTAAGGAGGACATTTATTTTATCAATGGCCTATCTAGGAGAGGAGAATATTTTCCCCAATTACATGTTTTACCCCATGGTATTGCAACAGAGAGTCAACTTATTGACTCTCAGAGATAGTTTGGGGATCATGTAGTTTCCCTGGTGCATTTTCATGTGTTTGGTGGACAAATACATATCTCTTTTTTTGGTAAAGAGGAGGTTAGGTGCCTCTCACTATTACTGAGTACCATGGCGCACTCTATTAATGATGGGAACCGCATTAGATTACCTCTTTCGTTTTATGTTAATTCTTTGCTATAGATGCCATGATGTGTTAGATGATCTACCATTTTTTGGTAGAATTTTTGTATAGCTTTATATAGACGTCACATCATTATACATCATAGGGTAGACTTCCCTTTTGCTTGATCGTTTCCCTCCTAGTTTGATGATTTAGGTGTAGATGCACATGTGGGGTGAGTTGATGCCTAAGATGGGTCATGAAGAGTATCTGACCAAGATTTATACCAATTCACTAGGGCTATTTCCAAGTGAGGTCGAACACATGTTCGACTTGGTGTTGTGTCATTATGTGGGGATGGATTGGAAACAATTTCCCAACTTCTTCTTCATACACGATGAACCAATAGATGATGTAGGTAATATTAGTGTTTTATTTTAATTAATCTAGTTCCATTTTATTGTATTAATTTATTACAATAAATTTTATTCTAATAGGTTATTTATCTTGTTTTATTAAAGTGTTTAATGAAAATTTCTAATTATTGTTGTGTGTACTATATATTTTATATACATTGGCACATTCGATGGGGACTTGAATTCTCCCCCATTAGATGCAGATGTGGAGGTGGTCGCAGTCAGAGAGGGTGAGGGAAGTCTTGATTGAATAGAGATACCCGCGAGCATGTGGCCACTTCGTAGGAAAAATATTATATTCATCATGGCGTTGGGTAACTAACTCTCGAAAACTTTATTTGAGGAAGGATTATGCCCTACGATGACTCAAGACATTAGGGAAGATTAGAGGCTCATATAGCTCTGGACAGACTTTCTACGTGACATGATGTCTTATGCATCATATTGTCAGAGCTACCATGATTATACTGACATGTAGGAGGGATTACCATGCAGTAGATACACAGTCTTCATCTAGTACTACCTCATAAAATCATGATGGTTAGGGTGGTGATAATTCTGATACTACTCCACCTCCCTGGGATAACCACGTAGAAGGTACAAAATCTTCACCCAAATGTACTACCCCATTGGATGATGATCATGGTGGTGATCCTTCTGGTAGTACTCCACCTCCTCCTCATTCTCCTTATGACCCATTGCATCATGTTTCTCCTTAGAGAGTAGACCATCCACCTCCTCCTCCAATTCATTCTTCGATTCTTCACGCAATTGACCAACCATCATCTTTTGCTACAGAACAGGCCACCATTATACTATTGTATCAGATATTTTATAGTATTTATTTGAATGATGTATATATGTGTGTGTGTGTGTGTGTGTGTGTGTGTGCGTGCATGTCTGTATGTGTGTGTATATATATATATATATATATATATATATATATATATATATATATATATATATATATATATATACATATATATATATATATATATATATATATATATATATATATACATATATATATATATATATATATATATACATATATATATATATATATATACACACACATATATATATATATATACATATGGTGCATTTTTTTATTCATGTTGATGTACATAATTTATATGATGGTGTTGATGTGTATATTCATATGGCATGTTAGATATGTTGATTTAATGTGCTTGTAGATAGATGTGTATGTTATAGAAGTTATTTGACATGAGATGTATATTTGAGGATTTGTGTGGTAATGATGTTAGACAATGTTTTTGTTTTGTTAGATGTGATCTCGATGATGATGGTCTGTTAGGTTATTAGATTTGTGTGCTAGCTAATCATAGTTATATGTGCTAGAGGTGTATATAATTAGATGATGTTAACAGATTTGAATGTGTATTTTAGATGATGTTTAAGTTTGTTAGATGGTTATCATCATGATGCTTACTTTTATGAAATGATATTTATTATAGATTATGTATTGGTGAACTTCTATAAAAATTTTGTTAATGAAATTACATTCAAAATAACTTACATAATAACAAAAATGCAAAGATATTTTTCTTACAAATTTTACTATGGTCGAAACTATAACTGTAAAATTACCATAGATATTTTTATATTGCAAACATAGTTCATAAATTTTCATTATAGATAAATTTTTATTCAAACAATGATTGCAAGCAACATAGTCCATGCCTATAGAAAACATAGAAATTAATTAAAATGTACAAGCCTCTAAACAAAAATATATTTCTAGTCATAGTTAAGCATAGAAATAAGAAAGTTGTGACCTACACTTATAATAGAAGAATTAGACAATATCTAATTAATCTTTGCAAATAACCTTCAAAACATATATTACAATATGTAATAATTAAATAAAAATTTCAAAATATTTATAATAAAATTAAAATAGGTAACTAACTGCTCTATAAATTATCTATAACTAAAAAAAATTGTACATAAAATATTGGATTAAAAAAATAACATTACAATTAATTTGATTTTATAAATTTAAAAAATTAAAGTTTATGATTAATGATAATTATTAATGAAGCACCATATATATATATATGATAATTATTATTTAAAATATATTTTTTAAATTAATATTTATTTTTAAATTTTAATTATAATTATATATTTTCTAATTTCTAATGTTTAAATTGATAAATAAGAAAATGAAATCAATAAGCTATTATCAATAATATTTATTTAATACCCCCGGACGCGGGTGGTACCTAGCCTTGCAAGACTACACAAGGCAGCCATGTGGATCACCACACGGCGCACCCATGTGCCATAGCCTTGGGATGCATAGTGCCTTCAATTCTCACTTGGGATGGGCTTTAAAGTCCCATGTGCCACCTTATTTTTTATGTACTCAATGTGTTTGGTATTAACTCCTCTCGGCACCATGTTGTTCACTTCTCCCGCTCCTTCTATGGCTCTTTAGCCCGCTTTGATCACTCTCCCTCTGTTCTTCTTGCTTCGGCCCTCCCTTGCTCAAGCGAGAAGCTTCTAGGCTCAGGCCTCTGCAGCGACCCCTCTACAGTATCGCGCCCTGTCCAAGCCTATCATGATGCTGCAATGACACTAGCAACGGTGCAGACGAGTTGGGGGTAGGGGCCTCCCTTTGCGTCCCCCTCTGCCCCATGCCATCCCCCAGGACTTAAATCTTCCGGTCTCTTGGGACATGGTAGACTTGTCGCCCTCCACCTTCATTCCTACAGAGCCATCCGACTCCTTCATTCCTCCCATGCAGATCCTAGACATCTATGCTCCCCCCTCCTCCTTCCGCAGTAAGAAGAGAGCCCATAAGTACACCATCCCTGTGGAGCCTACCTGCATCCCCCATAAACTCAAAGCCCTCCTTGTGCAACCATCCTTTAGCTCCAATTCCGATGACAATGACTCTGAGCTGGCCGAAGAGAAGCATATACCAGGTCTGCGTCTCTTGGGCTCCTCCAAGAGGAAAGAAGACCTCAATTCGACTGACGCCATGGATATTACAACATCTATGCATGATAACGCCACTCGAGACATTCCGGCGGAGCGCTTCGGGCTTCCTGAATCCCCATGCGAGAAGCTTGAATACTCTGACCCTGGGCTTGATTTACTGGACTACGGCTACATCTACCGCATCCTCGAAGAGGAGCCTCCCTCCAGTGACAAGCATGAAGGTTCTCCATAGCACTCTCTCTTTAGGTTTCTTAGTTTGCTGGTTCTGGTTGTTTCCTATGCTAGCTCTTTTGGTCTCTTTCTGCACTGTTTTAAAGGCTGGTTTCCCACTATGGGTAGCTCGTTCTATCTGGATAATTCAGGCTAGTTTCCCCTCTAGGGGTAGTCTAGTTTTGGACAGCAGTAATTTATCTATTCCCTCCGTCATGGATCTTTCCATTTCTCAGGATGAGCAATGTAACCTTTGGTTGATGAATTAATAGAATTAGTATTACTTAGAAAAAAAAATCTATTTATTTAATAAATAAATAAATAATATTTTAAGTTTATTTATAAAATTCAATATAAATTAGATTTTTTTTATAATTAATTTAGATTTAATATATCTTGAAAATTTATATTTTAATAAAATTTAATTTATCAGTGAAGTTATGAGAGTTTTAAGTAATTGAAATTGAAATTTAATATTTTACCAATCTAAATTTAATATCTTACCAACTATATGAAATTCCAAAAAGACGCATAGTAAAAATATAATTAGCATGGGATCTATTACCACGGGATATTGTCGGATGTGATCAAAATGATGATGGCTTATTAAATTATAAGATTTGTGTGCTAGCTAACGGTGTTTATACGTGTTATAAGTGTATTTATTAGATGTTGTTAGTGAATTTGAATGTGAATTTCAAATTATGTTTATGTTTGTTAGATGGTTATCGTGTTTTATTTATTTATGAAATTATATATATTTATTATAGATTATGTATTGGTGAACTTATATCAAAATTTTATATATAACATTACCAAAAGGACGTACTCTAAATAAAAAATGCAAAGATATTTTTATGAATTACAAAGTTTAATGTGGTTGAAACTATAATTGTAAAATTACCATAAATAATTTTCTATTATATAGATATTGAATACATATTCATTACAATTAAATTTCTTTCCGAAAAATGATTACATATGAATAAATGTTATTTTCCATTGTACTATTTTTGAATAGTTTTCTACCCTAAAAATTGCTATTATAAAAAATTTTACAATCTCCAATCATAAGCATTGTATTGGCCCTAAAATTCTATGGATGAAAATCTTCCTATATTTGTTGTTTTTTTCATAATTTTTAAAATTGACTCCTATCAAAATTTCAGTTACTTCATTAATTGTTGTTTTAGTCAAAAATATGCATGCAATTTAAATATTTCCCAAAGAAATGATAAAAGTATATAAACCAACAAATGACTAAGTTGATAATGAGATTATCACAAAATCCAAATTAAGCTTATCACAAACTTAGAATTGCACAAATATGTTAAAATTTTATTTTTTAAACTATTAATTACACAATTGGAAATAATTAGTTTTAAGTGTAAAAACATTTCCGCTCGAAATGAAAACATGTAGAAACGTCTATGAATCTTACCAGTTATATAAAATTCCCTAAGAAGATGAGTAAGAAATAACATAGTTAGCGAAATAAAGAAGACAAAATTATACAACATTAATATAAATGATGAAATAAAACAAGTATGTAACACTCTTCATTATCATCACCTTGATTATCTTCCTGACTTGGCATGGTAACATTTTTGTTCTCAAAAATATGTTCTGATGTCGGATCATGTATTAATACAAACACACAATCCCTATCCAACACATCTGGGTAAAAAAACACCTCAGTTCAATGTTTGGGGAAAACATAAGGTTCCCTAGCTTCATGCGACATCTTTCTAGAGTTGATAGATATCAGCCCACTATTGTGATGTTCCTTTACATTATTCTATTCAAATGTGTCCCAAAAATTTCACCTAAAAATAACACATTGGAATGAAGATAACTCAACTTCAATGAACTCTTCTATCCTTTCTACATAAGCTAGCGACCCCTGGATTAGGTTTCGATGATGATAGCTAGACCAAATAGATTGGTTGAACTCAAATTCCACTCCACAGTCTTGTGTCATGTGCCCATCATCAACATCCTCTGTGTGAAAATTATGTCCATATGCCCACACACATGAGAACAAATGCATCTATAAAAAAGTGAAAAAAACGTAGTGTCATGTGTCTAATAACTTGAATATATTAAAAATATCAAATATACATATTGTAATTCAAAGGCGCATTATGAAGTTAAAAATGTACAAGAATATATTATTACCAATTTTCTTTGCCCAATCCTTGTGTTTACCGCATCCTCTTCATCATGTGGGTTGTTGTGGATCATAGTCATATCCTTTTATTTTTCAAATATTTAAAAAAAAATAAAAATATAAAATGTGGGAAAAATGTTGAAGTATTGAACTCTTATACTTTATCATAAAAAAAGATTGATGTTCATTAAAGTTTAAGTTTAAACATTTAAACTTTATAACTGTGGGTCCATATCAAAAGTTAAAAAGTGATTGGTTTGAATGGCGGAAAGCGCCGATCATTAAAATCTATATCAAAAAATCCAACCCCCAGGCACAACTAGTATGACAGATATGATGAGGAGAGCCTCCGCAGTTGACCGAATTGACTGTGGGGACAACGGAGATTGAATGTGGGGGCACCAGCCATATTTTTCCTCCGTACCGCGAGAGCCCCTGCAGTGAAGTAGGATGCTGAGTTGGTCACAAATGTATTCCATGTCAAGCAAAGTTAACAACTTGATTTCACACCTTGTCAACATTTAATTCAAAACCTGCGCCACTTATTTAAAGAATTTTTGTCTGTTTTTCAAAATTACTCGTGAATTGCTGCGCTGCACCCCCTTTTAGCTTTCCACCACCTGCAAAATTTTACCACCCTGTAAGCTGTTTTCCACGTAAACTTTTAAACATGGCTAAAAGGTCATCACTGTCAGGTTCAACCAGCCATATCCCTCTCATGGTTACTGAGAGGGATATTCAAGATACCCTATGTTCAGTAATTCACCTCTCCTTTTACCAATAAGTTGTCTTTAATGCTAATGAATCTACTATATATTATGCCATGATAAAGTCTGGAGTCTTGTCTGCATGCATCCCTAAAACCCACCTTTTCCCAGAATTCATCTATTGGTTGGTATCTGTTATGTATAGAGGGAAGTGTTTTGTTATGAATTCCAAAGGAGATAATGTTTTACAGGTGTCTACCCTATGAATCCACCAAGCTCTGTGCTATCCTGAGTTGGAGTCATCCATTCAGTTTTCTGACGATTCATTGGTTCATTATTATGATAATATTGTAGGAGAATAATTCAATTAGTCTATGTTTCGTTTGAAGCTTGACATGAAGCAGTTTCAACCAAATTGCAAGGAGTTTGATATGGGGATTTTTGATGTCGAGACTCGTCCAATTTTGAGTCATATTGCAAAAATTTTAGGTAAGGATGATGATAATGTAGTGGATAAATAGGTTCTATGAATGTTTTCCATGATGATGAAGCCATAAATGTTGTTGGATATTCCATCTTATTGGCAGGAAGAAGTCAACTCATAGCTGATGAGCCTCTCATTAACAGGTTCTTTTAAATTTCCCTCATTAATTGTATATTTGTTCTTATACCAGAATGTGGAAGAATTCATGCATTTAGGCCTAAATATTATGAATTTAAATAAAAGAAGGAAATCAATGATATTCTAGACAAATGTAGTTAGAAGGGAGAAAAAAAAGACTGGATTGTTTTATTTTACTAGTTATTACATTCCAACTACATATAAAATATTGAATAGAAGTCCTCCTCCCTATTTCCTACCTAAAGCTCAGGATTTTTTGCATTTAGGAAACAATTGTAAATATGGATACTGGTTTGTTTTTGAGGAATATTCTGAAATAAGGCTATATGGAGCAAGTGTTGAGCCTTACAGACTCCCAACTTTTGTGCCAATGAGGCTTTTTGCTTTAGATTTCATTAGACAGAGTCTAAATGTTGATTAGGTTCATTTTGTGCCTATGAAGAGAGGTCACATGTATAAATTACCCATGGTTGTAGGCCCTTTCATAGGTCAAATGAGACATGCATTTGATGAAGTGACAAAAATGTTAGATGGCATGTAGATGTTATCAGGAGAAAGTTGGGCTTATGACCCATATAGTGTTATTTCAAATAGAAGGATTGAGAATGGATATTCTACTTTCATTCATGAAAGTAGGCCAGAACAAGAGAAGATTACATGTAAGGATGTGAAGAACTCAGTAGATTCTAACATTCAAACTCCTATTATAGCAGAGAAAATAGCTAAAAGAACCAAGGAAATGGTGATTGATATAGATGATGAAGAGTAGGGAGCCATGAAGAGAAAAAAAATTACTGAAGAACCTGCATCTACTGCTCCTAGTTTTTCTTTGCATTTGGGAGAAGAAAAAAATTCTCCAGCCTCACCTAGGAATCATGAAGTTTCTCATGAACATGTGCCCTTGATTAAGCGGATGTTTTCACAAATTGAAGAAAGAAATCAGAAGATGAAGGCCAACATGGAGGCCCAAGTTGATCGTCAAGTCACTACTAAAAAAACAAGGTTTTTAACTGTAATGGATCTTGAAAAAGATCATTTTAGAATTTCCCTCTCACATCCTACAGATATGTCAATTATTCCTTCCAGCAATTTCAACACTGTTAATGTGACTGTGGATGTAAATAAGATTCCTCTAATAGATAAAATGAACTTGCATATGCAAACATGTCAATTTATTGTAAATGACCTCATAAAGACTAATGCAATGGAAATAAAGGCAGCAAATATGTTGGGAAAAGTAATTAAACAGTTGAAGTTAGAGAAGGCTAACGCAAGAGCCTTAACATTTCAAAATGAAGAATGGAAGAAGATTATTATAAAAATTGGAGTAGACCCTAGTGACAAGACTGTTGTGAATAAATTCATGCAAAGTGCTAAGGTAGAGATATCTACATTAAGGAGGAAATTGAATTTACCTACTGGTGAACATTCAATGGCTACAGAAGTTGCAGAGGTAGAGAAGGAAAAGGAAAAGTTGTTGTAGCAACTCATGCAAAAGGATGAAGAACTTTCCAAAGTAAAGTAGACTGCAATTTCATTACAAAATCATATTGATAATCATAACTGTACTTTTTTTTTTCCTACAGGTGATGAAGACCCTCAAAAACAGATTATTCAATTAAATACTGAGTTGTAGATGGCTGAAAGAGATAGAAATAAGGCTCAAACATATCTGGAGAATGCAACAAAATTGATGAAGGTCATAGAAAATGAAGTAGATAAATACAAAATCGATTTCTGAAATGCTGAAGCTGAGATTAAGAATCTCAAAGAAATAATGAAAGGTAATCTGTCACTAATACAAGCTAAAGATATCATTTGGACTGATATCATTTCAAAAATGAAATCCAATTGGTGCTTCCTGATGATAATTGCAAAATAAAAGAGCCTTCTTGTGGAGTGTGAAGAACCAATTATGTCTGATAAGCAAAAAGGGATTAACAGAGCCATTTGGGCCAGAAGATTTATTGATTTTGTCAATTCCAAATCAGATCAAGAGTTAGAGGAGAATGACATGCCGAAAATAATGTTATATGTAGTGGAAATTAATAAAATGAGGAATGATCTTAGAAAGACTGCAGAAAAGAAACTAATGGAAATCAAAGAAGCAGTAAGTCAATTTGATAAATCTTTTGATAAAATGACAACGGTAGGCTTGGCATCATGTTGGGGAGCTGAAGGAAATCTTTTGCCATGGAGATGTTATGAGAATTTACTGGTGATGACAAATAGAAAGATTGATAACAGGCATGAAAAGACTCAGGTGCTTAAAGGAGAGACAATGGTCAACTTCTTGCAGAGACATTTTCAACTCTTGTGGATGGTAAAACCACTTTTCTCTGAAAGGCCTTCTTATGACTGAATTATTGCATTCAGATTGGAATATCACAATCTAACACATTCATCCAGGATGAAGGTAGAAATATGGAAAAAGTGCAGAGCCTGGACAATTGACCTGCCAAAAGGATCAACAGCAAAGAGAGACAAATCAGTTGACCAAGGAAAAGAAGCCACATCATCAGCAATTCCTATAGATTAGGATATTTATTTTATGTTATTTTATGAAGACAATGTAATTGTAATAAGAAATTTTCAAGGCATGTAATAGATAGCCTTCGAAGACTTGAAGTAGCTTTGGTAGTTAGGATTGGTTACAACAGTTCCAAACTGCTTTTTACAGTATTTAATGTAATTTTTAAGGGGAAGAAAGGTTATGAGTTTTGGACCCCCAGAAAAATATTTTTGTACTCAAAGATTCAAAGATTAATGAATGAGTAAGAAAGTTTCTGGAATTTTGTTTATGTTGAAATGTATTCCAGTTTTCATTATGTATTTCCATCTACGAATAAAACAAGGTTATGAGCAGCAGGTATCTTTTTACTTCTATGTATAAGAGTTAAAAAACCTTAATGGGCGCTCCTTTGTTTTAACTATTTCTTTCACATATTTCTTTTGGGGTTTGGAATGATATATTCTATATAAAACAACATATTAGTTTGGACTTCTTCTTACATTTTCTTCTAGTCACTTCATTCAACATCAACAGATGGTAGCATTGTAAAGAATTAATTATATTTGACATTTAATGGTTTGATTATAAATACTTGAGGGTTAATAAAATAAAGACATAAAAATTTGTGACATAATCATAAAATGTATTAAGCACTGGTTCCTTATCACAACTAAGGGATTGTCTCTTAAGGTACAACATTAATTGGCATCGTTGCCGGGGATCGAAGATTCGAAGGTTTTCCCTGGGTTTTTTTTCATATTTCCTCTGGTTGTTTAGAGAGGAGGAAATACTAAGCTATGTTTTATTTTAAATAATTTTGGCACCTAAGAGGCCTCACACAAGGTCAAACACCTCTAAGCAAAAAGTCCCTATTCTGTCAAATCCAGAAAATTTAGTTTCGAAGAAGGGCTAGAAATAAAAAATATTTTCTACACCTGATGCCACACTACCTACACTAGGCAACAGTTCTCATATTTTCCCATCCAAGGAAATTTCTCGTAAACTCATTTTCCCGGTAAAATAATCCTTTTCATCACCCATTCACTTCCAAGAACCAACATTAGAAGAACTATATTTTTAGTTTGTATCATTTCCATTCACAGAATCTCAACCTAATTCAGTTACCAGTTCTTATACTTTCGTTCATATACCCCTTCCCATATCAGTTGTTCCACCCCTTTTATCCCCACATACAACTGGTATTCATTTTACCCCCGCTCAAGGAGCAGTCAATCAGGGCATAAACATGGCAGCCCCTGCTTTCTTGATGAATAGATATGAACCATTAAATCTACCCCAACCAATGAAATCAATTCTTTAAGAGTTCCTCAAGTTACTCCCTAGATTTAATGGTGAAGATGAAATAATTGCAGAACAACACTTGCCTTTGTTTTTCACTTTTGTTGTAAACTTTAACGTAGAACATCTTGATGTTGTAATAAGAATTTTTGTACAGTCTCTAAGTGGAGAGGCAAGAAAATGGTTTAAAGGATTACCGAATGGTTCAATCAATGATTTGGATGAATTAGAAAGATAATTCATCGAGAGATGGGGTGAAAAAGGAGACCATGGTTATTATTTAACAAAATTTAATGCAATAAAGAAAAAATCAAATGAAATTATGAGTGATTTTGTCAAAATATTTAATAAGTTGTACAATAGTTTTCCTGTGGAAATGAAACCTCCTCCTATTGGAGCAAGGGTTGTTTTTGTTGGTGCATTTGCATCAGATTTCAATTTTACCTTGAGAGAAAAAAGAGCCTCTACTCCTTAACAAATTCAAGTTGATGCCTTAGAAATTGAGGCAAACATGACTAATGCTAGAAAGGTTCAAGACAAGGGAAAGGCTAAAGAAGAATATTCATCACAAGATCAAAGGATAGATGACATGACTAATGTCGTTAAAAATTTGTCAAATAAATTAGTAAAGATGGAATTAGATAACAAGAAACCTGCACAAAAAAACAGAGGGGTTTTCAATCCCCAATTTAGAAAAAGCCCCTACAGATTCTATAGAGAGAGATAAAAGATCAAGATCAAGTCCAAGCACCTTTATATATAGAGGCAACCCCATCACATTCTGTTGATAATGATCAGAAAGAAGATGAAGATCAAATTTTTGCTGTATATATGGAAGATGATGAAATAGAAGAAGAGAGTGAGAAAGAATATGCACAAGAATGTAAAGAAGCTGATATCTCATTTGATTAGGAAGAAATGGATGATTATTGTAAACAATTTACTGATTTTATGCAAGAAGAGTTGCATAAGAAATATGATTTGAGGTCAAAAAAGAGGTTGAGAACTCAAAATGATGAAGGAGAGGAATCAAAATTAGTACCTACTTCAATGGCGACTCCACTACAAAAGAATTCTATTAAAAAAACAGATAAAGGGAAACAACCCATGAATCAAGAAAAAAAGAAAGAGAAGCAGCAAGCTGAAACTCCTCAAATAAAATCTAATGACCCAAATATTTTGGAGAAAAGTGTTACTGTTCTTGATCAACATGCAAATTCAATTAAAAACCAAGAAGAACCTGAAAATTTAGCAAAACAAAATCAAACTTTCAACTTGCCTAAAGAATCAGAAAAAGTAAAGATTCAAGTGCCACTTCTTGAGTTGGTCAAAACACCTGGTTATAAGAAAGAAATTGCAAATTTTATTAATTTATCTCAATCTGATGAGGTGGGTGATATAGTGAATCTGCAAGAAGAGAAACCAGTGGTTACTTTTGGACCTCATGTTGAAGAGGTAGATTCTTCCATTCCACCTTTTTATATATCATTTTTTTTGCATGATTTCATTTTACATAATTGTATGCTAGATTCTGGAGCATCACATAATCTAATGCGATTTTCTGTGATGAAAGAATTGAATTTTCAAATCATCAAACCATATAAATACCTTTATTCCTTTGATTCAAAAAGGGTGAAGTGTGTGAGTCTTATCAAGGATATGGTTGTTTCTTTGGCTAAAATTCTAGCTAAGAGTATTATGATGGATGTGGTAGTAGAAGATATCCTAGCCAGATTTGGTATGTTTTTGTTTGGATCCTAGGGGGGAAAGCTTGGAGGAGTTTTGAAATTGGATTTCACATATGCTACCATTCCTATTTTTAATGGGGAAGAAAGGAGGTTATACAGAGAAACTAGATTCTTGAAAAGTACTACAAAGAAAGATGCAAGTAATTCCCCCATTTATGACTAAGAGAAGGAGGATCTCTCTTGTTTCATGCTACATGAAGATGTAGAATTTGCCGAAGATTCACAAAAACAGCTTGCTTTAGCCAATGTACATAAAGAGCCATGTTCAAATAAAATTTGGAAGTGTTATTTTGATGGTGCATTCTCTAAGGAGGGAACTGGTGCTAGATTCATATTTATATCTCCTGAAGGTAACTTTTAACCTTTTTCCTTCAAATTGGAATTTGAATCTAATAACAATGTGGCTGAATATGAAGCATTGATTCTAAGTCTGTAGACAGCTAAACAGATGGGAATTCAGTTTTTATCTATTTTTTGTGACTCTGAATTAATCATAAGACAAATTAAGAATTGGTGCCAGACTAAACATCCCAGATTGAGATCCAATAGAAATGAGGTGTGGGATTTAGTTGAGAATTATTTTTAGGCTTTTAATTTACAGTTTATTCCAAGAGAAGAGAACAAAATGGAAGATTCATTGGCAGCCACAGCTAGCACATTTAAACCACCAATCAATCCAAGATTGAGATATGAAATTGAATTAAGATATAGGCCATAAATCCCTGATAATGTAAAACATTGGCAGGTTTTCGAGGATGGAACAAATTAATCAGTTTCTAACAATGATTGGAAGTTTTGAAGTTATTCAAATCGATTTAGAAGTTGATGAAAGTGGTCAAAGTGATATTTCCAAAATCTGAAACATTCAATTGGCGATCAGAAGATAATTCAGTTGAAAGATAATATTTTTCCTAGAGGCCTGGTACATCTTGAAATATTGTTTGATGCTAATGATGTGTCAATTAACTAGGAAAAAGTATCCCAAGATGGAGAAATGAAGGACTGTAATTTAGGGACTCAACATGAGCCTAAATTAGTCAAATTGTTTAGAGGAGTTCCTAAGGAGTAAAAATAAAGGCATGTAAACCTTTTTAAAAAATTCATGGATGTATTTGCATTGTGATACGAAGATTTGAAATCTTATGATTTGGATATTCTTCAACATAAAATACCACTGAAAGATGGGGTTAAACCACACAAGCGGAAGCTCAGACAAATTAACCCGTTATTGCTCGCTCCAATTGAAAAAGAGGTGAAAAAAATTTTGCAAGCCAAAATCATAGTTCCACTAAGATATTCATATTGGGTTTCAAATCTGGTACCAGTCAGGAAGAAAAATGGAGAGATAAGATTATGTGTGGATTTCTTAAATTTGAATAGAGGTTCCTTAAAAGATAACTATCCTTTACCCAAGATGGATTTTGTTCTGCAGGAAGTAACTGGAGCATTCAGGTTATTCATGGTTGATGTATTTTCTGGGTATAATCAGGTGGCCGTGGAGAAGGAAGATCGAAATAATATTGCCTTCACCACACCTTAGGGAACATTCATGTATGCCAAGATGGCATTTGGCCTCATGAATGCAGGAGAAAATTTCCAAAGAGCAATGGATATTGCTTTTGTGGGTGATAAATTTGTAGTTATTTATCTTAATGATGTTACTATTTTTTTAGGGTCTGATGATGAACACTTAGAACACTTGAAGAAAGATTTCTTGAAATGCAGAAAGGATTATCATTAAATCCCAATAAATCTTTGTTTTCTTTAGAAGAAGGTAAGTTATTGGGTCATATAGCTTCAAAACAAGGAGTAACGATTGACCCTGCAAGGGTTGAAGCTATACAGACAATTCCACTGCCTAGAAGTAAAAAGGACATCCAAAGGTTGCTAGGAAAAATCAATTTTCTGAGAAGATTTGTTCCAAATTATGCTGAAATTGTCAGGAGAATAACAAATATGTTAAAGAAGAATGCTGAAGTAAAATGGGATAAAGATGCAAGAGAATCATTCGATAGAATTAAATAATCTCTCCAAGAATTTCCTGTCTTAATTAGTTGATATTACTTGAAACATTTTCACGTCTTCTCATATGCATCATCTTCTACTATTGCTGCTGTATTATTACAAAAAATGAAGAAGGTAGTGAGCAACCTGTATCCTTTTTTAGCAAAGTCCTCAGAGATGCAGAACTAAAGTATAATATCCTGGAGAAACATGTATATTCTTTAGTAAAATCATTAAAGGCTTTTAGAACTTATATACTTCATTCTCAAATAGTAGCATATGTGCCTAATTTTACTGTAAAAGATGTGCTAGTACAGAGTAACGTGGAAGGAAAAAGAGGAAAATGGATTTCCAAAATCCAGGAATATGATCTGGATATAAAACCAACAAATTTAGTCAAAGGACAGGGACTAGAAAAATTGCTGACATAATCTAATTTCCAAGCTTTGGGAATTAGTTTACTTGTGCCCGTAGATGAATTAATTGAGGAAACATATTAGATTAAGACAAAGTCAGAAATTAAGTACAAATTTCTCTGTTCAGGATGGTATAAGGATATAATTCGTTATCTCTGTTTCTTTTCTTGTCCTCCTTCAATAAACAGAGCTAACTACAAAGCTCTGAAACTCAAAGCTCAACCTTATGTTATAATTAAAGATAAGTTGTATTAGAAAGATCCTGTAGGTGTATTGTTGTTATGTTTGACAAAAGAGGAAACCATGGAGGTGATCAAAGAGTATCATGAATGTTTATGTGGAGGTCACTACAGCTGGAAGGTAACAACTCATAAGATTCTTAAATCAGGTTTTTATTGGCCCTCTTTATTTGCTGATGTATATAGAATTGTAATAAGTTTCCAGAAATGCCAATTATTTGCAGAAAATAAAAGATTAGCTCCTTTACCACTTCTTCCTGTATTTATTGAAGAACCTTTCAGACAATGAGGATTGGATTTCATTGGAGAGATTAATCACACGGCGAAAGAATGCGACAAGATGATGGGAGCTTAGTGAAAGTAGTCGCCTTCACTAAGTGTGACCGCCAGTCAAATTCGAGCGCAAAGTATTTTTAGACTATGTAAGCACACAGACATACGGAGCATAATTTAGAGAATTCTGCTCTGGAGATTCTTGATGGATGTGACATGTCGGTAAAAATAGATGAGACCCTATTTTTAGGACCCAGGCTATTTTTAGACTGATCTCCTAAAAATATGGAAGTCAAATATTATTTACCCTTAATAATATTTTGACTATAAACAGCAGTTTACTCTCTTGGCGCACTTCGGTTTGAGTCATGGAGGTGGCTCATGCAACTGACACAAGGAATCACGTGGTTCCTAGGGTTTGATGGCATCTTGCATGGTTGGCTTCAGTTAGACTTCAGTGGGAGAAGTTTTGGAGGAGTTAACGGGACAGATAGTGGAGTTGTGTTCTGTTTGTTTTAGTTGAACTAGTTGGGATTAGTTAACTAGCTAATCAATTAGATATGAGTGGAGTAAATTAAATAATATTTAATTTACTAAATATTAACTCATTAGTCAACTCAAGAACACTTCAGTTCACTACAGTGCATGATCAGTTCAGTGAAGACCGGTGAAAGAGATAGATGAAAGGGTAGAGTTAGCTATCAGTTGTAACTATACTGTTGCTATTTGCAACACATAGATAGGTGGAGTAAGCTATGAGTATTGCAAAGTTAAGGCTGGTGGTTTATCTATATAAAGAGGCCATCCCATAGCTTTGATATACGCAATCAAGGTTGGCTATCAAGTGGCTAAGGATTGGAGCAAGTGATTTGCTAGATCTAGCTTGATAGTGTGTAGCATGGGAGGTAGTGCATGAGAGCTTGTGAAGAGTTTTGTACTATGATTGTTACATGATTTCTCCATTATAATATACACAATAGCTGGGGGGTTTTCAGCTATAGGCTTTCCCCATACATACTGAGTTAATGTGTGATTGATTTGATGTGCGATTGCTTCTATATATTTTCCGCATGTGACAATTAATTGTAGAAGAAGGTTATGTGTTATGTATGCAATTCGAAATTGATATATGACCAGGTTAATCTTCAGTGAATAAGTGATTTATTGAGCTAATTTCTACAAATCCACCATCAAGTGGGAAGTTTAAGTGGATTTTAACTGCTACTGATTATTTTACA